>CAMQGK010000203.1:1790000-1942500 GCA_947000775.1 Pterois miles
TCTCTCTCTCTCTCTCTCTCTCTCTCTCTCTCTCTCTCTCTCTCTCTCTCTCTCTCTCTCTCTGTCTCTCTCTCTCTCTCTCTCTCTCTCTCTCTCTCTCTCTCTCTCTCTGTCTCTCTCTGTCTGTCTCTCTCTCTCTCTCTCTCTCTCTCTCTCTGTGAGAATGGTGGACTGAGTGTGGAGCTGAGATTGTGGTAGAATCTCTACTGATTCAGTGTGAGTGGGTTTTCTATCTATTTCTATCTAAGGTTTGTATAATTAGTTAACTATTGATTGTGACACTGTTACCGTGTGGAAACAGTAGTTTAAAGCGTGGTTCTGGTCCGGAGCGGTGGCGACCAGCTCAGCTGGGAGTCATGCCGGCTCCCGGAGGTGGAGGCGAGGGGCTGGAGAAGCTCACACGCCGACACGGAATTAAACTGTGTCCGACGGTAAGCTGCTCCGTGGAGGACTGCAGCTTAGCGATCGGTAAAATGGTCGGATATAGCAGCGTAAAGTCCGCGTCTAGAATGAACAACGGAGTCGTTGTCTTTCTAGACAGCGTTGATAAAGTGAACATGGTTGTGGAGCGAGGTGTGGTGGTTCAGGACTCCTTCGTTCAGGTGGTACCGCTGGTTAATCCAGCTAAAAAAATCTCCCTTGTCCCTCCGTTCTTTAGCATCGAGATGCTGGCGAGAGACTCAGTGAGACATGGACAGCTAATGTCCCCGATCAGACTGCTGTCTTTAGGCTGTAAATCTCCTCACTTAAAGCACGTGGTCTCATTCAGAAGGCAGGTTTTCATGGTCCTGAAGAACAAGCGGACCTGAACTTAATGTTAAAGTTCAGAGTGGACGGCTTTGATTATGTTGTTCATGTCTCTTCAGAGACAATGAAATGTTTTGGCTGTGGAGAGGAGGGACATCTCATCCGGTCCTGTCCTCGGAAACAGAACCAGGATACGCCGAGAACTCAGCAGGCTGCAGCTGAACATCAGAGGGCTGCTAGTCCAGGTTCTGCTGGCTCGGAGGATACTGGTTCTGATGGCCCGGGTACTGCAGGAGTGGATTCTTCTGGTTTAGAAACTGCTGACCCGGCGCCTGTGGGTTCAGATGCAGCTGGTCCAGTTTGTGCTGGTTCAGGTACAGCTGGTCCAGTTTGTGTTGGTTCAGGTGCGGCTGGTCCGGTTCGTGCTGGTTCAGGTGCAGCTGATACACTTTCTAATGTGTCGAGCGTTACTGGTCTGGCATCGACCAGTCCAGTTTCTGATGTTTTTGTTGTGAATGGTCAGGTTTCTACTGACTCAGGTTTGCATAATTCAGTTTTTGCAAGGTCGGATGCAGCTGGTCCAGTATCTGCTGGCTCGGGTGTGGCTGATCTGGTCTCTGCTGATTCAGGTGTGGCTGATCCGATCTCGACTGGTTCGTGTGCTGATGATCCGGGCTCTGCCGATTCGGGTGCAGTAGGACCAACTTCTGATATTTCGAGTGTGGCTGATCCGGTCTCTGCCGGTTCAGGTGCAGCTGGGTCGGTTTCTGCTGGTGTGAGTGTGGCTGATCCGGTCTCTGCCGGTTCAGGTGCAGCTAGGTCAGTTTCTGCTGGTGTGAGTGTGGCTGATCCAGTCTCTGCTGGTTCGGGTGCTGCTGATCCAGTCTCTCCTGATTCAGGTCCTGCTGTGGAGGTGGTTGGTCGGTCTCACACTGACAGAGACCCAGTGGACATCCACACAGAGGCTAAGGAGGCAGGATGTCCTCTGGAGGAGGACGGTGAGATGATGGTTGATCAGGACAATAAGAAGAGGAAGGGGACCAGTGACGAGTGTCAGTCCTCTGGTAAAGTGAAGAAAGTGTCTGTTCAGAGTGACAGTGTGCAGTCAGCTGAGAGTGAAGGTGATGAGGACAGTGATGTGGACTCTGTGGCTTCCTCACAGACCTGGACTCAGAGGAAGACTGGCTACCCTTTAGCGAGTGTGAAGAAGTTCCTGCAGGACACTAAAGGAGCCAGAAATGTCCAGGTTGAAAACGTGTTCCCTGATCTACAGCTCTTCATTGACTCAGTGAGGACTCTAATGAAAAGTCCTAGATGCTTTGGGGAGAAAGTTCTCACTGATCAGGAGACGTACCGTCTAAAAAAACTGGTCCAGAAAGTCAAGAAACAACTAAAAGATGATGAATAAGTCCAACAGACTTTCTTTTCTTTTCTTACTTTGCTCATTTGGTTTGACATTACAACTTTTTTACATGGGGGACATAAGAATAGGCAGCCTGAACCTGAATGGAGCAAGGGATGATGGGAAAAGGGCTTCTCTGTTCAGGTTGTGCTCTCTAAAAAAGTTGGATGTTATTTTGATCCAAGAGACTCACAGTACTGATGATAATGAGGCAGACTGGAGGAGGGAGTGGACCGGGGGAACCTTTTTAACTCACGGAACCAGGACCAGCTGTGGAGCTGGAGTCCTTTTCTCCAGAAACTTCAGTCCTCAGTCGGTAGAAACTGAGGAAATCATTAAAGGTCGTCTGTTAAAAGTCAGAGCCGAGTACGAAAATATAAAGATGGTGTTTATTAATGTTTATGCTCCGGTTGTGGGAGCAGAGAGGCTGGTGGTCCTGGATGTGTTAAATACAGTAATTGATAACTGTAACAGTGAAGAATACGTCTTCATTGGTGGAGACTTTAACTGTACTGAAGACAGCAGGTTGGACCGGAACCATCCAGAACCTCACGCTGCCTCTCGGACTCGTCTGCTTCGTCTCATAGAGTCTCAAGACTTGTGTGATGTATGGAGACGTTTTCATACTAACCAGAGACAATACACTTGGACACATGTTAGAGGCAACCTGCTGTCTATGGCCAGGCTGGATCGCTTTTATTGTTTTAAACATCATTTTAACGTTTTTAAAAGTTGTGCGATCAGCCCTGTTGGTTTTTCTGATCACTCCCTTGTAACAGCCTCTGTTTTTATCAAATCTGTGAAACCCAGTAGTGCCTACTGGCATTTTAACACAGCTCTGTTGGAGGACAAGAACTTCAAGGAAACTTTTGTTTCCTTTTGGAAAAACCACCAAAGTACAAAATCTGACTTTGAGTCCTTACAGCAGTGGTGGGATTTTGGCAAAGTCCAGATAAAACAGTTCTGTCAACAGTACACTCGCAATGTCACAAGAACCTTAACGAACTCAGTGAAAGCTCTGGAGTCTGAAGTAGAGGAGCTCCGAGACCTGGCTGAGACCACCAGAGTCCAGCACCATGCTGAGACACTTGAGGTTAAAAGGTCTGTCTTAACCAACCTGCTGGGTGTCTCAGCTCAGGGGGCTCTGGTTAGGTCCCACTTCCAGAACGTAGCCCAGATGGATGTCCCATCGCACTTCTTCTTTGGTCTGGAGCGTAAGAACGGACAGAAAAGGTTCATCCATAGTCTGAAGTCTGATACTGGACAGGTACTGACTGATCACAGTGAAATCAGGAAACATGCTGTAAACTTCTACAGTAACTTGTTCACATGTGAACACAGAGAGCAGCAGGACGTGTCCCGGAGCTTCTACACTGGTCTTCCTCAGGTTGAGCAGCAGAGTAATGCAGAGCTGGAAGCAGCTCTCTCCTCTGATGAACTCTATGCTGCTCTACAGAGCCTGCAGAGTGGGAGAGCTCCTGGAATAGATGGTCTACCTGCTGGTTTCTATAAGTCCTTGTGGTCAGTGATAGGGGGGGATCTGCTGGCAGTACTCAGCGACAGTCTCGCCGGAGGGCGTCTGCCGCTGAGCTGCAGGAGGGCGGTCCTCACCTTGCTGCCTAAGAAAGGTGACCTGCAGCTGGTTAAAAACTGGAGGCCTGTGTCTCTGCTCTGCTCGGACTATAAGCTCCTCTCCAAGGTGTTGGCAACCAGGCTGAGCAGAGTGATGCAGCAGGTGATTCACTGTGATCAGACCTACTGTGGACCAGGCAGACAGATCTCTGATAATATTATTTTAATTAGAGACCTTTTAGAGATCTGTAAGATGTTTGGCCTCAAAGCCGGAATCATATCAATGGATCAGGAAAAAGCTTTTGATCGTGTCGAACATGAATATTTGTGGCTCACATTGAGTGCCTTTGGTTTTAGTCCTGGTTTTATTAACACAGTTAAGGTTTTATATTGTGACATTCAGAGTGTACTAAAGATCAATGGTGGTTTGAGCGCTCCTTTTCAGGTCCAGAGAGGAGTTCGGCAGGGCTGCGCCCTCTCTGGCATGTTATACTCACTGGCAATCGAACCTTTGCTCCATAAACTTCGATGTGACCTTCAGGGGCTGACGGTTCCAGGGTGTAATGCACCTTTAAAACTGTCAGCCTATGCAGATGATTTGGTCATCCTGGTGGACAGCCAGCGGGATGTTGATGTGCTGGAGAGGGATGTGGCCCAGTTTGGCTCAATATCGTCAGCCAGAGTCAACTGGGACAAAAGTGAGGCTCTCAGTGTTGGTGGACTAGAGAGGAGGCTCAGTTTGCCTGGGGGGCTGATGTGGAAGACGGAGGGGCTAAAATATTTAGGAGTGTTTTTAGGAAATGAATCGTTTGTTTTTAAAAACTGGGAAAATGCTCTCGAAAGAGTCAAAGGTCGTCTAGAAAAATGGAAATGGATTTTATCAAAAATGTCCTACAGAGGTTGAGTCCTGGTCACCAACAACTTGGTTTCGTCCAGCCTGTGGCATCGCCTGGCAGTCGTTGACCCCCCACCTGACCTGCTGTCAAAGATTCAGACTGTTCTTGTAGACTTCTTCTGGGATAAACTGCACTGGGTGCCTCAGAGTCTGCTGTATCTGCCGAAGGATGACGGAGGACAGGGTCTGATCCACCTGAGCAGCAGGGGGGCCACCTTCCGGTTCCAGTTTCTACAGAGGTTTCTGTGCGGTCCTGCTGATTTGGTGTGGAGGCCACTGGCTTGCACCATTCTGAGTCAGCTAGGTGGACTGGGACTGGACAGATCTCTGTTTTTAATGGACTTGAAACAACAGGACATCATGGTTTTACCTGGTTTTTATCGTGGACTGTTTAAGGTCTGGAGCCTGTTGAAGAAGGAGAGGCTGGGACACCACAGCTCACTGTACTGGCTGCTCCAGGAACCAGTTCTCCAGGGGACCCGTTTCAGTGCAGTCTGTCAGGTGGGGCCGGCTCTACTCAGGAGGTTCTGTCTGTCCAAAGTGGTGACTCTGGGACATGTGGTTCAGCTTGCAGGTGCAAACTTGGACAATGCAGCTGCTCTGGCCTGTCGGCTAGAGGTGAAATCCACTCGGACTGTGTCTCTGTTGCTCAACAGATGGAGAGAAAGTCTCTCAGTCAGTGAGCCGACTCTGTTAAAACAGGACTGTGACGGTTCTGGTAAAGCCCATGATGCTGATGTGGACTCTTTTAAAACAGGACTGTGATGGTTCTGGTAAAGCCCATGATGCTGATGTGGACTCTTTTAAAACAGGACTGTGATGGTTCTGGTAAAGCCCATGATGCTGATGTGGACTCTTTTAAAACAAGACTGTGATGGTTCTGGTAAAGCCCATGATGCTGATGTGGACTCTTTTAAAACAGGACTGTGACGGTTCTGGTAAAGCCCATGATGCTGATGTGGACTCTTTTAAAACAGTGCTGTGACGGTTCTGGTAAAGCCCATGATGCTGATGTGGACTCTTTTAAAACAGTGCTGTGACAGTTCTGGTAAAGCCCATGATGCTGATGGTTTTCCTTCGCTGAGTATTTTTCCAGATTTTAAAGACTGGTCTGGATTGTTTTTAAAAAGTGGGAGGTCTGCTGGTTTTTCCCTTTAGGACGCAAATAAAAAAGGAATATATACAATGTTTGTTTGCGTCCTAAATATAGACAAATTGAACGGAAAAACCGACTGCCCACCTACTCCCATTGAGGACTCACTTGGGTCTCGGTGACGCTGTTGGACCTGAATGGAGGACTGACTTGGGTCTCGGTGACGCTGTTGGACCTGAATGGAGGACTGACTTGGATCTCGGTGACGCTGTTGGACCTGAATGGAGGACTGACTTGGGTCTCGGTGACGCTGTTGGACCTGAATGGAGGACTCACTTAGGTCTCAGTGACGCTGTTGGACATGAATGGAGGACTCACTTGGGTCTCGGTGACGCTGTTGGACCTGAATGGAGGACTCACTTGGGTCTCGGTGACGCTGTTGGACCTGAATGGAGGACTCACTTGGGTCTCGGTGACGCTGTTGGACCTGAATGGAGGACTCACTTGGGTCTCGGTGACGCTGTTGGACCTGAATGGAGGACTGACTTGGATCTCGGTGACGCTGTTGGACCTGAATGGAGGACTCACTTGGGTCTCGGTGACGCTGTTGGACCTGAGTGGAGGGCCGTGTATAAGCCACCGTTGGTTCAAAGAGCTGCTGACCTGCAGTGGAGGGTCTTACATGGCTGTAAATGCTTTTATTTCTGTCATCAACCCTGAGGTCAGTCATGATTGTCCCCGCTACCCTCGGGCCGGCACTACAGGTCCCATAAACCTGGTCAGCAGGCTCAGGGACAGCTTCTTTACCAGAGCATTACTGCAAAAACCAATCACAATCAATAATCATACAACTGCTCCTTTAATCTGCTCATCTCACCACCACCACAATAACTGAGCCTTTTCATGTGCAATAACGTCCTGTGTGCAATAAACACTGAACTTGTATATAATTATTTATATTTATTTAAATTGTACATATCTCATGTTTACATTTTTATATTTTCTACATTTTTATATTTATTTTTATTACATAGCTGTAATATTTAAATGTTTAATTATTATTTAAGTATTTATTCTGTATCTTTCTCTTCTAAAAATGCACCAAAGGAGTTGCGCTCTAATTTCGTTCGTATGCTGTACAATGACAATAAAGATGGTTCTGATTCAGATTCTGATAATGTGGAGGAGCAACAACACCGGCGAGATTCGTATGCTGTCCATCTCAGATCACAACGTTAAGAGAGGTCTGAGCTGTGTGAACAGGAGGAAGGCTGCTGGGCAGAGCAGCTGCCCCTGTGTTCAGTCCTGTTTTCAACCTCTTCCAGGCCCACTCTGCTGTTCCTGCCTGCTGCAAGCAGTCAACCATCATCCCTGTCCCGAAAAAGTCCAGTGGTAATGAAGCGCTTTGAGAGACTGATTAAGGACTTCATCTGCGCTTCACTGCCTACTTCATTTGACCCCTTTCAGTTTGCCTACCACCCAAATAGGAGCACTGACAACACCATCAATCACGTCCTCCACTCCACCCTCACCCACCTGGACAGCAGTAAAGGGAACTATGTGCGGCTGCTGTTCATTGGCTACAGCTCCTCATTCAACACCACAGTTCCCCACAGACTGATCACTAAGCTCAGGGACCTGCTCCTGGGTCCAGAGCTTTTTGACTGACGGATCATAGGTGGTGAGGATAGGAAGCTACGCCTCTCGTCCACGCACCCTCAAGATCCATGACTGCAAAGCCACTCACCCTCCAACATTATTGTTAAATGACATGGTGGTAGGCCTGATCTCCAACGACAGGGTGATGGCCTATTTGGATGAGGGGGATGCACTGTCGTCACGGTGCCAGCAGAACAACCTGGACCTGAACATCTCCAAAACAAAGGAGATGATTGTGGACTTCAGGAGGGGGAAACAGAGGAAGATAAGATAAGATAAGATAAGATAGGAGCCATCACACTCAGGATTTACGGGACCCCAGTGGAGAGAGTCAGCAGCTACAGGTACCTCGGTACCTCGAGGACCTGACATGGACCACCCACAACTCCACCCTGTGAAGAAGGCTAGGCAGCAACTGTATTACCTCAGACAGCTGAGGGGATTTAAAATCCACACAGCACTGCAGAGAACCTTTTACAGTACAGCAGCTGAATCGGTGCTCACCGGGAGCATCGCCGCCTGGTACGGTAGCTGAACTGCCCAGGACAGGAAAGCTCTACACAAAGTGATCCGCTGTGCAGGACGTACCACCGGGACAGCACCGCCCTAACCCTAACCCTGCAGGAGATCTACACCAGGCGGTGCACTACCAGAGCCAGGAAGATTTTAAAGGACACATCACCCTGAAAATGAAATCTTCCAGTGGCTACCGTGTGGCAAATGTGGCCAGAACTGGGGCGGCAGTAGCTCAGTCCGTAAGGACTTGGGTTAGGACGCGGAGGACGCCGGTTCAAGTCCCCCATGGACCAAGACCAACTGGTTGCTGGAGAGGTGCCAGTTTACCTCTTGGGCACTGCCGAGGTGCCCCTGAGCAAGGCACCGAACCCCCAACTGCTCTGGGCGCTTGTAAGGAGCAGCCCCCTCACTCTGACATCTCTCCATTGACGCATGTATATGTACTGTGTGAACAACAGAGTGTAAAAACTGAACTGAGAGGCTGAGGAAGAGCTTCTTCCCCCAGACCATCAGGACGCCCCACATAAACGTTTACTGGTCATTGTTCATATGATCATGTGGACATTTGCAAATTTCCTATGTATATTGTATGTATGTTGTATCCTTTTTTCTATTGGAGTATATTTTATTTTTTTCCCCTATTTCCTGTAAGTAGCTCCGCTGTGGTTATATTTATACCTAACAAAACAACTAGGTCCCCACCAATTAACCTAAAATGTATTCACTAAAGGGATGATAATACCAAAAATATATAAACTAAGGTTCAACACTTGCCTAAATAATAATAAACCAGGAAAATAGCACTCTTGCATTCACAGAAATCGATCTTATTTATTAGTCTGTGAAGGTTCTCATTCATCCAGGTCATATTCATTCTGGCAAAAATTGAATCGAAGGCAACTGGACTTAGATTTGTCTCTGAAGACGTTTCGCCCCTTAGACCCAGGTTTTTAACCTTTGTGGAAGTGTCTGCTCCTTATTCTCCTGAAACAATAGTTCGTTAGTGGAGTTTCACCTGTGTGAGTGAGTCCCACTAGTGAACGACAGTCGTTAAGGATTCAATGGGGCCAACAACAACAGTCGTTAGGCATGATGTGTGTTGCCAGTGGACGACAGTCGTTGTGTTCGTTAGGGACACTTGAGGTTAGTTTCAGACTGTCTTTGATATTGAGTTTTCTTGGTATTGCTGAAAGTGCAGCAGTGTAGATGGGGGATAGGTGGTGTCTCAGACCCCCCTCCTCTGTTTGTCAGACTAGTGGGGACTAGTCAGACTAGTGGGGACTAGTCAGACTGTAGCGTTGGAACTGATGAAGCCACTTGGATAAGGGGCGAAACGTCTTCAGAGACAAATCTAAGTCCAGTTGCCTTCGATTCAGTTTTTGCCAGAACAATCTTCTTTATGTAACTTTAACCGTATTGGGTCACTAGCCTATATTTTACTTTTTAATGTACTTGGTCTAGCCAAAAATAGCATAAAATAATGTCAAAAAATAAAAATCGAACTCTTATGAATGCTTTTACTTGACCAAAAATAACCTGGTGGACTCACACACACTCCCAGAAGATGGCAAATAACAGAAAAACTGTTGAAATCAAACTGCTGCAGGCCTGATCGATGCTGGGGAAAGTGGTGGCCAAAAGTAGTGGAGGCTGTTTTGCTCTAAGTGAGCAAAAGAAAAGCTGTGGACTCACGATAGCAGAGTTTGAGTCATAGTCCTGATGTCGGGGGAATGGGGGAACTTCAGTGAAGCTGTAACCATGTGACCACACCCTCGGGTCAGGAGATTATACCAAATGAACCACACCTGTGGGTGTGAAGTCCGACACTATATGTATGCAACACACCGACACACCCGACCTCTTTCTGTCCTCCTGGTCGGGGAGAGTTATACCAGTCTGATCTATCTTGCTGATCCCTCACAGTTTGGTTGCCTCCTGTTGGGCCTGCTGGATGTAGCACCCCCTGGCATACTGTGAGGTTGTCTGTTTGCAGAAATTAGCATTGTCTCCTGTGAGGACAGCATTGAGTCTCACTGGGCCATGTATTTGTCTTTAAGTCATAGCACAGCAATTTGGTCTGCCTTTATATTGATCTGCTTATGTTATACTTTGCATATTTGCATGTTTCATCATGTGGTAAATTGCTGCTTGTGTGATTTCACTAGCCCTCCAGATTTTTTAACTGGCATCTCAGAGAAGTAATAAACAGGGCAGTGGTCCTGATGCTGATATGCCTCTTGGCCAGGATCTGGTTCCCCCGTGTTGTGAAGAAGAAAAGCCAGTAGTAAGCAGAGATGGAGTGAGCAGAACCTTGATCCAAGGGTGGACCTCATGCAGAAGCAGTTGGAGGACATGCATAAGACCATATAATGTATGAATGCAAAACAATGCCTGTTGGATTTCCCACCAGCCTCCTTCACATCTGCGACCTCATCCTGATGTTATGTCTCTTATTGCCTCAGACAACCTGGATAAGACAGACAGCTCTGGCTGCAGCTCCGCTGGGCAGGTGGGTACCTATGGTGATGATGAAGACGGAGAGGCTGGTGCCAATTTCCAGATGGAGAATGAAGTTCCTGGGGCTACTGATCTTACCGTTGGGGCCCTACTGTCATGGACAGCAGTGGCTGCTGGCATTCCTCTTTCACCATCTGCTCCAAGATCCTCTGCACTGGACTGGGACCCAGTATTTGATCTGTGACTGGTGATGTTTCATAAGTCTATGATACAAAAGTACACACACGAATGCTGATTGAGAAAGGTGTGAAGGTTGTACCAAAACACACCTTTCCTGTCGCTGTAGGGAACCTCACCAACCTGTACTAATGAAAAAGCATCGGAACCCAGGCCTTATCTGTTTGATTACAATCGTGATAACTTTGGCTATAATTTGTCCCCTGATATCTTGCTAATAACAGCATATAATTGTACCAAAGTAACCACATCACCATTTCATCTGGACTCCGTGTGGTTCCGATATAACCGTGGGGAAAAACACCATCTTTTTCTTGTGCTGAAAGCCGGATGGATCGTTGTTGTGCAGACACACTCTGCTTGCCTCCCAAACCACTTCGACAAAGGAAGAGTCATTCGGCAAAGCAGCTCGGACATTACAGCTTAATTCCTTGGTAAACGCCGGCACACCGGCCTCCACTGCCGGCCCTCCTCTGGACTTTAGAAAGGCTCATTCACACATCTGTGTTTGAGTCCAGCTCATGATTTGTGAGAGGGGCGTGGCACACATCACCATGGAAACGACTGTGCGCTGAAACTGAGAGAAAGACGGCGCTGTTGCAGGTATATGCAGTATATATATAGTACAGTAGTATTTTTGGAGGTGTTGGTGGAGTCCTTGATTTGATTCACAGAGGAGTTCAACCTCTTCACCTCTTTGTCCTGCTGCAGCTTTTTAGAGCCCACAGTCATCAGACTTTATTGCATTCCTTAACTGAAGTCTTCCTCCACAGCCTGCGCTACTCTTCAGTGTTTGTTGTTTTTAATCTTCATTTCCATTTTACTGTCCATGTTACCAGTATTAGATGATAGGCGTGGGGTACCGGGGGCTTGTTCCTCTGCTGTGGTGTACGGGGACCGGAGGAAAGCCTGGAGCTCCGGATTAACAAACACAATACTGAACCCACTTCTGCTGGGATACAACCAGAATCTTTCCCTCTGGCTTTCATAATTACATTTAGTGTCTGTGAAGGTCTATCTCATGATGACCACTCGGTGAGAGCTTCATCAGCAGTCACAGTGTTTTTCCAGTTCACATGTACATCATAAATCTACAAAGAAATGGCCATTCGCAGCCGAATGCGACATGTGAGCAAATTTTTAGATTGTGCTTGTTGTCATCTCACTTGACATCGGATAATGGACACACGACCTCGTAGAGGAACCAAGGTAATATCTCATTAAGTTTCTCGGTGCTCTGCTCTCACTGTGGCTTCGGGGCTGAAAGCTCCCAAAATGAGGTGTCGTTGCAAATCACAGGAGCAGCTGAGGCCCAGTGCTGCCTTCCCGGCTGAGGCCCAGCGCTGCCTTCCCTGCTGAGGCCCAGCGCTGCCTTCCCTGCTGAGGCCCAGTGCTGCCTTCCCCTCTGAGGCCCAGTGCTGCCTTCCCTGCTGGCTCAATCCCGGGTGGCAGCCTCCGTGATCCTCTCCGGGAACCATCACCTTAACGTGGTGGAGAGGTTTGTGTGTCCCTATGACCCTGATGGCTGTGTTGTCTGGAGCCTAGTGCTCCTGGTAGGGTCTCCCATGGCAAATTGGTCTCAGGTGAGGGGCCAGACAAAGAATAGTTCAAAAAACCCCATGAATAACCGAGGCAGAGAAGGAGTGACCCGGCCCGGAGGAAGCCCGGGGCCCCCGTCTGGAGCCAGGCCCAGATGGAGGGCCCGTGAGCGAGCGCCTGGTGGCCGGGCTTGCCACGGAGCCCGACTGGGCTCAGCCCGAAAAAGCGACGTGGAGACCCCTTCCTCTCCATCCCGTGGGTCCACCACCCGCAGGAGGAACCGCTGGGGTCGGGTGCGCTGCCATATGGGTGGCAGTGAAAGCCAGGGACCTCAATGGACCAGACCTGGGCGGCAGAGGCTGGCTCTGGGGACATGGAACGTCACCTCTCTGGGGGAGAAAGAGCCGGAGCTTGTGCAGGAGGTGGAGCGCTATCAGTTAGATCTGGTGGGGCTTACCTCTACGCACAGCCTCGGCTCTGGAACCATTCTCCTGGATAGGGCTGGACTCTATTCTTCTCTGGAGTTGCCCAAGGTGTGAGGCGCCAAGCGGGTGTGGGGATACTCACATATCCCCGGTTGAGTGCTGTTACATTGGGGTTTACCCCGGTGAACGAGAGGGTCGCCTCCCTGCGCCTTCGGGTTGTGGGGGGGAAAACTCTGACTGTTGTCTGTGCATATGCACCAAACAGCAGTTGAGAGTATTCGACCTTCTTGGAGACTCTGAATGGAGTCCTGTATGGGGCCCCAGTAGGGGACTCCATTGTTCTGCTGGGGGACTTCAACGCAAACGTGGGCAAAGATGGAGGTACCTGGAGAGGCGTGATTGGGAGGAATGGCCTACCTGATCTGAACCCGAGCGGTCATTTGTTATTGGACTTCTGTGCTTGTTATGGATAATCCATGACTAATACCGTGTTCGAACATAAGGATGCTCATAAGTGTACTTGGTACCAGAGCACCCTAGGCCGAAGATCGATGATCGATTTTGTGATCGTATCATCCGATCTGAGGCCACATGTTTTGGACACTCGGGTAAAGAGAGGGGCAGAGCTGTCAACTGATCACCATCTGGTGGTGAGTTGGATCAGAGGGTGGGGGAAGACTCTAGATAGACCTGGTAAACCCAAACATGTAGTGCGGGTGAACTGGGAACGTCTGGAGGAGGCCCATATTTGAGAGTTCTTCAACTCACACCTCCGGCGGAGCTTTTCTAGCATTCCTGTGGAGGCTGGGGGCATTGAACCTGAGTGGGCGATGTTCAAAGCTTCCATTGCTGAAGCTGCGGCGGTGAGCTGTGGCCTGCGGGTCTTAGGTGCCTCAAGGGGCGGTAACCCTCGAACACCGTGGTGGACACCGGTGGTCAGGGAAGCTGTCCGACTGAAGGAGTCCTTCCGGGATATGTTATCTCGGAGGACTCCGGAGGCAGTTGCAAGGTACCGACGGGCCCGTGGGGCGGCAGCCGCTGCTGTAAAGGAGGCAAAGCAGCGGGTGTGGGAGGAGTTTGGAGCAGCGATGGAGAAGAACTTTCGATCGGCACCAAGGTGCTTCTGGAAAACTGTCCGGCACCTCAGGAGAGGGAAACGGGGAACCATCCAAGCTGTGTACAGTAAGGATGGGACACTGACCTCAACTGAGGAGGTAACCAGGCGGTGGAAGGAGCACTTTGAGGAACTCCTAAACTCGACTGATATGCCCTCTCTTGTAGAGGCAGAGCTGGAAGCTGATGGGGGATCGTCGTCAATTTCCCTAGGGGAAGTCACTGAGGTAGTTAAACAGCTCCACAGTGGCAAGGCCCCAGGGATTGACGAGATTCGCCCAGAAATGCTGAAGGCTCTGGGTGTGGAGGGGCTGTCATGGATGACACGCCTCTTCAACATTGCGTGGAAGTCGGGGACAGTGCCTAAAGAGTGGCAGACCGGGGTGGTGGTTCCCGTGTTCAAAAAGGGGGACCAGAGAGTGTGTGCCAATTACAGGGGTATCACACTACTCAGCCTCCCTGGTAAAGTCTACTCTAGGGTGCTGGATAGGAGGGTCCAGCCGATAGTCAAACCTCAGATTGAAGAGAAACAATGCAGATTTCGTCCTGGCTGTGGAACAACGGACCAGCTCTTCACTCTCACAAGGATCCTTGAGGGGGCCTGGGAGTATGCCCATCCAGTCTACATGTGTTTTGTACACTTGGAGAAGGCGTATGATCGAGTCCCCGGGGTATACTGTGGGAGGTGCTGCGGGAGTATGGGGTGAGGGGGTCACTTCTCAGGGCCATCCAATCCCTGTACTCCCAAAGCGAGAGCTGTGTCCGGGTTCTCGGCAGTAAGTCGAACTCGTTTCCGGTGGGCGCTGGCTTTCGCCAGGGTTGCGCCTTGTTTCCAATCCTGTTCATGATATTCATGGACAGGATATCGAGGCATAGTCAGGGGGAGGAGGGTTTGCAGATTGGTGTGCTGAGGATCTCATCGCTGCTTTTTGCAGATGATGTGGTTCTGCTGGCATCATCAGTCTGTGACCTCCAGCGCTCACTGGATTGGTTTGCAGCCGAGTGTGAAGCAGCTGGGATGAGGATCAGCACCTCAAAATCGGAGGCCATGGTTCTCAGCAGGAAACCGATGGATTGTCTACTCCAGGTAGGCAATGAGTCTTTACCCCAAGTGAAGGAGTTCAAGTACCTCGGGTCTTGTTCACGAGTGAGGGAACAATGGAACGTGAGATTGGCCGGAGAATCGGAGCAGCGGGGGCGGTATTGCAGTCGCTGTACCGCACCATTGTGACGAAGAGAGAGTTGAGCCGGAAGGCAAAGCTCTCTATCTACCGGTCAATCTTCGTGCCTACTCTCACCTATGGTCATGAGGGCTGGGTCATGACTGAAAGAACTAGATCGCGAGTACAAGCGGCCAAAATGGGTTTTCTCAGGAGGGTGGCTGGCATCTCCCTTAGAGATAAGGTGAGAAGCTCAGTCATCCGTGAGGGACTCGAAGTAGAGCCGCTGCTCCTTTGCGTTGAAAGGAGCCAGTTGAGGTGGTTCGGGCATCTGGTAAGGATGCCTCCTGGGCGCCTCCCTAGGGAGGTGTTCCAGGCAGGACCAGCTGGGAGGAGACCCCGGGGACGACCCAGGACTAGATGGAGAGATTATATCTCCACACTGGCCTGGGAACGCCTCGGGATCCCCCAGTCAGAGCTGGTTAATGTGGCCCGGGAAAGGGAAGTTTGGGGTCCCCTGCTGGAGCTGTTGCCCCCGCAACCCGACCCCGGATAAGCAGTTGAAGATGAAGATGAAAATGAAGAAGCCTCTGTGATCGCTGCTGATCTGGAACACCGTGAAGTCGCAGGAACAGGTGCTGTGGTGTTTGTCAGGGGCTCCCCCCGCAACCACCTCCACCACAACCACCACCACCACCTCCTCCTCCTCCTCCTACTCCACCTCCTCCACCACCTCCTCCTCCTCCTCCTCCTCCTACTCCACCTTCTCCTCTTCCACCTCCTTGTCCTCCACCACCTCCTCCTCCACCACCTCTTCCTACTCCACCTTCTCCTCTTCCACCTCCTCCTCCTCCACCACCTCCTCCACCTCCTCCTACTCCACCTCCTCCTCCACCACCTCCTCCTCCTCCTCCACCCTTGAGTCCCTTGAGTCGTACACACTTGTCTTTGACTGCACAGGAAGTCTTAAAGTTCTCAGTGTAAAGTATCTCTGCTCTCTTACTCTGAAAATCCACCACAGCTTTATCTCGCCCTTCATCCAAACCATGTTTTTGGGTTACTTCCCACTTCACAGGCATTTATTCAGCTCTGAGAGCACTCCATCCACTCAGAAAGAAAGGAGGGAAAGCAGATTGGATCCCTTTCAGATGTTTTTTTTTTCAGCAGATTAATCAAATGCCTCTCATTACACAGATGATCGAGATCCAATTATTTGCTGAATGATATACAGTTTTAATTAATTTGAATTTACATTTCATGAGCCTGGAATTAATATTTCTATTTTTAATCCAAGGAAATCCAACGAGTGGCTCTGATTGAATTAACTGCTCATGCTTTCCATGCTCTATCTGTGTAGGCCTCTGTGGTGGGTCCTCCGTCCCCAGGGCAGGGCCGTGATGTCCGGCCACTGGAGACACCAGAGACACTGGAGAGACTGCAGACACCGGACAGAGGACACCGAATCCACGGCAGGGTCATATATTACATTATTCGTTGACCACTGCCGGCCGTACCTCTCTTGTGTTGCTTTAGGAAGGACCAGGGACATGTCAATATTCGCTCATTACATGTATAGTGTCCTTTCTAAATAAACTTATGTTTTCACAGGAAGTTAGACTCAGGCAACACAACCACTTATGCTGGGACAGGAAACTGTCATGGCTGATGTTAACTTCACAGTCTAGCGACTCTCGTGACTCACAGGGCTGATGATATCGACGAGTAGTTTGGCTAAAGACTGACGAGACATAATAATTCAATCTGACTTTTACTTTTCCACGGGACATGAACAGCAGTCTCCTGGTTGTGTGTCTGACCCGTCAACCTCCCCTCCCTCAATGAACAGACTGAGTAGCGCTGTGGGTGGGTTTACACTGGAGTTAGTTGAAACCCGGTTTGTCTCAAAGGGTGCCTCCGTTCATCAGTTTCTGATGGGTTTCCTTGCTTGAGTCTTTTCCTTAGTTCTCTTTCCAGTTCTTCCTGCAGACTCGTAATGTATCTGCAAATCACTTTCAGATCCCTGGAACACACGGACAAGATATACATATATCATATCATATATTCATCCCAACGTTCATCGGCTTTGTGTGTGTTGTAAGGCTGGTCAATACGTAGAAAATCAAATATTGCATAATTTTTAACCAGATACCTCATTATTGACCATTGATGCTTTCAACAAAACAAAACAAAATTGGATTTTTGATAAATAATAATCAGTAATTTAGATATAATGACTAAGTGGATAAAGGCAAATAATAGCACAGCAAGAACAGTCTTCATTACTTTACTGTGATGAAGCCTTTAAAACCAGGAAAAGACAAAACTTCTGACATAAATCCAATTATTATTATCAAAGTATCCCAAATGTAAAATGGTGATCCTCCTCTGACTGATCAGGAGCCCAGACGTTGGCCGTTCATCCAGGTCCACGGCGACCAAGCACACTACCGAGTCACATGATCGGTTCCCCTGAAGAGATTCACTCCAGCTGGATCAGCCTCTCATTTCATTTTTCTACTTTGATTGTTGGGGTGATTTGGAATCTGGTCCTCAGTAAGATGATGATTTTGATTTATACTGAGTGTTTTACATCATTTTGTTCTCAACAAATTATTCAGTGTAGATCAGTAAAGATTTCAGCTTGAATAAGTTGAAAATAAGTAAGAAACTGCAACTTAACTTCTGTATTTATTTCTTGTGCCTCCTTTCAATAAATGGCACCTGTTGGGTTGGTTTGACTTATTTTTTGTGGCTTTTTATCCACTGATGTTTTAACTTATCTTGTTTTTTATCATGTGGCCGTTCTTCTTGCGCTTTGTAGCCTCACCGCTGTCGTCACTTTGTCACTTTGTATTGTGTTGTGTTGTTTTTGTGTTCACAATTATGAGATGCCTCACTCACTGTACACCAAATTTACCTAAGGTACAAATAAATATTCTGATTCTGATCTGAATAATTTATCAAGATCTGATGTGTGATTTAAGTGTTCCCTTCATTTTTTGAGCAGAGCAGTGTGTATACACTGAACTAAAATAGAAACGCAACACTTTTGTTTTTGCGCCTATTTTTATGTGCTGAAGTCAAAGATCTCAGACTGTTTCTACATCCTCTAAAGCCCGATTTTTCTCAGATATTGATCACTAATTTGTCTAAATCTGTGTTAGTGATCACCTCTCCTTTGCTGAAATAATCCATCCACCTCTCAGGGGGCAGATCAAGATGCTGACTGGACAGCAGGATTATTGTACAGGTGAGCCTTAGACTGTCACAATAAAAGTCCCCTCTAAAATGTGCAGTTTTATCTGAGACATTTACAGTATTAGTCCTGAACGGGGGGTCAGAGAACCAGTCAGGATCTGGTGTGACCACCATTAACCTCACAACACATCTCCTCCACATAGAGCTGATCAGGTTATTGATTGTGGCCTGTTGAATGTTGCATATGTATGAATGTAGCATCCCAAACATGCTCAATGGGTGACATGTCCGGTCAGTATGCAGGCCATGGAAGAACTGGGATGTTTTCAGCTTCCAGGAACTGAGTCCAGATCCTTCAACATGGGGCCAGAACTGAGTCCAGATCCTTCAACATGGGGCCAGAACTCAGTCCAGATCCTTCAACATGGGGCCAGAACTGAGTCCAGATCCTTCAACATGGGGCCGTGGATTATCCTGCTGCAACATGAGGTGATGGAGGTGGATAAATGGCACAACAATGGTCCTCAGGATCTCGTCACGGTATCTCTGTGGAGTCAAAATGCCATCAATAAAATGCACCTGTGCTGGTTGTCCATAACACAGGCCTGTCTATACCATAACCCACCGCCACCATGGACCACTCCATTCACAACGCTGACATCAGTAAACCTCTCATCCACATGAGGCCATACCAGCTGTCTGCCATCGGCCCTGTACAGTGAAAACTGGGATTCATCAGTAAAGAGAAGACCTCTCCAAGTACCAGACGCCACTGAAGGTGAACATTTACCCACTGAAGTCAGTTATGATGACGAACTGCAGTCAGGTCGAGACCCCGGTGAGGACGACAAGCATGCAGCTGAGCTTCCCTGAGACGGTTTCTGACAGTTTGTGCACAAATTCTTTGGTTGTGTGAACCGATTGTTGCATCAGCTGTCTGGGTGACTGGTCTCAGATCATCCTGCAGGTGAAGATGCTGGATGTGGAGGTCCTGGGCTGGTCTGGTTACATGTGGTCTGCGGTTGTGAGGCCGGTTGGATGTACGGCCAAATTCTCTGAAACACCTTGGAGACGTCTTATGGTGAGAAATGAACATTCGGTTCACGGGCAGCAGCTCTGGTGGACATTCCTGCAGCCAGCAGGCCAACTGAACGCTCCCTCAACACGACCGACATCTAAGGCATCAGGCTGTGATAAACCTGCACATTTTAGACTGGACTTTTATTGTGACAGTCTAAGGCTCACCTGTGTAATAATCATGCTGTCTAATCAGCATCTTGATCTGCCACCTGAAAGATGGATGGATTATTTCGGCAATGGAGAAGTGCTCACTAACAACTTAGACAGTTCTGAACAATATTTGAGAGAAATAGGCCTTTAGTGGATAGAAAAAGTCAGAGATCTTTGACTTCAGCACATTAAAATGGGACCAATATATATATATATATATATATATATATATATATATATATATATATATATATATATATATATATATTAAATGTCCCTCTCACCCTCTCAGGGTGGTAACCATGTCCTCTAGCTTTGATCCTCTACCAGAGTCCTGGAGTTTGAGGGTTCTTCAGTATCTTAGCTGTTCCTAAGACTGTCCTCTTTTGGACTGAGGCTTCAGATGTGGTTCCTGGGTTCTGTTGGAGCCGTTCTCCCAGTTTGGGGGTCACCGCCTGAGTGCTCCTACTACCACAGGGACCACGTTAGCCTTGATCTTCCACAGCTGTTCCAGCTGTTCCTTCAACCCTTGATACTTCTCAACCTTTTCATGCTCCTTATTCCTGATGTTGGTGTCAGCTGGTATCGCCACATCTGTCACCACTGCCCTCTTCTGCTCTTTTTCCACCACCACTACGTCCGGTTGGTTAGCCAGCAGCTGTTTGTCAGTCTGGAAGCTGAAGCCCCTCAGGATCTTAGCCCTGTTGTTCTCCACCACCTTCGGTGGTATGTCCCATTGGGATTTGGGTACTTCTAGTCCATACTGGGTGCAGATGTTCCTGTACACTATCCCAGCCACTTGGTTGCACCTCTCCATGTATGCTGATCCTGCTAGCATCTTACACCCTGCTACTATGTGCTGGACTGTCTCCGGGGCATCTTTACCCAGCCTGCACCTTGGATCAGATCTACTCTGGTAGATTCTGGAGAGCTAGATTCTTCCTCTATTGCCCTGGTACTTAGGGCTTGTTCTTGTGCTGCCATGATCAGTGCCTCTGTGCTGTCTGTCAGTCCAGCTTTGTCCATTGGTAGGTCTTTGTGATATCAGCCACTTCCTGTATCTGGCAGTGGTACATGTCGTGTTGGGGCTTGTCCCTCCATGTGGTCTCCTCAGCTTCTTCTTCAGGTTTCTGCTGTCTAAGGCATTCACTGAACAGTTCATCTATGGGGGCCATCTTGCTGATGTACTCGGTTTCAATGTTTCTTCCTAGACAGTGGCTCTGATGCTCACTAATCCTCGGTCTCCCTCTTTCCAGCCTCAGGGTGCTGGACTTGGGGTGAAACCCTCCATGCATGGTGAGGAGCTTTCTTGGCCTGATATCTGTGGCTTCTATCTCCTCCTTGGGCCAGCTGATGATCCCAGCTGGATATCTGATGACTGGTAGTGCCTACATGTTGATGGCTCGGACCTTGTTCTTACCATTCAGCTGACTTCTCAGGACTTGCCTTACTCTCTGGAGGTATTTGGCTGTGGTTGACTTCCTTGCAGCCTCCTCATGATTTCCATTCGCCTGTGGGATACCAAGGTATTTGTAACTGTCTTGGATGTCTCCTATCCTGCCCTCTGGTAGGTCCACCCCCTCAGTTCTGATCATCTTGCCTCTCTTTGATACCCTCCGGCCACATTTATCCAACCTGAATGACATCCTTATGTCGTCGCTGTAGATCCTGGTGGTGTGGATCAGTGAGTTGATGTCTCGCTCATTCCTGGCGTACAGCTTGATGTCATCCATGTAGAGCAGGTGGCTGATTGTTGCCCCACTTTGGAAACCATATCCGTAACCACTCTTTGTGATGATCTGGCTGAGGGGGTTCAGGCCTATGCAGAACAGCAGTGGTGACAGTGCATCCCCTTAGTAAATGTCGCACTTGATGTTAACTTGGGCGATTGGCTTGGAGTTGACCTCTAGGGTTGTCTTCCACTTTCCCATTGAGTTCTTGATGAAGGCTCTTAGTGTCCTGTTGATCTTGTATAGTTCCAGATATTCCAGTATCCATGTGTGTGACATTGAGTCGTAGGCTCTCTGGTAGTCAATCCAGGCTGTGTACAGGTTGGTGTCACGCCATGAAATCTTAGGTCATGTCTTTTCTTGTTTTGTTTTCAGTGATTGGTGCACTTCCTGTTTTATTTTGTGTTCTAACTCTCCCTCTCCCTCTCGTTTCAGAGCACTTCACTTCCTGCCCTTGTGTTTTCCCGCATCCTGAATGATTGACATCCCCTGAACTACTTTCCATCCACCTCCACTTGTCTGAGTGTTTTCCCCGCCCGATTGTGTTCACGTGTCCATAGTTAGTCCCTCCCCTTCAGTAGTATATAAGGTGTGTCTACCCTTCCTTCTGTGCCAATTCGTCTGTTACCCTGATTGCCTGAAGAAGAAGAAGAAGAAGATCTACCTTTATTAGTCCCACAATGGGGAAATTCAATTTACACTCTGTTTAACTCATACATGGTACATGCAGACCTGAAACACACATAAATGCATCTCTTAATGGAGAGATGTAAGAGTGATGGGGCTGCTCCTGACAAGCGCCCCGAGCAGTTGGGGGTTTGCTCAGGGGCACCTCGGCAGTGCCCAAGAGGTAAACTGGCACCTCTCCAGCTACCAGTTCACACTCAGTTTTTGGTCCATGTCGGGACTTGAACCGGTGACCCTCCGGTTCCCAACCCAACTCCCTACAGACTGAGCTACTGCCGCCCCCCCGAAAAGTACTGAAGTGTCCTCACGTACTTTTCTAGTGATTGTCTCCTCGTGTTTTTTGATTACTCTGCCTGTTTTTTGACCTCCCGTGTATCGACCTCTTTTTGTCAGTAAAGATTTTGTCTACTTTTACCTGCCTGCTCTCCATGTCGTGCTTTTGAGTCCTTGCCCTGTTTGACACAGTTATTACAGTTGGTCTGCCTGTTCTTCCAGTCTCTGTGGACTGCTCTGTCAACCAGTAGCTGGTGCTTGGCTCCTCTGATTTTACTGCCTTGCTGTGCTTTGCTCATGTATTTGTAAGGACTGTTAGGTCTTAGGCTCTGTGTCTCTGTTGAATGTTCTTTGTTTGCACTTCCTGTTTTATTTTGTATTCTAATATTCCCTCTTGTTTCAGATCACTTCACTTCCTGCCTGCATGTTTCCCGCCGGCACGTTTGAGCACCTCCTTCTGACCCATTTTCCAGCACCATTCACCTGTGTCTGATGGTCTTCTCCCTGCCCTGATTGTGTCCACCTGTGCCTCGTCAGTCACTCCCCTTACCAGTATTTAATGTGTGCTTCCCCTTCCTTCTGTGCCAGTTCGTCTTATTCCCTGTGAAAAGCATACCAGCAATCTTCCTCGTGTTTTGCCTACTCATGCCTTTTGAATCTCTGCTTGTTTTTTGATGAAGTCTTTTGATGCCATTTTGGACTTGAGTGCTAGTTTGACTGCTCTACCGTGTAACGACCTGAGTTTTTGAATTAAAGTCACCGATTGTGTTGATCATCCCTGTGTCTGAGTCTGTTATTGAGTCCAAGCCTGATTTGTATCCAGTCATGACAGTATTGAACAATATGCCTACTCATCTTAGCTGCAGCAATGGCAGGGCTTTCCATGTTGTGCAGAGACAGGTGATTGGTCGGTAGTTAGATGGGATGGGTCCCTTCTGGGGGTCCTTCAGGATTAGGACTGTCCTGCCCTGGGTTAACCAATCAGCAGCTGTTTCATCTGTGCTGCTAGGAATTCATAGAGTGCAGTTATATTCTTCAGCCATTATGGATCATATCGGGGTCCGGTGCTGTCCAGCTCTTCATCATTGACAGTCTTTCTTGGATGTCTGCCATTGAGATGGTTACTGGTTCTTGTTTTGGGAGGTTGCTGTGGTCAGCTCTTAGGTCTACTAGCCACAGGGAATCTGTGTTGTGTGATGCCTCTCTTTCCCATATGTCCCTCCAGTACTTCCGTCTCAGCTCTTGGTGGGTTTGACATGTTGTTGTTTCCCTGCCACTGAGAATACACCTTGGCTGGTTCAGTGGAGAACATCTTGTTTATTCTCCTGGCCTCTACCTCCTTGGTGTGTCTCTTCAACTGGGTGGCCAGAGCTATTAGTCTTTGTTTGGCAGTTTCGAGTGCCTCAATTATGGAGAGTTTGATGTAGTTCCTGGGTGCCCCTTTATTCACCATGTTCCCTTTCTGCAGCTCTGCTAGCTGGCTAACTTCTCTCCCAAGCCCATCTTGATAGACACTGCGTCGCCTTCAGAGTGGCAGCACGTCTTAGCAGCTCTCTCTTTGTTTTCACTTTCTTGTCTTTTTTTCATAACTTTTGGTAACGTTCTACCACTGTTATTGGGTGTAGGTCTCACTTAATATAACTTCAGAAGTTGTCCTTTTTTTGCATTTTCTTCACTTTTTCATTCGAATATGCCACCAACGAACAACAACAACAACGGAGATGGCCGCCGGCACTCGGACAGGGGGTGGCAGTAGCTCAGTCCGTAAGGACTTGGGTTAGGAGGCGGAGGTCACCGGTTCAAGTCCCCCATGGACCAAGACCAACTGGTTGCTGGAGAGGTGCCAGTTTACCTCTTGGGCACTGCCGAGGTGCCCCTGAGCAAGGCACCAAACCCCCAACTGCTCTGGGCGCTTGTCAGGAGCAGCCCCCTCACTCTGACATCTCTCCATTGACGCATGTATATGTACTGTGTGAAATTAACAACAGAGTGTAAAACTGAATTTCCCTACGGGGATTAATAAAGGTTCATCTTATCTTATCTTATCTTATTTGCATGGAGCGCTCCTCGCCCTTTGGGACCGAGTAGCGGCACCACCGGCGGATTTACCTGCCGAATTACGGCGACGGAGACGGGGAACCAGAGCCGGCGCTCTGGTGAGGGCAGAGAGGGAGAGACGGAGGACCTTTAAACCCGACTACAGGCCAGTCGCTCTGACATCACACGTCATGAAGATCCTGGAGCGACTGGTCCTGCAGCACCTCAGGCCCCTGGTGAGCGACTCCCTGGACCCCCTACAGTTTGCATACCAGGCAAACATCCATCATCTACATGCTCCACAGAGCCTACACACACCCGGAGAAGCAGAGCACAGTGAGAATAATGTTCTTCGACTTCTCCAGTGCATTCAATACAACCGCACCGGCTAGCTGAGAAGCTCTCAGCTATGCAGGTAGACCAGGACCTGGTGGACTGGATTAGGGACTACCTCACCAGCAGACCACAGTATGTCAGACTGCAGGGCAGCCTGTCTGACGTGCTGGTGAGCAACACCGGTGCTCCCCAGGGAACTGTGCTGTCACCGTTCCTGTTCTCCACCTACACCTCCGACTTCTGCTTCGACTCCCAACATGCCTCCTGCAGGAGTTCTCCGAGGACTCCTCCATCGTCGGCTGCATCACAGGTGACAACAAGGAGGAGTACAGGACCCTGGTGGAGAACTTCATGAGCTCCAGCTCAATATTGGTAAGACCAAAGAGCTGGTGGTAGATTTCCCATCACCATCCGTGGGGAGGAGGTGGAGGTGGTGGACAACTACAAGTTCCTGAGTTCACTTAAACAATAAACTGGACTGGTCCAACAACTCAGAGGCCTCTACAGGAAGGGACAGAGCAAACTATTCTTCCTGAGAAGGCTGAGGACCTTCAACGTGTTCAACAGGCTACTTCAGATGTTCTACCAGTCTGTAGTAGCAGCAGTAGTAGTAGTAGTAGTAGTAGTACATGTGCAACAGGCTACTCCAGATGTTTTACCAGTCTGTAGTAGCAGCTTCCTGGTCTTTGCCGTGGGGGGGGGGGGGGGCATCAGCACCAGAGATGCCACCAAACTTAACAAACTGGTGAGGAGGGCTGGGTCTGTGGTTGGATGTGAGCTGGACAGTCTGCAGGTGGTGGCAGAGGGGAGGACCAGGAGGAGAACCCCTCCCACCCCCTCTATGACCAACTGGTCCAGATGAGGACTCCATTCAGCCAGAGACCGATCCCCCCTCGGCCCACTACAAACCGTCTGGGTCAGTCCTTTCTTTTGGTGGCCATCAAGCTCCAGAACCAAGGTCTGAACCAGAACCAAGGTCTGAACCAGAACCAAGGTCTGACCCCCATGTGACTCTCTGATCATCCGTATTTATTCCTGGACCAAATGTATATAATTACATATAATTATATAATTACATATACATACAATACTCACCACCTTCTGCACTTTACTTATTACTGTTACTTATTTATTTTATTGTCGATTTTCTTCATTGCACCTTCTTTCCTTCATTGCACATTTTCTCTTTTACTTTTTACTATACTGTATTCATCTGTATGTTGTCGATGCTGTTATGACACCCGAATTTCCCTCCGGGGATTAATAAAGGTTTAGCTTATCTTATCTTATCTTACCCAAGGATCTCACGGATCACTGTTGCTGAACTGTGTATCAGCTTATTGGTGTCAGTGATGGTTCCCATAGGGATTGTCAATACAGCAGCATTCACATCCACTAGCAGATCTTCTGAAGGTACTTGGCAACTCAGCTTCAGGGGGCTCCAGGTTGTTGGGGCTTGGTACCCAATCTCAGATTTTTGGGGAGATGATGGAATCTCCCCACTGACCCGTTGTCCGGGTTCCCCCTTGCAGTAGCATTGTTGCTGTATTTCATCAATCCTAGTCGTGAGAGTAATTTTCGCTTTCAGATGTTGGAACACTGGGCTAACAGCTGTTTCTTAGTTAGCCTTGATTGTGGGTTTCAAAGTAACCATTGGTCCGTATTTGCTGCATGTATCCCCTCTCTCTGGCTCTCTGGGATTGCCTGTATAGTTGCATTCCAACAGCTCTGTATTTTCCACCCTCATCCAGGTATGTCTTGTTCCAGTAGCCCATTTCACATCAGGTTGCCCTGGTTCCCTAGCAACTGTTGCAGACCTTGTTGACCCGGGCAACGTCTGAGCCAATATGACTCTGCTAGCATTAAGGATCTTGCCTAGTTCATATGGAGTCAAGCCTGGTGTCATCCAGTTTCATAAGGTTATGCCACCTAAACCAATACACTGGGTCATTTTTCCCTCATTATGTTCAGGTGAATTTGAAATACTGGTTACCCTCCCTTAAATCAATTGACTACCTCATTTAGAATTACAACCTTATATATAAAGTTTGGACATGCACATGTGCTGTTTAAAGCAGTGATTCTTAACCATAGGGCCGCGGGCCAAACTTGGGCCCCGAGCGCCACCTAGTGGGCCGCAAAAAAAATCTGTTTTGTACGTGTGGGCCGCGAGGGCCGCGGGATGCAATAACAACTCCCGACCATGTAGTGGCGCTAATGCATCAGTCAGTTGTTACTTTAACCAGCTCCATAAATAAGGAGAAGAAGACACTCAGCTAGCTGTAAACCAACAAGATGGAGAAATATTTAAAACGAAAAAATGAAGACGACCCCCCCGCCAAAAAGTAAATTTTTGCGCAAGTACAAGCCCGACTTCATTAAGTACGGCTTCGTAAACGGAGGTAGCGAGGCAGTGCCGAGAGCCCAGTGTGTGGAGTGTGGGTTAACGCTGTCTAACGAAGCACTTAAGCCGTCAAAACTACAGCGGCACCGAGAGACCAAGCATCCGACGCTTGTGGGAAAGCCGGTGGAATTTTTCAAGAGAAAAGAAGATGGGCTGCAGATGCAGAAAAGATCGATCGTTTTATTTACAGTTTATTTATTTTATTTAAAAAACATTATTTTGAATGTATTTATTTTATCACCACCTTTTTATTGATTGATTTATATGTATATATATTATTTATTTTTATTCTGAGTCCTTCCTTTTTTATTTAAGTAAAATCTAATTATTGGTCTTTTTTCATTAATAAGCCTGAATTGATTGATTTGTGCCATGAATCAAAGCCTGATGTGCACACACATCAGGCTTTGATTCATGACATGTTTAACCTTGACGTTAACACTGACATGTTCAATAAAATTCTTTGTGATGATCATATTTTGTGATGTCATTTTATTTGACAAGGTTTTTGCTTGGTAAACTGTAAGTGGATTTGGTTTATTGAATTGAATTGAATACAAATCAAACCAAGAGTGAGATAATTACAAACCTATACAGTGTATATATATTAAATAATACATATTAAATAATATATATAATATAATATAATTAATGGGGGCGGCAGTAGCTCAGTCTGTAGGGAGTTGGCTTGGGAACCGGAGGGTCACCGGTTCAAGTCCCGACATGGACCAAAAACTGAATGTGAACTGGTAGCTGGAGAGGTGCCAGTTTACCTCTTGGGCACTGCCGAGGTGCCCCTGAGCAAGGCACCAAACCCCCAACTGCTCGGGGCGCTTGTCTGGAGCAGCCCCCTCACTCTGACATCTCTCCATTACTGCATGTGTGTGTGTTTGTGTGCATGTACCATGTATAAGTTAAACAGAGTGTAAATTGAATTTCCCCACTGTGGGACTAATAAAGGTAGATCTTCTTCTTCTTCAGATCTTCTTCTTCTAATAATAATAAATAATATATATTAAAATTATATTTAATGGGCCCTGGGCCACTCTGTACTGAAAAAATGGGCCTCAGGGTCAGAAAGGTTAAGAACCCCTGGTTTAAAGTCTGTCCAGAAATTGCATATAATTATGTAAATCTGACCCTGTGTGACGGTCGGTGAGACAGGCAGGTTTGGGCTCAAGAGCAAGACTCAGACAGCAGGAGGATTCAAAGCAAACTGGGTCTTTAATGACAGAAACAGGTCGGTACACAGGTTGGCAACACGAGCAGGCAAACAAATCCAGAATGGCAGGCAAAAGGCAGAGTCAGGAAACAAGCAGAGTAATCAGACAGGAATAGTCCAAAACACGAGGAGAACTGCTGGAACGCTTTTCACAAAGGAACAAGACGAACTGCTCCAGAACGAAGAGGAGACGCACTAAATACCACTGAGGGGACGGACTAACTAGAGACAGGTGGACACAATCAGGGCGGGAAGACGATCAGACTCAGGTGAGTGGAGACAAAAGTAGGTCAGTGCTGTCACTAATTCATTCAGGGGGGAAACACGAGGGCAGGAAGTAAAGTGCTCTGAAACGAGAGGAGAGGTTAGGATTTCAGCTGAATGGACGCTGAGCGGTGAGACAGCGTTGGAGAAACAAGCTGCTGCTGCCCTGACAGCGGAGGAAGGCGTCCAGAGCGTGCCGAACATCCTGCATCTCTACCCAGCTGTCCTGCACCCAGGCCCCGCTGAATCGGAGCAGGGACACCCTCCTTACCACCGCAGACTCCAGACAACCTTGGCTTTATTGGCGGAGGGGAGTCGATCACCGAGCACGTACGGAGCTGCGTGTTGTCGGCTAACGTTACTTCAGTGGGCGGATAAAGCGGAGGAGGGCATCTGGGCCTGGCTGACCTGAAGAGTTGGCTTGAAACCACGGAATTCACCATTTTCAGCTGGTCGACATGCTGCAGTGTGTGTGTGGAGAGAGAGACTTTCACTTAACAGGCCCCACCATCAACATCAGGGCATAGCCCCCCCCGTCGGCCAGCGGGCAGCCTCCGGGTTCAGGCCCCATCATCTGCCAGAGGGCGGCCTCCGGGTCCGGGCCCCACCGGACCCAACCACCAGTTGCCACCAGGCTAACCTTCCACCAGACCCAGGAGCTAACAGTAGTTAGCCAGCTACCACTTTGCAGCAGTTCATCTGGCTGGAGGGGATGCCGAGTGGAAGGTCTGGTGGTCGGAACAAGGAAATGTCAACAGCAGAAGACCTGGAGGAGATCAAAAGATCTCTGAACTTCATGTCAGGTGAGCTGGCTAAACTTACATCTCAGCAGGAGAGGATGATTGGGTTAATGGAGGAAGTGAAGGGACTGAAAGCATTGGTGAAAGAAAAAGACAGAAAAATATCCTTACTAGAACAAAGGCTGGATGAATTAGAGCAGTACACAAGAAGAGAGGATCTAGTAATAAGTGGTCTGGAAACATAAAACCTATGCTAATGCTACAGCACATCTGGATCGGGCAGAAGATGCACCAGATGAAGAACTTGTGACACTAGAACAGCAAGTAGTGACTTTTTTGCAAAGTAAAAACATAACTGTTCAAAGTGAGGCAATATCTGTTTGTCACAGTCTACCAAAAAATCTGATAAATCAAAGCCAACTATTATTGTCAGATTTATTAGCAGGAAGTTGAGAAACAGTATATTAATGCAGGCAAAAAAACTAAGAGGTACCAATGTGTACATACATGAACATTTAACCCAAAAAAATGGGGCTATAGCAAGAGATGCCAGAATGTTAAGGAAACAGGAATGAAATAATGAGCTCAGAGTGGAAACAAAAAATGGAGAGAATTGCACATGGATTTAGCTATAAATGCACAGGATGAAACTGATGGCAAAATTTATGATTTTGAAAATGATCTAGAAAAAAAAACTTTTTTTACATTCGAACAGGGAATGCAAATATTACACAGAGCAACAATTCCACGATGAGGTATTGGTGGAAGGAGTATTATCAATCATGCATTTCAACATTAGGAGTCTGAAGTGTAACTTATATAAAATAAAGGATTATTTAAGTCAGAGCAAGAAAAGACTTAGTGTTATTGTAGTAACAGAAACATGGTTACAAGAGGAAGACACTGACGAAGTTCAGATAGATGGATATGAAATGTTTTATGTAAATAGGAAAAATAAAAAAGGTGGAGGGGTTGCTCTGTATGTATGTGCAGATTTAAAATGCAAAGTTGTAGGCAGTATGACAACTGCTGTCAACAATGTTGTGGAAATTAGTACAGTAGAAATCTCAACCGAAAGAACGAGAAACATTATTATTAGCTGTATTTATCGAACGTCAGGATCCTGTGTTGAATTATTTACTAAAAAAATAACTGAGTTGTTTGATGGAATCAGTAATAAGAGTGTGTTTCTATGTGGGGATTTCAACATTGATTTGGGAAATGCCAGAAGTCCAGTGACAACAAATGAATATATAAATGCAATGTACACTATTGTTTTTTTCCCTCTGATAACCAAACCAACAAGAATTACCACACAAAGTGCAACAACTATTCATAATATTTTTACCAATGTCTCAGAGGGATTGGGACAAAGTGGGATCTTGATGACTGATGTCAGTGATCATTTGCCGGTTTTTACAGTCTATAAACATTGTCATGTTAACAAACACAAGTCTTCTTCTTCTTCTTCTTCATCTTCAACCACTTATCCGGGGTCGGGTCGCGGGGGCAACAGATCCAGCAGGGGACCCCAAACTTCCCTTTCCCGGGCCACATTAACCAGCTCTGACTGGGGGATCCCGAGGCGTTCCCAGGCCAGTGTGGAGATATAATCTCTCCATCTAGTCCTGGGTCGTCCCCGGGGTCTCCTCCCAGCTGGTCGTGCCTGGAACACCTCCCTAGGGAGGCGCCCAGGAGGCATCCTTACCAGATGCCCGAACCACCTCAACTGGCTCCTTTCAACGCAAAGAAGCAGCGGCTCTACTCCGAGTCCCTCACGGATGACCGAGCTTCTCACCTTATCTCTAAGGGAGAGCCCAGCCACCCTCCTGAGAAAACCCATTTCGGCCGCTTGTACTCGCGATCTAGTTCTTTCGGTCATGACCCAGCCCTCATGACCATAGGTGAGAGTAGGCACGAAGATTGACCGGTAGATAGAGAGCTTTGCCTTCCGGCTCAACTCTCTCTTCGTCACAATGGTGCGGTACAGCGACTGCAATACCGCCCCCGCTGCTCCGATTCTCCGGCCAATCTCATGTTCCATTGTTCCCTCACTCGTGAACAAGGCCCCGAGGTACTTGAACTCCTTCACTTGGGGTAAAGACTCATTCCCTACCTGGAGTAGACAATCCATCGGTTTCCTGCTGAGAACCATGGCCTCCGATTTAGAGGTGCTGATCCTCATCCCAACTGCTTCACACTCGGCTGCGAACCGATCCAGTGAGTGCTGGAGGTCACAGACTGATGATGCCAGCAGAACCATATCATCTGCAAAAAGCAGCGATGAGATCCTCAGCACACCAATCTGCAAACCCTCCTCCCCCCGACTACGCCTCGATATCCTGTCCATGAATATCACGAACGGGATTGGAGACAAGGCGCAACCCTGGCGAAGGCCAACGCCCACCGGAAACGAGTCCGACTTACTGCCGAGAACCCGGACGCAGCTCTCGCTTTGGGAGTACAGGGATTGGATGGCCCTGAGAAGTGACCCCCTCACCCCATACTCCCGCAGCACCTCCCACAGTATACCCCGGGGGACCCGATCGTACGCCTTCTCCAAGTCTACAAAACACATGTAGACTGGATGGGCATACTCCCAGGCCCCCTCAAGGATCCTTGTGAGAGTGAAGAGCTGGTCCGTTGTTCCACGGCCAGGACGAAATCCGCATTGTTCCTCTTCAATCTGAGGTTCGACTATCGGCCGGACCCTCCTATCCAGCACCCTAGAGTAGACTTTACCAGGGAGGCTGAGTAGTGTGATACCCCTGTAATTGGCACACACTCTCTGGTCCCCCTTTTTGAACAGGGGAACCACCACCCCGGTCTGCCACTCTTTAGGCACTGTCCCCGACTTCCACGCAATGTTGAAGAGGCGTGTCATCCACGACAGCCCCTCCACACCCAGAGCCTTCAGCATTTCTGGGCGAATCTCGTCAATCCCCGGGGCCTTGCCACTGCGGAGCTGTTTAACTACCTCAGTGACTTCCCCTAGGGAAATTGACGACGATCCCCCATCAGCTTCCAGCTCTGCCTCTACAAGAGAGGGCGTATCAGTCGGGTTCAGGAGTTCCTCAAAGTGCTCCTTCCACCGCCTGGTTACCTCCTCAGTTGAGGTCAACAGTGTCCCATCCTTACTGTACACAGCTTGGATGGTTCCCCGTTTCCCCCTCCTGAGGTGCCGGACAGTTTTCCAGAAGCACCTTGGTGCCGACCGAAAGTCCTTCTCCATCGCTGCTCCGAACTCCTCCCACACCCGCTGCTTTGCCTCCTTTACAGCAGCGGCTGCCGCCCCACGGGTCCGTCGGTACCTTGCAACTGCCTCCGGAGTCCTCCGAGATAACATATCCCGGAAGGACTCCTTCTTCAGTCGGACAGCTTCCCTGACCACCGGTGTCCACCACGGTGTTCGAGGGTTACCGCCCCTTGAGGCACCTAAGACCCGCAGGCCACAGCTCACTGCCGCAGCTTCAGCAATGGAAGCTTTGAACATCGCCCACTCAGGTTCAATGCCCCCAGCCTCCACAGGAATGCTAGAAAAGCTCCGCCGGAGGTGTGAGTTGAAGATCTCTCGGATAGGGGCCTCCTCCAGACTTTCCCAGTTCACCCGCACTACACATTTGGGTTTACCAGGTCTATCCAGAGTCTTCCCCCACCCTCTGATCCAACTCACCACCAGATGGTGATCAGTTGACAGCTCTGCCCCTCTCTTCACCCGAGTGTCCAAAACATGCGGCCTCAGATCAGATGATACGATCACAAAATCGATCATCGATCTTCGGCCTAGGGTGCTCTGGTACCAAGTACACTTATGAGCATCCTTATGTTCGAACATGGTATTTGTTATGGATAATCCATGACTAGCACAGAAATCCAATAACAAATGACCGCTCCGGTTCAGATCAGGTAGGCCATTCCTCCCAATCACGCCTCTCCAGGTACCTCCATCGTTGCCCACGTGTGCGTTGAAGTCCCCCAGCAGAACAATGGAGTCCCCTACTGGGACCCCATACAGGACTCCATTCAGGGTCTCCAAGAAGGTCGAATACTCTGAACTGCTGTTCGGTGCATATGCACAGACAACAGTCAGAGTTTCCCCCCCACAACCCGAAGGCGCAGGGAGGCGACCCTCTCGTTCACCGGGGTAAACCCCAACGTAGCAGCACTCAACCGGGGATTTGTGAGTATCCCCACACCCGCTTGGCGCCTCACACCCTGGGCAACTCCAGAGAAGAATAGAGTCCAACCCCTATCCAGGAGAACGGTTCCAGAGCCGAGGCTGTGCGTAGAGGTAAGCCCCACCAGATCTAACTGATAGCGCTCCACCTCCCGCACAAGCTCCGGCTCTTTCCCCCACAGAGAGGTGACGTTCCACGTCCCCAGAGCCAGCCTCTGCCGCCCAGGTCTGGTCCGTCGCAGTCCCTGGCTTTCACTGCCACCCATATGGCAGCGCACCCGACCCCAGCGGTTCCTCCTGCGGGTGGTGGGCCCACAGGATGGAGAGGAGGGGGTTTCCACGTCGCTTTTTCGGGCTGAGCCCGGCCGGGCTCCGTGGCAAGCCTGGCCACCAGGCGCTCGCTCACGGGCCCTCCATCTGGGCCTGGCTCCAGATGGGGGCCCCGGGCTTCCTCCGGGCCGGGTCACTCCTCCTCTTCCTCGGTTATTCATGGGGATTTTGAACCATTCTTTGTCTGGCCCCTCACCTGAGACCAATTTGCCATGGGAGACCCTACCAGGAGCACTAGGCTCCAGACAACACAGCCCTCAGGTTCATAGGGACACACAAACCTCTCCACAACGTTAAGGTGATGGTTCCCGGAGAGGAAACACAACACAAGTCCTTACATAAAAACTAGTTAGAGATAGATCACAAAAGGCACTGGAGGCATTAAAAACAGATCTGGAACAACAAAGCTGGAAAGAGGTTTCTGTAAACGATGTCAATAAAGCCTATGATTCGTTCATTAGATTGTTTTGTAACCTGTATGAAAAAAACTGTAAAATAAGGAAACTGTCCAAGAAGGAGATGATTAATAGACCATGGATGACAACTGGACTGCAAAATGCCTGTAAAAAGAAAAATAATTTGAACAGAAGTTTTTTGAAACTAAGGACAAAAGAGGCTGAAAATAAGTATGAGACATATAAAAATAAATTAGTATCTATAATAAGACAACAGAAGAAAGAGTACTATAGTGATTTACTAAGTAAAAACAGAGATGACATAGAGGCTACTTGGAGAATAATAAATGGGGTAGTAAAAAAAGATAAAGTGTCATCAAGACTACCAAATTACTTTGTAAAAGGAAATTTAGATGTAAATGACGCAAAAGAAATAGTTGATGAGTTTAATAATTTTTTTGTAAATATTGGTCCAAATCTGGCGAGAACTATTCCTGATACAATGGAAAAGGATGTTGGTGAGAATATAAAGGATAATATTAAAAGCATTTTCATATATAAGGTAGAAGAAGAGGAAATAAGATATATTGTTAACAAGTGTGTGAGTAAAAGATCTGCTGATTGCCATGATATTGATATGATGCTAATGAAGGATATAATCAGTTATATTATTGGCCCACTTACATATATATGCAATCTGTCACTTTCAACTGGAATATTTCCTGAAAATATGAAAATTGCTAAAGTAATCCCACTTTATAAAAGTGGAAATAAACATGTCTTCTCCAATTACAGACCAGTGTCTTTGCTGCCACAATTTTCAAAAATATTAGAAAAAGTATTTACTGCCAGGCTGGCAGATTTATTGATAGTCATGACAGCAGTCAGTATGGTTTCAGGGCTAATCACTCAACATCAATGGCATTAATGGAATTAACAGAAGAATTATCTGAAGCAGTAAGTGATAAAAAATTATAAAAATATTTTATAAGCATCTTTGTTGACTTGAAGAAAGTGTTCGATACCATAGATCATGACATTCTTCTTAAAAAACTTAGTAAATATGGTATCAGAGAGGTGGCACTTCACTGGATCACAATTTATTTAAAGAACAGAGGACAGTATGTTGAAATAAATGGTACAAAATCAAAAAGGTGTATTGTTACTTGTGGGGTTCCTCAAGGATCGGTCTTGGGGCCTAAACTGTTTCTCTTGTACATAAATGATATTGTTAATGTCTCAAAAACTCTGAAATGCATTTTATTTGCTGATGACACAACTTTCTGTTGTGCCAGTGATAATTTAATGCAACTGAAAGATGTGGTTCAAAATGAACTGATAAAAATGAAACACTGGTTTAATGTGAATAAACTTTCTTTAAATTTTGATAAATCATGTTTTATACTATTTTGTAATAAAGGTACGAATATTGAAATTTCACTGGAGATAGATGGCATAAGAATTGATAAAGTAAGTGAAACAAAGTTTTTAGGTGTCATTATTGATGAAAATATTTCCTGGAAGCCACATATCAATAGCATAAAATTTAAAATAGCTAAAACAATCACAGCATTACATAAAGTAAAATATCTGAATAAAAACGCCCTATTGTCACTATATAATTCCTTAATTGTTCCATATCTGACCTATTGTATAGAAATTTGGGGAACCACATATAAAACAAACATTAAACCAGTGTTCATTTTACAAAAAAGATCAATAAGAATAATAAGTGGATACAGAGATCCATCACATCCATTGTTTGTAAAGTTACAATTATTGAAATTTGAGGATCTAGTTGATTATAGTGTGTTAAAGATAATGTATAAAGCTCATAAACAAACGTTACCAGAAAATATACAAAACAGATTTATTAAAAGGCAAAGTAATTATGAGTTAAAAGGATTTGAAATATTTATAAAACCAAGGTGCAGAACTAAAGTGTTGGAACGATGTGTTTCTGTTTATGGAACTGGATTATGGAATAATTTGGAGAAAGAAATTAAAGATGCTAATTCATTTGTTGTGTTTAAAAAAAGGTTAAAAATATGATGTTAACAAAATATAGAGAATTGTGTTAACTTGTTTTGATTCTATTCTAACATGTTGATGCTTAGAAAACAAATATGTTTGTAAGTTGGTAACTCTGGATGCTAATCAGATGTAAGTTGGCCTGCAGCTGTTTCTAGTTTCATTGTTTTATTTTTTTTATATATTGTCAAACAAATTATTATTTGTATTACGATTTGTGTGTCGGGAAGGGCAGATTATATACAAGATGTTCTTCCTTCTGCTCCCTTTCATTCTGATGTCTTATTTTATAAGGTGTTCTGTTTTTTGTTTTTTTTAATGACAGAATGAATAAACTAAATAAATTTCACAATCAAACAGGAAGTGAACACATGAAACATGGACAGACATGAAAACCCATCACCTCAGAGCTGCAACTGCGATAGACAATTTACAGAACAATTCAGAAACAGAGGATGATGTAATGAGCGTAACAACGTAACGACGCAACTGAAGATCCAGATGTTGAATTTTCATCAAATGAAGACGAGTCAGTCTGCAATAACCTTCTTCATCTGTACAGAAACAATGGCACAGCAAACACAGCAACTGTCTTGATTTGGAGCAGGCCATGGATATCTACAGATGATCAACAAATGAGAGGAACTCCAAGACAGATTCCAGTGGTATCAAAATGGTTTCAAGACCTACACAATTTGTCACTCAAGTCCATGACATCCAATAAGAAACTGAGCTTGTTTAATACAGATTATACTGGCCAAGACCAATGTGAAGAAGAGAATCAAGGATGAGGGTTGTGCTGTGTTGTGAAGGGCTGTAAGGTCATAACATAACCTGTGCCAACTTCTATCCATCCTACCACCTTGGTGTTGCACTAAGGAAGAGAAAGCATTTACCTCCAACATTCATGGTTGGAGGTAAAAACAAGATGGGACTTCCCAGTGATGCCGTAGAGACACAAGGCAGAACGCTGCATTCCTGAAAATGGAACCATTGTTTCATGCTGCCCAGAGAAAAACAACAAATGTCAGCATTCAAGAAAGGTCTGTAGTTTCCTCAAAATATACCAGACACTATATACATGCCAGATGTTAGATGTTGTTAGATAACTGCAGTCATGAGTGATGCAGTTTTATCAACCACACAAGATCACAGACCTCACTCCTGTGTTGATTTGTTTTTCTCTCTGAAATATATAACACAATACTGTGATGCATTTTCAGTTATCCAAAGACTACATCTCTACCACTTGTCACAAAGTCCCAGACTGACTTTCTCAATTCAAATTAGCAAAGTGATCACTGAAGGATTGAGTGTACAACCTTAAAACACAAAGTAGCAGCATGAGCAGAGTGAGATTGCAAGAGCTACTAGTTGATTCTTCACTCTGAGCTAACGGGAGGCATCCCTCTGATAAGTGTGCATCTCATTGCCTCAGTGTCAAAGTCCTGAACGCTCCATTTTCACTTATTGTGGTTGGTTGGACCAGACTTATGCTGAGAATTACATAAGGTCACAGGACACCATGTACCAGTCCGAATGATAACGGGATAAGCAGCTGACTCACATTACAATGAGACAATGCTATGGGGAATATTGAATGGGTCCTGGATTTTGTTTTTGATCTCAGTAAACCCACATTTGTATATGGTCTCAACGGGATCTCGAGACTATAAGAAAGTACTTGTCAGGCTCCATTTAAGAGGTGTAGTCTATAGCCCTAGTATAATGGAGAACCACAAGACTTAAACAAATTATTGTACAATAATAGGGATACATAATACATTTGTTTATAAATTAATGCATTAATCTATAAATAAATGGAATAAAATACAAAGTAATTCATTATTTGACATTTCAATGGACAATACAAATATTATAAAAATAATTTACAAAATAAATATGAATCAATAAATAGTCTGAATTAAAAGAGATTTACAAAACCACCATAAAACAATCATTCAGTGCATCATTTAAAAATTCATTAATGAATTCATAAATAAATAATAGATGTACTTTCAACTATATTTGAAAATGCAGTTTAAGAAGAGAAATAAATCAGTGGATTGACAAATGAGGTCAGCCCTGTGATAGTGTGGTGACCTGTTCAGGGTGAAGCCCGCCGTTTAGCCTTTGACTGGATAATGGAAAAGCTGCTGATGGAACAGTCTGGACTCACTCGCACAATCACAAATAACACTGGCTTGAATGTTCATGATAAAAACCATCTAAGCTGAATTTTATCAGATGCAGTGAAGTTAATATAATTGTCATTCTTTTGGACTTTTGTGTTAGTTTTTCTGTTAGTTTATTATTTGGTCCTGTTTTTGTATGCTGAGTTTCTGTTCGAGTGTTTTCTCATCAATCTCTGGCGTCATGTCTTGTTTCACTCCCTGTCCTGATCCTGGTGTCTTGTGTTTGGTTGTTTCCTGTACAAGGGAACATCACCAAGCCATTGGTTCAGGTATGTGGATGACACTTGGGTGAAAATCAAAACCCAAGAGGTCCAGGCTTTCACAGAACACATCAACTCAGTGGACAAGAACATCAAGTTCACTAGAGAAGATGTTAAGGACAACCACTTACCTTTTTTGGACTGTGACGTTCACTTGGATGAGGACAAGAGCCTCCACATTGGGGTGTATAGGAAACCCACTCACACAGACCAATACCTTCTCTTTGACTCACATCACCCTCTGGAGCACAAACTAGGCGTTATCAGAACCCTACAACAGGGCTGATAATGTACCAACCACCACACAGGCCCAAGCAAAAGAGCACAAACATCTAAGGGGAGCTCTGAAAACTTGTGGCTATCCCAACTGGACCTTTGACAGAGTAACACGCTCTAAGAAGACCACCAACGCAGAGGGAGCCGAGGACAGAAACAAACGCAGGAACATAGTCATTCCCTATGTGTCCGGGGTATCGGAAAAACTCAGAAGAGTTTTTAACAAACACCGAATCCCAGTGTGTTTCAAACCCGGCAACACCCTCAGACAGAAACTGGTCCACCCCAAAGACAGGCTACCACACTCACAGAAAAGCAACCTGGTTTATGCTGTCCAATGCAGCGAGGAATGCCAGGACCTCTACATTGGTGAAACCAAACAAACCTTAAACAAGCGCATGGCCCAACATAGAAGGGCCAACTCCTCAGGTCCAGATTCAGCTGTCTTTTTACATCTTAAGGAAAAGGCACACTCCTTTGAGGACAGCAATGTTCAAATCTTGGACAGAGAGGACAGATGGTTTGAAAGAGGAGTAAAGGAAGCCATCTATGTTAAATTGATGATAAACCTCAAGTGTCCCTAACGAACACAAAGACTGTCGTCCACTGGCAACACACATGATGCCTAACGACTGTTGTTGTTGGCCCCATTGAATCCTTAACGACTGTCGTTCACTAGTGGGACTCACACTGAAACTCCACTAACAAGCTATTGTCTTAGGAGAATAAGGGGCGGACACTTCCACAGAGGTTAAAAACCTGGGTATTACTCCACTGTTTGTCAGACTAGTGGGGACTAGTCAGACTAGTGGGGACTAGTCAGACTAGTGGGGACTAGTCAGACTGCAGCGTTCAAACTGATGAAGCCACTTGGATAAGGGGCGAAACGTCTTCAGGGACAAATCTAAGTCCAGTTGCCTTCGATTCAACTTTTGCCAGAATGAATATGACCTGGATGACTGAGAACCTTCACAGACGTTGTTTCCTGTTTTATTTTGAAAGTCTTTCCTCTCCCTGTCTTTTCCAATTTTACTTCCTGCCCCTGTGTGTTTTCCCACCGTGTTCTTGGTTGACACTCCCTGACCTAGTTTCCCTGGTTGTTGCTCCGCCCCTGATCGTCTCCACCTGGTTGTCTTCTGTCTGTATTTAAACCAGCCCTTTTCCTTTCTGTTCCTGTCGGTTCATTTGTTCGGTTCCTATGATCTCCCCGTGCTCCGTCATTCTTCCACAGTGTCTTTCTTGGCTTCTTTATTTTTTCCCAGACTCCCTGTTAGACTCCCTTCTCCTCTCCTGTCTTTCCGTTAGGTTGTCTTCCTGTTCAGGTGTCTCTCCCCTCACTCCTCGTTGTCCTGTCTCACTGGTCTGTTTGTCTCAGTGTATTTCCTCCCTGTCTCTCTGTGTGCTTTAGGTTTTGTGTTAATTCAAGTTTTGGTGTGTTTAGTTTTATTGCTGTTACTTTGTGTTTAGTTATTTAGTTTTCTTGTTGCTACTTTGTACTTAATTTGTATTTCTTGCGAGTATCAGTATATTATTTTTTGTATTACTAGAAGATATTGTTTTCTCAGCCTCAGATTAAAGGCTCACTTTCCATTAATCCTTCTGTTTGGGTCCTTTTCTTCCTTACTGAGTCACAGTAGCTGCAGTGGTAGCAGACTGATGCCTGATCAGAAGAGTTTCTGATGAAAACCAGGTCATCCAAAAAAAACACAGGGTGAACAACAGTAAGAAACAATTACACACACACACTACACACATACACACAGTACACACACACTACACACAAACACACACACTCACACACACACTACAGAGACACACACACTGCAGAGAGCAGACACACACTACACACACACACACACACTACACACACATATATATATTAATATATCATCATCTATATTCTATAGATATAGAGGAGTAATGTCTACCTGAGTCTATGATATCAGCATTAATATATCATCATTAACTATAGTCTATAGATATAGAGGAGTAATGTCTACCTGAGTCTATGATATCAGCATTAATATATCATCATCTATAGTCTATAGATATAGAGGAGTAATGTCTACCTGAGTCTATGATACCAGCATTAATATATCATCATCTATAGTCTATAGATATAGAGGAGTAATGTCTACCTGAGTCTATGATACCAGCATTAATATATCATCATCTATAGTCTATAGATATAGAGGAGTAATGTCTACCTGAGTCTATGATACCAGCATTAATATATCATCATCATCTATAGTCTATAGATATAGAGGAGTAATGTCTACCTGAGTCTATGATATCAGCATTAATATATCATCATCTATAGTCTATAGATATAGAGGAGTAATGTCTACCTGAGTCTATGATATCAGCATTAATATATCATCATCTATAGTCTATAGATATAGAGGAGTAATGTCTACCTGAGTCTATGATACCAGCATTAATATATCATCATCATCTATAGTCTATAGATATAGAGGAGTAATGTCTACCTGAGTCTATGATACCAGCATTAATATATCATCATCATCTATAGTCTATAGATATAGAGGAGTAATGTCTACCTGAGTCTATGATATCATCATTAATATATCATCATCTATAAAGAGAATTCTATAAAATAATAATATATAAATAAAAAAAGAAAAAGTCTATAGATATAGAGGAATAATGTCTACCTGAGTCTATGATATCAGCATTAATATATCATCATTAACTATAGTCTATAGCTATAGAGGAGTAATGTCTACCTGAGTCTATGATATCAGTATTAATATATCATCATCATCTATAGTCTATAGATATAGAGGAGTAATGTCTACCTGAGTCTATGATATCAGCATTAATATATCATCATCTATAGTCTATAGATATAGAGGAGTAATGTCTACCTGAGTCTATGATATCAGTATTAATATATCATCTTCATCTACAGTCTATAGATATAGACGAGTAATGTCTACCTGAGTCTATGATATCAGTATTAATATATCATCATCATCTATAGTCTATAGATATAGAGGAGTAATGTCTACCTGAGTCTATGATATCAGTATTAATATATCATCATCATCTATAGTCTATAGATATAGAGGAGTAATGTCTACCTGAGTCTATGATATCAGCATTAATATATCATCATCATCTATAGTCTATAGATATAGAGGAGTAATGTCTACCTGAGTCTATGATATCAGCATTAATATATCATCATCTATAGTTTATAGATATAGAGGAGTAATGTCTACCTGAGTCTATGATATCAGCATTAATATATCATCATCTATAGTCTATAGATATAGAGGAGTAATGTCTACCTGAGTCTATGATATCAGCATTAATATATCATCATCATCTATAGTCTATAGATATAGAGGAGTAATGTCTACCTGAGTCTATGATACCAGCATTAATATATCATCATCATCTATAGTCTATAGATATAGAGGAGTAATGTCTACCTGAGTCTATGATATCAGCATTAATATATCATCATCTATAGTCTATAGATATAGAGGAGTAATGTCTACCTGAGTCTATGATATCAGCATTAATATATCATCATTAACTATAGTCTATAGATATAGAGGAGTAATGTCTACCTGAGTCTATGATATCAGCATTAATATATCATCATCTATAGTCTATAGATATAGAGGAGTAATGTCTACCTGAGTCTATGATACCAGCATTAATATATCATCATCTATAGTCTATAGATATAGAGGAGTAATGTCTACCTGAGTCTATGATATCAGCATTAATATATCATCATCTATAGTCTATAGATATAGAGGAGTAATGTCTACCTGAGTCTATGGTATCAGCATTAATATATCATCATCTATAGTCTATAGATATAGAGGAGTAATGTCTACCTGAGTGTATTATATCAGTATTAATATATCATCATCTATAGATATAGAGGAGTAATGTCTACCTGAGTCTGTGATATCAGTATTAATATATCATCATCATCTATAGTCTATAGATATAGAGGAGTAATGTCTACCTGAGTCTATGATATCAGCATTAATATATCATCATCTATAGTCTATAGATATAGAGGAGTAATGTCTACCTGAGTCTATGATACCAGCATTAATATATCATCATCATCTATAGTCTATAGATATAGAGGAGTAATGTCTACCTGAGTCTATGATATCAGCATTAATATATCATCATCTATAGTCTATAGATATAGAGGAGTAATGTCTACCTGAGTCTATGATATCAGCATTAATATATCATCATCTATAGTCTATAGATATAGAGGAGTAATGTCTACCTGAGTCTATGATATCAGCATTAATATATCATCATCTATAGTCTATAGATATAGAGGAGTAATGTCTACCTGAGTCTATGATACCAGCATTAATATATCATCATCTATAGTCTATAGATATAGAGGAGTAATGTCTACCTGAGTCTATGATACCAGCATTAATATATCATCATCTATAGTCTATAGATATAGAGGAGTAATGTCTACCTGAGTCTATGATACCAGCATTAATATATCATCATCATCTATAGTCTATAGATATAGAGGAGTAATGTCTACCTGAGTCTATGATATCAGTATTAATATATCATCATCATCTATAGTCTATAGATATAGAGGAGTAATGTCTACCTGAGTCTATGATACCAGCATTAATATATCATCATCTATAGTCTATAGATATAGAGGAGTAATGTCTACCTGAGTCTATGATATCAGTATTAATATATATCATCATCTATAGTCTATAGATATAGAGGAGTAATGTCTACCTGAGTCTATGATATCAGTATTAATATATCATCATCATCTATAGTCTATAGATATAGAGGAGTAATGTCTACCTGAGTCTATGATATCAGCATTAATATATCATCATCATCTATAGTCTATAGATATAGAGGAGTAATGTCTACCTGAGTCTATGATATCAGCATTAATATATCATCATCTATAGTTTATAGATATAGAGGAGTAATGTCTACCTGAGTCTATGATATCAGCACTAATATATCATCATCTATAGTCTATAGATATAGAGGAGTAATGTCTACCTGAGTCTATGATATCAGCATTAATATATCATCATTAACTATAGTCTATAGATATAGAGGAGTAATGTCTACCTGAGTCTATGATATCAGCATTAATATATCATCATCTATAGTCTATAGATATAGAGGAGTAATGTCTACCTGAGTCTATGATACCAGCATTAATATATCATCATCTATAGTCTATAGATATAGAGGAGTAATGTCTACCTGAGTCTATGATATCAGCATTAATATATCATCATCTATAGTCTATAGATATAGAGGAGTAATGTCTACCTGAGTCTATGGTATCAGCATTAATATATCATCATCTATAGTCTATAGATATAGAGGAGTAATGTCTACCTGAGTGTGTTATATCAGTATTAATATATCATCATCTATAGATATAGAGGAGTAATGTCTACCTGAGTCTGTGATATCAGTATTAATATATCATCATCATCTATAGTCTATAGATATAGAGGAGTAATGTCTACCTGAGTCTATGATATCAGCATTAATATATCATCATCTATAGTCTATAGATATAGAGGAGTAATGTCTACCTGAGTCTATGATACCAGCATTAATATATCATCATCATCTATAGTCTATAGATATAGAGGAGTAATGTCTACCTGAGTCTATGATATCAGCATTAATATATCATCATCTATAGTCTATAGATATAGAGGAGTAATGTCTACCTGAGTCTATGATATCAGCATTAATATATCATCAGTAACTATAGTCTATAGATATAGAGGAGTAATGTCTACCTGAGTCTATGATATCAGCATTAATATATCATCATCTATAGTCTATAGATATAGAGGAGTAATGTCTACCTGAGTCTATGATACCAGCATTAATATATCATCATCTATAGTCTATAGATATAGAGGAGTAATGTCTACCTGAGTCTATGATATCAGCATTAATATATCATCATCTATAGTCTATAGATATAGAGGAGTAATGTCTACCTGAGTCTATGGTATCAGCATTAATATATCATCATCTATAGTCTATAGATATAGAGGAGTAATGTCTACCTGAGTGTATTATATCAGTATTAATATATCATCATCTATAGATATAGAGGAGTAATTTCTACCTGAGTCTGTGATATCAGTATTAATATATCATCATCATTTATAGTCTATAGATATAGAGGAGTAATGTCTACCTGAGTCTATGATATCAGCATTAATATATCATCATCTATAGTCTATAGATATAGAGGAGTAATGTCTACCTGAGTCTATGATACCAGCATTAATATATCATCATCATCTATAGTCTATAGATATAGAGGAGTAATGTCTACCTGAGTCTATGATATCAGCATTAATATATCATCATCTATAGTCTATAGATATAGAGGAGTAATGTCTACCTGAGTCTATGATATCAGCATTAATAGATCATCATCTATAGTCTATAGATATAGAGGAGTAATGTCTACCTGAGTCTATGATACCAGCATTAATATATCATCATCTATAGTCTATAGATATAGAGGAGTAATGTCTACCTGAGTCTATGATACCAGCATTAATATATCATCATCTATAGTCTATAGATATAGAGGAGTAATGTCTACCTGAGTCTATGATACAAAAAAACCAGCATTAATATATCATCATCATCTATAGTCTATAGATATAGAGGAGTAATGTCTACCTGAGTCTATGATATCAGCATTAATATATCATCATTAACTATAGTCTATAGATATAGAGGAGTAATGTCTACCTGAGTCTATGATATCAGCATTAATATATCATCATCTATAGTCTATAGATATAGAGGAGTAATGTCTACCTGAGTCTGTGATATCAGTATTAATATATCATCATCATCTATAGTCTATAGATATAGAGGAGTAATGTCTACCTGAGTCTATGATATCAGCATTAATATATCATCATCTATAGTCTATAGATATAGAGGAGTAATGTCTACCTGAGTCTATGATATCAGCATTAATATATCATCATTAACTATAGTCTATAGATATAGAGGAGTAATGTCTACCTGAGTCTATGATATCAGCATTAATATATCATCATCTATAGTCTATAGATATAGAGGAGTAATGTCTACCTGAGTCTATGATACCAGCATTAATATATCATCATCTATAGTCTATAGATATAGAGGAGTAATGTCTACCTGAGTCTATGATATCAGCATTAATATATCATCATCTATAGTCTATAGATATAGAGGAGTAATGTCTACCTGAGTCTATGGTATCAGCATTAATATATCATCATCTATAGTCTATAGATATAGAGGAGTAATGTCTACCTGAGTGTATTATATCAGTATTAATATATCATCATCTATAGATATAGAGGAGTAATGTCTACCTGAGTCTATGATATCAGCATTAATATATCATCATCATCTATAGTCTATAGATATAGAGGAGTAATGTCTACCTGAGTCTATGATATCAGCATTAATATATCATCATCTATAGTCTATAGATATAGAGGAGTAATGTCTACCTGAGTCTATGATATCAGCATTAATATATCATCATTAACTATAGTCTATAGATATAGAGGAGTAATGTCTACCTGAGTCTATGATATCAGCATTAATATATCATCATCTATAGTCTATAGATATAGAGGAGTAATGTCTACCTGAGTCTATGATACCAGCATTAATATATCATCATCTATAGTCTATAGATATAGAGGAGTAATGTCTACCTGAGTCTATGATATCAGCATTAATATATCATCATCTATAGTCTATAGATATAGAGGAGTAATGTCTACCTGAGTCTATGGTATCAGCATTAATATATCATCATCTATAGTCTATAGATATAGAGGAGTAATGTCTACCTGAGTGTATTATATCAGTATTAATATATCATCATCTATAGATATAGAGGAGTAATGTCTACCTGAGTCTGTTATATCAGTATTAATATATCATCACCATCTATAGTCTATAGATATAGAGGAGTAATGTCTACCTGAGTCTATGATATCAGCATTAATATATCATCATCATCTATAGTCTATAGATATAGAGGAGTAATGTCTACCTGAGTCTATGATATCAGTATTAATATATCATCATCATCTATAGTTTATAGATATAGAGGAGTAATGTCTACCTGAGTCTATGATATGAGTATTAATATATCATCATCTATAGTCTATAGATATAGAGGAGTAATGTCTACCTGAGTCTATGATATCAGCATTAATATATCATCATCATTATCTATCGTCTATAGATATAGAGGAGTAATGTCTACCTGAGTATATGATATCAGTATTAATATATCATCATCTATAGTCTATAGATATAGAGGAGTAATGTCTACCTGAGTCTATAATATCAGTATTAATATATCATCATCTATAGTCTATAGATATAGAGGAGTAATGTCTACCTGAGTCTATGATATCAGCATTAATATATTATCATCATCTATAGTCTATAGATATAGAGGAGTAATGTCTACCTGAGTCTATGATATCAGCATTAATATATCATCATCATCTATAGTCTATAGATATAGAGGAGTAATGTCTACCTGAGTCTATGATATCAGCATTAATATATCATCATCATCTATAGTCTATAGATATAGAGGAGTAATGTCTACCTGAGTCTATGGTATCAGCATTAATATATCATCATCTATAGTCTATAGATATAGAGGAGTAATGTCTACCTGAGTGTATTATATCAGTATTAATATATCATCATCTATAGATATAGAGGAGTAATGTCTACCTGAGTCTGTGATATCAGTATTAATATATCATCATCATCTATAGTCTATAGATATAGAGGAGTAATGTCTACCTGAGTCTATGATATCAGCATTAATATATCATCATCTATAGTCTATAGATATAGAGGAGTAATGTCTACCTGAGTCTATGATATCAGTATTAATATATCATCATCATCTATAGTCTATAGATATAGAGGAGTAATGTCTACCTGAGTCTATGATACCAGCATTAATATATCATCATCATCTATAGTCTATAGATATAGAGGAGTAATGTCTACCTGAGTCTATGATATCAGCATTAATATATCATCATCTATAGTTTATAGATATAGAGGAGTAATGTCTACCTGAGTCTATGATATCAGTATTAATATATCATCATCTATAGTTTATAGATATAGAGGAGTAATGTCTACCTGAGTCTATGATATCAGTATTAATATATCATCATCTATAGTTTATAGATATAGAGGAGTAATGTCTACCTGAGTCTATGATATCAGTATTAATATATCATCATCATCTATAGTCTATAGATATAGAGGAGTAATGTCTACCTGAGTCTATGATATCAGTATTAATATATCATCATCATCTATAGTCTATAGATATAGAGGAGTAATGTCTACCTGAGTCTATGATATCAGCATTAATATATCATCACATTAAGCTTGTATAGAGGAGTAATGCTACCGGCTAGATATCAGTATTAATATATCATCATCATCTATAGTTTATAGATATAGAGGAGTAATGTCTACCTGAGTCTATGATATCAGTATTAATATATCATCATCATCTATAGTTTATAGATATAGAGGAGTAATGTCTACCTGAGTCTATGATATGAGTATTAATATATCATCATCTATAGTCTATAGATATAGAGGAGTAATGTCTACCTGAGTCTATTATATCAGCATTAATATATCATCATCATTATCTATCGTCTATAGATATAGAGGAGTAATGTCTACCTGAGTATATGATATCAGTATTAATATATCATCATCTATAGTCTATAGATATAGAGGAGTAATGTCTACCTGAGTCTATAATATCAGTATTAATATATCATCATCTCTAGTCTATAGATATAGAGGAGTAATGTCTACCTGAGTCTATGATATCAGCATTAATATATCATCATCATCTATAGTCTATAGATATAGAGGAGTAATGTCTACCTGAGTCTATGATATCAGCATTAATATATCATCATCATCTATAGTCTATAGATATAGAGGAGTAATGTCTACCTGAGTCTATGATATCAGCATTAATATATCATCATCATCTATAGTCTATAGATATAGAGGAGTAATGTCTACCTGACTCTATGATATCAGCATTAATATATCATCATCTATAGTCTATAGATATAGAGGAGTAATGTCTACCTGAGTCTATGATATCAGCATTAATATATCATCATCTATAGTCTATAGATATAGAGGAGTAATGTCTACCTGAGTCTATGATATCAGCATTAATATATCATCATTAACTATAGTCTATAGATATAGAGGAGTAATGTCTACCTGAGTCTATGATATCAGCATTAATATATCATCATTAACTATAGTCTATAGATATAGAGGAGTAATGTCTACCTGAGTCTATGATATCAGCATTAATATATCATCGTCTATAGTCTATAGATATAGAGGAGTAATGTCTACCTGAGTCTATGATATCAGCATTAATATATCATCATCTATAGTCTATAGATATAGAGGAGTAATGTCTACCTGAGTCTATGGTATCAGCATTAATATATCATCATCTATAGTCTATAGATAAAGAGGAGTAATGTCTACCTGAGTGTATTATATTAGTATTAATATATCATCATCTATAGATATAGAGGAGTAATGTCTACCTGAGTCTGTGATATCAGTATTAATATATCATCATCATCTATAGTCTATAGATATAGAGGAGTAATGTCTACCTGAGTCTATGATATCAGCATTAATATATCATCATCTATAGTCTATAGATATAGAGGAGTAATGTCTACCTGAGTCTATGATATCAGTATTAATATATCATCATCATCTATAGTCTATAGATATAGAGGAGTAATGTCTACCTGAGTCTATGATACCAGCATTAATATATCATCATCATCTATAGTCTATAGATATAGAGGAGTAATGTCTACCTGAGTCTATGATATCAGCATTAATATATCATCATCTATAGTCTATAGATATAGAGGAGTAATGTCTACCTGAGTCTATGATACCAGCATTAATATATCATCATCTATAGTTTATAGATATAGAGGAGTAATGTCTACCTGAGTCTATGATACCAGCATTAATATCATCATCATCATCTATAGTCTATAGACATAGAGGAGTAATGTCTACCTGAGTCTGTGATATCAGTATTAATATATCATCATCATCTATAGTCTATAGATATAGAGGAGTAATGTCTACCTGAGTCTATGATATCAGTATTAATATATCATCATCTATAGTTTATAGATATAGAGGAGTAATGTCTACCTGAGTCTATGATATCAGTATTAATATATCATTATCATCTATAGTCTATAGATATAGAGGAGTAATGTCTACCTGAGTCTATGATACCAGCATTAATATATCATCGTCATCTATAGTCTATAGATATAGAGGAGTAATGTCTACCTGAGTCTATGATATCAGCATTAATATATCATCATCTATAGTCTATAGATATAGAGGAGTAATGTCTACCTGAGTCTATGATACCAGCATTAATATATCATCATCTATAGTTTATAGATATAGAGGAGTAATGTCTACCTGAGTCTATGATACCAGCATTAATATATCATCATCATCTATAGTCTATAGATATAGAGGAGTAATGTCTACCTGAGTCTGTGATATCAGTATTAATATATCATATATCTATAGTCTATAGATATAGAGGAGTAATGTCTACCTGAGTCTATGATATAGTATAATATATATATTATAGTTATAGATATAGAGGAGTAATGTCTACCTGAGTCTATGAATAGTATTAATATATATATTATAGTCTATAGATATAGAGGAGTAATGTCTACCTGAGTCTATGATATCAGTATTAATATATCATCATCATCTATAGTCTATAGATATAGAGGAGTAATGTCTACCTGAGTCTATGATATCAGCATTAATATATCATCATCATCTATAGTCTATAGATATAGAGGAGTAATGTCTACCTGAGTCTATGATATCAGTATTAATATATCATCATCATCTATAGTTTATAGATATAGAGGAGTAATGTCTACCTGAGTCTATGATATGAGTATTCATATATCATCATCTATAGTCTATAGATATAGAGGAGTAGTCTACTGAGTCTATAATAGCAAATATACATCATCATTATCTATAGTCTATAGATATAGAGGAGTAATGTCTCCTGGTCGTATAGAGAGAGTCTATGATATCAGCATTAATATATCATCATCATCTATAGTCTATAGATATAGAGGAGTAATGTCTACCTGAGTCTATGATATCAGCATTAATATATCATCATCATCTATAGTCTATAGATATAGAGGAGTAATGTCTACCTGAGTCTATGATATCAGCATTAATATATCATCATCATCTATAGAAGAAGAAGAAGATCTACCTTTATTAGTCCCACAGGGGGAAATTCAATTTACACTCTGTTTTAACTTATACATGGTACATGCACACAAACACACACACACATGCAGTAATGGAGAGATGTCAGAGTGATGGGGCTGCTCCTGACAAGCGCCCCGAGCAGTTGGGGGTTTGGTGCCTTGCTCAGGGGCACCTCGGCAGTGCCCAAGAGGTAAACTGGCACCTCTCCAGCTACCAGTTCACACTCAGTTTTTGGTCCATGTCGGGACTTGAACCGGTGACCCTCCGGTTCCCAAGCCAACTCCCTACAGACTGAGCTACTGCCGCCCCAAAGTCTTTAGATATAGAGGAGTAATGTCTACCTGAGTCTATGATATCAGCATTAATAGAAGAAGAAGAAGAAGAAGATATTCCTTTATTAGTCCCGCTAGGGGAAATTCAATTTTTCCACTCTGTTAACTTATACACACACATGCACAAACAGGTCCATATACATGCAACAATTGGAGAGATGTCAGAGTGAGGGGGCTGCTCCTGACAAGCGCCCGGAGCAGTTGGGGATTTGGTGCCTTGCTCAGGGGCACCTCGGCAGTGCCCAAGAGGTAAACTGGCACCTCTCCAGGTACCAGTTCACACTCAGTTCTTGGTCCATGTCGGGACTTGAACCGGTGACCCTCCGGTTCCCAAGCCAACTCCCTACAGACTGAGCTACTGCCACCCCCAATATATCATCATCTATTGTCTATAGATATAGAGGAGTAATGTCTACCTGAGTCTATGATATCAGCATTAATATATCATCTATTGTTCATAGATATAGAGGAGTAATGTCTACCTGAGTCTATGATATGAGTATTAATATATCATCATCTATAGTCGATAGATATAGAGGAGTAATGTCTACCTGAGTCTATGATATCAGCATTAATATATCATCATCATCTATAGTCTATAGATATAGAGGAGTAATGTCTACCTGCGTCTATCATATCAGTATCAATATATCATCATTAACTATAGTCTATAGATATAGAGGAGTAATGTCTACCTGAGTCTATGATATCAGCATTAATATATCATCATCTATTGTCTATAGATATAGAGGAGTAATGTCTACCTGAGTCTATGATATCAGCATTAATATATCATCAACATCTATAGTCTATAGATATAGAGGAGTAATGTCTACCTGAGTCTATATGAGTATTAATATATCATCATCATCTATAGTCTATAGATATAGAGGAGTAATGTCTACCTGAGTCTATGATATGAGTATTAATATATCATCATCATCTATAGTCTATAGATATAGAGGAGTAATGTCTACCTGAGTCTATGATATCATCATTAATATATCTTGGTTTGTCTATAGATATAGAGGGTATGTTCTGGTCTTGTATCATATTAATATTCATATCTATAGTCTATAGATATAGAGGAGTAATGTTACTGAGTCTATGATTAGATTAATATATCATAATATAGTTATAGATATAGAGGAGTAATGTCTATGAGTCTATATGAGTATTAATATTTCATATCTATAGTTATAGATATAGAGGAGTAATGTTACCTGAGTCTATGATATGAGTATTAATTATATGGTTTATTATAATATATCATCATCATCTATAGTCTATAGATATAGAGGAGTAATGTCTACCTGAGTCTATGATATCAGCATTAATATATCATCAACTATAGTCTATAGATATAGAGGAGTAATGTCTACCTGAGTCTACGATATGAGTATTAATATATCATCATTAACTATAGTCTATAGACATAGAGGAGTAATGTCTACCTGAGTCTATGATATGAGTATTAATATATCATCATTAACTATAGTCTATAGATATAGAGGAGTAATGTCTACCTGAGTCTATGATATCAGAATTAATATATCATCAACTATAGTCTATAGATATAGAGGAGTAATGTCTACCTGAGTCTATGATATGAGTATTAATATATCATCATTAACTATAGTCTATAGATATAGAGGAGTAATGTCTACCTGAGTCTATGATATGAGTATTAATATATCATCATTAACTATAGTCTATAGATATAGAGGAGTAATGTCTACCTGAGTCTATGATATCAGCATTAATATATCATCATCTATAGTCTATATAGATATAGAGGAGTAATTTCTACCTGAGTCTATGATATCAGTATTAATATATCATCATTAACTATAGTCTATAGATATAGAGGAGAAGCAGGTAGTTTTCGTTTTTGGGGGGGGGGGTGGTTGGGGGGGGTGTGGTGGGGGTGGGGTGGGTTGTGTTTTTTTGTTTTGGGTGTGTTGGGGTTGTTGTGTGTTTGGTGGGTGGGGGGTTTGTTTGGTGGGTGTTGTTTTTTGTTTTGTGGGTTTTTTTTTTTTTTTTTTGGGTTGTTGGTTTGTTTTTTTTGTTTTTTGGGTTGTTTTTGGGGGGTAGTGGGGGGGGTGGGGTGGGGTGTGAAAGGGGGTGGGGGTTTGGTGGAGGGGGGGTGCAGGTTGGGGTGTTTGGTTGGGGTGGGGGGGGTGGTGGAGGTTGGGGTTGGGTGTGAGTTTGGGGGTTGTGGGTGATGGGTTGGGGGGGTGTGAGGGGAGGTGGGGTTGGTGTGTAGGGGGGGTGAGGGTTGGGGTGTTGTTTGGTTGTGGGTGGGGGGGGTGGGCTTTCTCTTGCTTTTGGGTATGTGGTTGTTGTTATTTTCTTTTTGATATGGGGTATGTGGCTATGTATGTATTATATTCTTCTTGCTGTATAGGGTTGTCTGGTCTTGTTGTTTTTTTTCTTGTTGTATGTTGTCTCTGTCTTCTTCGTATATTTTTTGTTTGTTGGGTTGTGGTGTTCGTTTTTTTTGTTGTTGGGGTTGGGTTCGATTTTTTTTTGCTTGATTAGGTATGTCGCTTTGTTTATTCTTTCTTGTTATGATATAGGGTTGGGTGTATGTTTTTTTTTTTGTTGATTAGGTTGGGCTTGTTCTATAATATTTTTTGTTGGTATGTTTTTTATTTTTTGCTTGATATAGGGTGTTGTATGTTTTTATCTTTCTTGTTATGATATAGAGGGTTGTCGGTATGTTCTCATTAATATATCATCATCTATAGTCTATAGATATAGAGGAGTAATGCTGGCTATGTTCGCATTAATATATCTCTCTCTATAGAAGAAGAAGAGCTTTGCAGGGGGAATAATTTCTCTTTTTCTTTTGGTGGGTAGGAGGTGGAGGTGGGGCTGCTCCTGAAAGGGAGAGTGGGGGTTTGGTGCTTGTAGGGGTCGGAGTGCCCAAGAGGTTGGCGCTCGTCTCTTTTTGGTCTGTGGGATTGACCGGTGACTCCGGTTCAGTCTAGTGGTGGGCTTTGATATAGAGGGTATGTTATGGTCTTGATTCGATTAATAGAAGAAGAAGAAGAAGAAGATATTTTTTTAGTCCCGTAGGGGAAATTCAATTTTTCCACTCTGTTCTTATACACACACATGCACAAAAGGTCCATATACATGCAAAATTGGAGAGATGTAGAGTGAGGGGGCTGCTCCTGACAAGCGCCCGGAGCAGTTGGGGTTTGGTGCCTTGCTCAGGGGCACCTCGGCAGTGCCCAAGAGGTAAACTGGCACCTCTCAGGTACCAGTTCACACTAGTTCTTGGTCTGTGGGATTGACGGTGCTGGTTAGCCACTCCCTAAGCTGGCTACTGCCCCCAATATTCTCCTATTGTCTTAGATATAGAGGAGTAATGTTACCTGGTCTATGATTCAGATTAATATTCTCTATTGTTCATAGATATAGAGGGTATGTCTACCTGGTTATGATATGGTATTAATATATCATCTTATAGTCGATAGATATAGAGGGTAATGTCTACCTGGTCTATGATATCAGCATTAATATATCTCATCTCTTAGTCTATAGATATAGAGGGTAATGTCTACCTGGTCTATGATATCAGTATCAATATATCTCATTACTATAGTCTATAGATATAGAGGAGTAATGTCTACCTGGTCTATGATATCAGCATTAATATATCTCTCTTTGTCTATAGATATAGAGGAGTAATGTCTACCTGGTCTATGATATCAGCATTAATATATCATCAACATCTATAGTCTATAGATATAGAGGAGTAATGTCTCCTGGTCTTTGGGTGTTTTTTCTTTCTTGCTTAGATATAGAGGGTAATGCGGTCTTATATGAGTTTAATATATCTCTTCTTGTTATAGATATAGGGAGTAATGTCTCCTGGCTAGTACGTTTTCTTTGGTATTAATATATCATCATCTCTATAGCTATAGATATAGAGGAGTATGTCTACCTGGTCTAGATATTAATATATCATCATTCTATAGTCTATAGATATAGAGGAGTAATGTCTCGGTTTTGCGAAGGGGGGGGGGGGGGTTTCTTGTCTTTACCTGGTCTGATATGAGTATTAATATATCTCATTCTATAGTCTATGAATAGAGGAGTAATGTCTACCTGAGTCTATGATATGTGTATTAATATATCATCATTCTATAGTCTATAGATATAGAGGAGTAATGTCTACCTGAGTCTATGATATCAGCATTAATATATCATCTCTATAGTCTATAGATATAGAGGAGTAATGTCTACCTGAGTCTGATGATATAGTATTAATATTCTTCTATGTATGATATAGAGGAGTTGTTCCGGGGTTTCTCAACTATAGGCTATAGAAAGAGGGGAAACGAGTTAAGTTGGTGAGGGCGGACAGGACGAGAGACAGCGGTAAGAGGAAAGGAGGAGGACTGGCGGTGTTTGTGAATGATAGATGGTGTAACCCTGGTCACATCACTGTTAAAGAACAACACTGCAGCAGGGACATTGAGCTGGTGGCTGTTAGTATGAGTCCGTATTATTTACCGAGGGAATTTACACATGTTATTATGATGGCTGTGTATGTTCCCCCCTCTGCTAACGGTGACACAGCTTGTGATGTTGTCTATTCAGTCACTAGCAGGCTGCAGACACAGCACCCTCAGGCCCTCCTCCTGGTCTCTGGAGACTTTAATCATGTCTCTCTGTCCTCCACTCTACCAACTTTCACCCAGTATGTGTCATGCTGCACACGGGACAATAAAATCCTGGATTTAATGTATGCCAACTGCAAGGAGGCATACACATCATCCCCCCTCCCCCCTGGGAAGATCAGACCACAACCTGGTTCAGCTCCAGCCTGTGTACAGACCCCTGGTACACAGAGAACCAGCCGCCCCCCCACAGTGAGGACATGGTCCAAAGAAGCTGAGGAAGCTCTGCAGGACTGTTTCAGCACAACAGTGTGGGAGGAACTGTGGGACTCTCATGGGGAGGATATAGATGGACTGACTGGCTGCATCACGGACTACATAAACTTCTGTGTGGAAAACACCGTACCAACCAGGACGGTAAGGTGTTTCTCCAACAACAAACCGTGGATTAATCCTGATATAAAGGCCCTCCTTAAGGAGAAGAAGAGGGCCTTTAAATCAGGAAACAAGGAGGAGCTGAAGGCTGTTCAGAGGGAGCTAAGGAGGAAAATCAGGGAGGGGAAGAACAGCTACAGGAGGAAGATGGAGGAACAGCTGCAGCAGAACAACATCAGTGGAGTCTGGAAAGGCCTAAAAACCATCTCAGGCCACAAGAAGTCAGACTCCAAGGCTGTGGGAGACCTAAAGTGGGTGAATGATTTGAACCACTACTTTAACAGGTTCAATGAGTCACCTGCCCCTCCCCCGGCCCAGTCCACCCTGCTGCAACCCACTTCATCTGCCACTTCAAGACAGTGCCCCTCCTCCTCCTCCTTCACCACCTTCAGCTCAACACCAGACCCCCCACTGACATCGACACCTACAGCTCTTCATACGGCTCCACCTACGGCTCCAGCTCTACCCTCAACCCCCTCCACTGCCTCTGACACACAGCCCCCCTGCTCCAGTTTGTCCTTCACAACACTTCAGGTGAAGAACCAGTTCAAGAGGATGAATGTGAGGAAGGCGACGGGTCCAGATAGCATCAGCTCCAGGCTCCTTAAGTCCTGTGCAGACCAGCTGTGTGGGACTTTTGGACGTCTATTCAACCTGAGCCTGAGGCTGAGGAAGGTACCACAACTATGGAAGACATCCTGCGTGGTACCTGTGCCCAAGACCCCACATCCCAAGGACCCCAGCAGCTTCAGGCCGGTGGCATTAACATCCCACTTGATGAAGGCCCTGGAGGGCCTGGTCCTCCAACATCTCCGCCCTGTGGTGAGTCCATCCATGGACCCACCACAGTTTGCCTATCAACCTGGCATTGGGGTGGACGATGCCGTCATCTTCCTGTTGGACCGAGCTCTGTCTCACCTGGAGAAACCTGGGAGCACTGTGAGGATCATGTTCTTTGATTTCTCCAGTGCTTTCAACACCAGCCAGCCGACACTTCTGGGGGACAAACTGGAGACTGCAGGGGTAGATCAACATCTAACATCCTGGATACTGGACTACCTCACAAACCGCCCACAGTATGTGAGGACACGGGACTTCACCTCCGACACGGTGGTCTGCAGTGTGGGGGCCCCGCAGGGAACGGTTCTGACACGGAGGTCTGCAGTGTGGGGGCCCCGCAGGGAACGGTTCTGACACAGTGGTCTGCAGTGTGGGGGCCCCGCAGGGAACAGTTCTGGCTCCGTTCCTCTTCACGCTCTACACTGCAGACTTCTCCAACAACTCACCAACCTGTCATCTGCAGAAGTTCTCTGACGACTCTGCTATCGTCGGCCTCATCACTGATGGGGACGATGGGGAGTACAGAGAACTTTCCCAGGACTTCGTGGACTGGTGTCTGTGGAACCACCTCCAGATCAACGTGGGGAAAACTAAAGAGCTGCTGGTGGATTTCCGCAGGCAAACTCATCCCCCTCCAACACCGGTGAACATCCAGGGATCAGACATTGAGATGGTGACATCTTATAAATACCTGGGTGTTCACCTGAACAATAAACTGGACTGGACAACAAACTCCTCTGCACTCCATAAGAAAGGCCAGAGCAGACTGTATCTGCTCAGGAGACTGAGGTCTTTTGGAGTGCAGGGTACACTCCTGAAAACTTGTTATGACACCGTCGTCGCATCAGCCATATTTTATGGAGTGGTTTGCTGGGGCAGCAGCATCACAGCTGCAGACAGGAAGAGGCTGGATAAGATCATTAAAAGGGCCAGCTCTGTCCTGGGATGCTCTCTGGACTCAGTGCAGGTGGTGGGAGAGAGGAGGACGATGGCTAAGCTGTCATCCATGATGAAGGACTCCCACCCCATGAGAGACACCATCAGAGCTCTGGAGAGCTCCTTCAGTGACAGGCTGCTACACCCTAAGTGTACGAAGGAGCATTACAGAAGGTCCTTCCTGCCTGCAGCTGTTAGACTCCACAACCAGCACTGCTCCCAGTAGACCACATACACATTCACAACCAGCACTGCTCCCAGTAGACCACATACACATTCACAACCAGCACTGCTCCCAGTAGACCACATACACATTCACATTCACAACAAACTCACCGGACATAAGTGCAATAAGGACTCATATGTACAATTATATCATCTGCTCAAATCATAGTAACTGGACAATTATTCATTGATATGCTGGACATATTTTGGCTTTACTTTTCTATTATGTATATACTAATTTATTTTATTTGTATTAATACTGTTTTTAAATCTATGCTTTTTGTCTTTTATTGCACTATCCACTTGCTGCTGTAATGTGTGAATTTCCCCACTGTGGGACTAATAAAGGAATATCTTATCTTATCTTATGCATAATCGTACACTTTATATAATTCTGAGAATAAATTACATTATGTTCCCTCTCCCAAAATACAAGTAGGCCTATTTTGAGCCAAAAAAATAAATTTGTATTTATTAACATGATGTCATAGTTCATACCAGATTCTTGTGGTCTTAAATTACAATTTTATTAGCTATAGAAATATTATATATAAAATGTTTATATTAATATATTTATTTACATATACTGTGTTTATTTATTTGTTTGTCTCTCTTTGTTTGTTTCTGTTTCTCTCTTTATATTTATTTCATTCTACACACACCTTCATTTGCATAAGTTGACCACAGGGGGAGCACTTTTTGATTTTAAAAAACTCTACACACACCTTCATTTACATCAGTTGGCCACTGGGGGAGCACTATTTAAGACCACATACACAAACACCAGTAAAAGTACCTCCTTCTTGGGTCCATACTTTTGTTGTAGATTTCACCACCAGACATGTTAAAATAACGTTCTCTGTCTGTTGCTTTGGTCTTCCTATGTAGGACCATGATTTTGGTCCTAATTTGTCCACCGGTCCTAATATGAAAGCTCTTTTTACTGGTTGAGGTCTCAACAAGGATAGAAATATGAGGATTGACACACACACACACACACACACACACAAACCCGTTTTTATTGCATCACGGGGACCAATGGCTGGGTGCAGCCTGGTGGGATCCACCCTTTCTGAAGAAGAAGAAGAAGAAGAAGAAGAAGAAGAAGAATAAGAAGATCTACCTTTATTAGTCCCACAATGGGGAAATTCAATTTACACTCTGTTTAACTCATACATGGTACATGCAGACCTGAAACACACATACATGCAGTAATGGAGAGGTGTCAGAGTGAGGGGGCTGCTCCAGACAAGCGCCCCGAGCAGTTGGGGGTTTGGTGCCTTGCTCAGGGGCACCTCGGCAGTGCCCAAGAGGTAAACTGGCACCTCTCCAGCTACCAGTTCACACTCAGTTTTTGGTCCATGTCGGGACTTGAACCGGTGACCCTCCGGTTCCCAAGCCAACTCCCTACAGACTGAGCTACTGCCGCCCCCAGACATGATTTTAACTGCTAAAATCATTAGAATTTTTTTTAAACATGACTAGGACTTGAAATATCAAAAACCTGAATTCTGTTCCCCCGTGAATAAAATTCAGGTTATGTCTAATGGCATACAGTCAACAACACTATAATTAATGCTAGATTGAAAATTTAATATAAGATTACATAAACATTGAATCCATTAATCCAGACTGCCAAATGCCAGATTTTTCTTCAAAAGCAGCACTCTGATTGTAAACTATAATTGTTGGGCAAACATATGATTAAACAGTTGATAAATATGATGGGTAATGTTCCTGGCCTTTTTAACAAATCAGGCGTGCAGCTCTACCTAAATAGTCCTATTGGTTCTACATTAAAGATGTTATCTCCATCTCAGCTATAAAGCTGCTCTTTTACTTAATATGACTGAACACATGTTGCAAATAAAATCATTTTGAAATTGAATACTAATTTATCAATTGATAACATCTGACCTACATTATGACTTTTTACTGAATCTGATGATCTTAAGTATCTTGTATAATGTTTTCTTCCAAAACACATTTGGTGGGAAAAAGCCTAGACCTAATATATAAAATAGAGGAACAAATTAAGCTCATATTTTCACAAAACTTTTATTTTAAACAGCCTTTACACTTATTTAATACATTCATTCCTTGCATCCTATGAGCCTCACTGTCTCCATTTTAACTTTACTTCACATGAGAAGCAGAACTTTGGGACATGTAAACAACCAGTGAACACAAGTTTTTTACTTATGTGTTTCACTTCCATGCCAGTAGGGGGTAACAATGATTTCAGCAGTGACCTAAAACCATGAACTTTGAGACCTAAAGGTCTGTCAGAGAACCAGAAAAAAAGAGTATGATGTTGCTCTGTGTCTCTGTGCCAAAGAGCAACACAAAAAAAGGTGATTATAACAGTTACAACAAATACAAAGAGCATCATACATATCAACCCATGGAAGAACAAAGTCTTCATTGTTCATTGTTTTTGCATTTTCACGCTGAATGGCAGTGATACGATTTTTAAAATAAAACTTCACTGCTGTGGAGCTTCTTTCCTTAAGTGCTTCCGGTGAAGCCTTGATACAGGCAACACACTCTGACTTTCCTGGTACGTTACCGGATTTTATGAAGGCCATTAGTGTTTTGCTGGACATATTTTAGCTTTACTCTCTATTATGTATATATAATTTTATTTTATTTTATTTGTATTAATACTCTTTTAAAATCTATGCTTCTTGTTTATTGCACTATCCACTTTGCTGCTGTAACATGTAAATTTCTCCACTGTGGGACTAATAAAGGATTATCTTATATTATCTTTTTACACAGTGTGGACCTCTACAAATGACCAACTCCTCCACTTTGAGGTTTCTAAGAAAGACAGACAGAAAAAGAAACAAAAAAAAACAACAAAAAAGACAATCAGGGCTAAAGACTGTAAAGGATTATGTCAAGCTGCCTGCACTACACCAAACACATAGTAAAACCACTACGCAGAACCCCGTTATCTCCTGCTGTGACTATAGATAAGTTAATTCTTAACCTTTCATGGCAGTTAGATTCTCGTGATGTGACAAAATCACGCGTCAGTTGCGGGATCTAATGTCACACGAAATCCCATTTTGTCAGGCTCAAGTAATCATTTGTATCTGGCTCGCCAGACAATGGACCAATCAGCATCCTGTGAGGAGCTACTGTGGCTACGGGTGTGAGACAGTGAGGCCTAGTAAAACCATAGTGAGAGAAAACATAGAAAGGTGACCTTAAACAACAGTCCTAAACAACAATGGTGGCTCCTGAAGAGGTTTGTATGGATGCCTGTCTTCATTGAAAGAAGAGCAAAGAATGTCACTGAAGGCAATGTTTTACTTTTGTTAGTGTGATTGACAGATGGTTCATCCAATCACCTGTCAAGTACTTCTTGAAAGTGCCTGCATTTTTCAAAACAGTTTCCAATGACAGCCTCTCAGATGGTTCTGTTGAACAAAGCACCTGACAAGGTCTGGTTAGTTGTTTTTAACTGAGACTCAAAAAACTGATGTTACCTGCAGTTGGTCAGTAACCAGACTTCTCTCCCACCCGTTCCTGTATATGTGTTATGCATGTGGCAATTAACAGGACTGGACTCAAATGCAAAAACAGACTTAAAGCAGGGATAGGCAATAATCAGCGGCTTTAATACAAACAGGTTCGGTACACAGGAATCAATACTTGCGACAGTGTCCAAATCAGAAGGCTGAGGCAGGGTCAAAAACACAAGCGTCATGTCGAACATGAGGAGTCTAATAATCAGAAGAATGCTGGGACGCTTAACTCTGGGAAACAGGCAAGACGAACTGGCACAGGAGGAATGGGGAGCACACATTATATACTAGTGAAGGGAGTGACTAACTATGGACAGGTGGACACAATCAGGGGCGACGATCAGACTCAGGTGAGTGGTGAGGAAAACTAGGTCAATGGGGGGTGCTCAAACGTGCAGGAGGGAAACATGCAGGGCAGGGGGTGAAGTGATCTACAACGAGAGGAGAGGTTAAACATGCCAAAATAAAACAGGAAGTGCACCAAAATAAGAGCATGCAACACAGCGACACAGACTAAGACCTAGTTTTCTTAACAATATGCTTATTTTCATATCTGCATTGTCATGTTTTCTGAAGTGGATTTAAGTAAATAAATTTCCCATGAACAAGACAGTGAAAGGTAACAGATTATTGGGTTCCATGTGCTCAGATGTAGAAATCATCTTATTTACAACGTCAACTGTTGAGCTTGTATTAGGAAAGTAAATATACATTGACAACCTCACAGTGGCAGATAACCTGATAACTAAAGTACAGCTAAAGCACTCTGCCTGGTACCCAACGTTACTGTCAACAGAACAGACAGACAACTGCTGCTGGGTGCCAATTTTAAAATACGCTACTCAGTCTTAACTAAACACTGTGTATTTATTCTCCTGTTAGAAACTGAACAATAGACCTAGAAATAAGACAAGATTTCTATAGTTGAACTTTACAAAGTCAACAGCTCAGTAAAAACCTGCCCACCTGAAGAGCAGCGCAGTCTGTTCATAAACTCTAAACTTCATGACAGCATTTTTAAACATGGAAATAATATAATGACATAAATCTACTTAAAATATGCCTGTGCTTGGCTGAAAAAGAACATACATCATAGGCAGAGAAATCTGACTCTTGAGCAACTACAGACAACATCAAGTTTCAATATCAGTAAGAGATTAATCTGTGACACAGAATTAAAGATTGATAAAGCCATTAAGAAGGTAGAATATCAGAACAGTAGCACATTTTCTATAAATTACACCCTTTTGGGAGACTTCCGGTATGGCGCAGAGACAAGAGGGAGCATAAACTCAGTGCTCCCAGGTGGTTCTACCTCCCCGTTTAGAAATAACAATGTTCCTAAACTAAAGTTGTGTAAAGCAGCATGAAAGGGGGGAACAAACGAAAGACGAAGAAGAAGAAGAAGAAGAAGATATTCCTTTATTAGTCCCACAGTGGGGAAATTCAGTTTTACACTCTGTTGTTCACACAGTACATATACATGTCAATGGAGAGATGTCAGGGTGAGGGGGCTGCTCCTGACAAGCGCCCAGAGCAGTTGGGGGTTTGGTGCCTTGCTCAGGGGCACCTCGGCAGTACCCAAGAGGTGAACTGGCACCTCTCCAGCAACCAGTTGGTCTTGGTCCATGGGGGACTTGAACCGGCGTCCTCCGCGTCCTAACCCAAGTCCTTACGGACTGAGCTACTGCCGCCCCCAAGAGGTTGAAAGGCGGCGACGCAAACCACTACACCACCAGCGCCGCACAAATTTTTTTTTTTTTTTTTTTTTTTGGATGCCCAACGTGGGGCGAGAGAGGGGCGAGAGAGGGGCGAGAGGGAAATCGTGGCAAAAACTGTGTAGCGGATGGACTGCCCTGTCCTTGTGTTCCCTTTTTACAAACAAGAAGGGAATTGGAGATGGGCACTGGTTCCGGTACTAATCCCAAACCCTGACAAACCACATTCCAGCATCAAGAGGACATAAATAAAGGAGATACTGATCAGGGCAAACACCCTCTGGAGAGACATTTGTTCCTTTGTTCTCAAGTTATTCATTCTGAAGAAGTGACTTTGCAAGCGTCAGAATCCACAGCCTCCCAGGAAGCAACAGGATCTTACGACGGGCAATAAAGGCCGTCTGAGTCAACAAAGACTGATAGACCTGGTCAGTTTTCAAAATGACCTTTGACTTCAAAGGACCATTCGTTTCTACTCCCATGGATCAACAGGGCCACCTAGCGGCATGGACGGTAACAGCAACAGCCTGTTTCAGCATGATATTTGAAGTTGGTGTTAGATTAAAACTACTCAGGGTATTATCACTAATACCCCCTAATGTCACCACCTGCTTTATTATTGTTAATGGTATCAATATCCTCCAATCACAAGTATATTATACAGATGTGATGCCTCAGGCAGAATTGCTAAGTCTAATTATTGTGATTTGATGATACATCTAACAATGCTCAAATATTCAATCAGAATGTTTGTATGACATGTGTGTCACATGGTAGTCACGTATAGGATTAACTGAACCTGTATAGTGATGAGAGAATTATGATGTGCGTGCGTGTTAAAACTTCCCAGTAAGAGAGTGATTGGGAATCGATCAGGAGCCCCTCCCCTGAGGGAAGTTACTTCTGAAGTAAAACTTAGAGTTTGGAGCTGCTCGAGGCTTTTTGGTTTAGGTCTCCCTCGCAGAGGGAGCCTCTTCCAGTTAAGGGGGAATTAAGCCAAAACTGGGCTCCCCTCACTTTACTCACTCCGGTCCCTTGACTCTGAGTCATTTAAGCTTTAATATTCGTTCGGCAACGTTTGTTTATCCGCGAGTGAGAAATTGTCAAACGACACAGAAGATCAACAAGCGATCCAGCCCGTCAGCGATCCAGCCTGCCAATTATATCAATTCACGGGATCAACTTCTAGAGAAGTGGGAGACCGACTACGGACCTCTTCTGTTGACATCCAGCAGATAGGTTTAATGTTCTTAGCCGTTAGAGGAAGTCTCATATTCTCTCGTCACTAACTCACTGAATTATCCTTATTCACACAATCCTCTCCATTCAGCCATCATTCATTAGGTTAGGTGTCCTTCATTATTCATTTTCATCATATCATTTATTGAGTTGTCACGATCTATGTAAATAAATATTCCCGCTATCATTACGTCGTGGTCTGTGTGTGTTTCAGCAGAGGACTAGCGATCCATTGATTAGAACTTATTCCAGTTGTGAGACTGATAAAGTAATTCGATCGATTATTGAGTTATAGTTTCCTCTATTTTTCTATAAAATGAGGTGGTGCCCTACGAGTGCGAACAAATTAATTAATTAGTTAATTAATTGATAAAATCCGAACTGTCACACGCTACAACTGGATAAAGACGATAATTCACTGAGTGAAAACGAGGAAGCCAACACAGGCGTTAGTGGCACCGCTACGCACGTGGAGATGGAGGCTATACAAGCTAGCATCATAGCGGAGGCAAAGGCGAGTCGGGCAGACGTGAAGAGAGAACTGGCTGATTTCAGAGAGGACAGCAACCAGAACCTAAACACTACAAGAAGTAATGGAGAGAACCGTAGAGATGGACCAGAGATTGACCAAGGTGGAAGAATGGAACGCCGAAGCTAAAGAAAACTGGCATACAACGTGGAACTCTATAAGGATTTTCAAGCTAAATTAACGGACCTGGAGGCTCATTCACGCAGAAACAACATACGCATGCATGGAGTCGCTGAGGGGGCTGAGGGTGACAACATTGAGAACTTGAAACTGAACTGAAAACTTTATTAAAACGGAGCTGCATCTCCCCGTCGCCTCCCTCTGCATTCAGCGCTGCCACAGGTCGCTCAGAGTCAAGCCACCGCAGGGTGCAAACCCAAGGTCTGTCATAGTGTGCTTTTTAGAGTACAAAGCTAAAGAACTGATTCTTCGTACCGCCTGGAAAAAGAGAGATTCACCATGATGGAAAATGAGTGTTCTTCGAGCAAGACTACCCGACCGAAATAATGATTAAGAGGAAGGCTTACACCACTATCAGAAAGATGCTGAAGGAGAAGACGCTTCGCTCCCAGATTTTATACCCTGCGAAACTTCGGGTGCACCTCAATACTGGTCCCATTGTCTAAAACAGCGCATCTGAAGCGGCAGTCGACCTGACGAAGAGGGGAATAATACCGGACATCACCGGAGACGGAGCACCAGCTATGAAAACAAGACAGCTCCTCTGGGAAAAAGTAGGAGCAACACCACGCCGAGGCCGTGAAATCCGACTGAAAGGCACCCAGGACAAGCTCAAAGTGTCACCTAATTAAAATTCAGTTTGAGAACATTTTCTTTCTTGCTTTATCCGCAAAGTAAGTTGTACCAAGATAGCGAGCCTATTCCCCCACAGTCTTATTATGACATACCATTTCCCACCTGGGGTACAGTTTATTGATTGATTATGTGCACTGCTCTGATTAGGATTAGTCAGATATGTCTGGTTGCACTAGGAGGGGTCCCCTCTCAGGTGAGGGCCCCCCCTCCTGATACAGAAGCTGATTTCAGGCTTCAAAGATGGAGGTCACTTGTGTTCAAAATGTGTGGTTATCTGTTAAATTTTAATTTCATGTACAGACAGGAGTTATTTAGTTCTGGTCGTCTTGAGATGTATAAGTTTCTAGGAAAACTAATTGTATTTGCTTGCTATCTAAAAAGTCGCGAGAAGGATACAGAGCAGTCACCCTTAACGTGAATGGGCTGCTCAACCCTATAAAAAGAAGTAAGGTAATTGCTAAGATGGAAAGAGAAAAACAGGACATAATTTTTTGGCAAGAAACACACCTCTCAAATACTGAACACAAAAAGCTGCAAAAATTGGGTTTTAAACACATATATTTTTCTTTTTATGAAAAAGGAAACACAAGGGGGGTTACAAATCTTAATTTCTAATAAAGTAAACTTTCAATTCTCTTCACAAGTTACGGACAAGGGAAGGCGTTACATACTAGTTAAAGGATTTATAGATCATAAAGAAGTGACGCTCCTGAATATTTACAGACCTCCAGGACATGACACACAATTTCTTAAAAATATCTTTAATATGATATCTGAAGAAGCGTCTAGCGTGCTCATATGTGGAGGGGATTGATAAGATAAGATAAGATAAGATGAACCTTTATTAATCCCCGGAGGGAAATTCGGGTGTCTTAGCAGCAGCAACAGTACAAATGAATACAATACAGTAAAAAGTAAAATAAATAAGTAACAGTAACAGTAAATCAGTAAAGTGCAACAGGTGGTGAGTATTGTATATGCACAGCATATGTATATGTAATGATATAATTATATGTAATATATACATTTGGAATAAATATGGAGCAGATGATCAGAGTCACATGGGGGTCAGACCTTGGTTCTGGGTCAGACCTTGGTTCTGGTTCAGACCTTGGTTCTGGAGCCTGATGGCCACCAACAGAAAGGACTGACCCAGACAGTTTGTAGTGGGCCGAGGGGGATCGGTCTCTGGCTGAATGGACTCCTCATCTGGACTAGTTGGTCATAGAGGGGGTGGGAGGGGTTCTCCTCCTGGTCCTCCCCTCTGCCACCACCTCCAGACTGTCCAGCTCACATCCAACCACAGACCCAGCCCTCCTCACCAGTTGGTTCAGTTTGGTGGCATCTCTGGTGCTGATGCCCCCCCCCCCAACATACCACGGCGAAGAACAGAAAGCTGGCTACTACAGACTGGAAAAACATCTGGAGTAGCCTGTTGCACACGTTGAAGGTCCTCAGCCTTCTCAGGAAGAATAGTTTGCTCTGTCCCTTCCTGTAGAGGCCTCGGAGTACTATTGTAGTAATGGAATACATGTTTGAACCCCTCCTTAGACTCCTCAAACAAAACGAGAAAGATGCAGCCAGAAGCTTTATACATCAAAAAAGTACTGAAAGAAATGGGTATAATTGACATAAGGAGGGACCTGCACCCATACGATAAGCAATTTACTTTTTTTTTTTCTCACCCCCATAGTGTGTATTCTAGAATTGATTATTTCTTTATGTTCAATTCAGATAGAAACAGAATCTTAAATTGTGATATAGGTGTAAGAGACATATCTGACCATGCAAGGGTCTATCTAATACTGCACCTAGACGACAAACCAAAAGAAACTTTATGGAGACTTAATACTGGCCTACTGAATGACTATGACTGTCAAAACTACATAAAAAACAAATTTAAGGATGACATGACTTATAATAACAATGGACCAGTGTCCCAGCACCCGATGGGATGCTGCAAAGGCTTAGAGGGAAACTTATCAGATGGTCAGCTCAGAAGAAAAAGGAAAAAGAAAAAGAAATTACTGGAGATTAAACATGCGACATGCAATGATCCTAATATCTTAAGTCAGATTCAGGAAACAAACCAACGGTTAAACGATATATAAATGATATATATGACAAACAGATAGAGAAGAAAGCTAAATTCATTAAACAGACTTTCTATGAGAACAGCCCAAAATCAAAAAAATGACTCACCTGGAGAATAATAAAACAACAAGCGGAAAGATTTATCCCTAAAATGAAAGACCCCGACACAAATAAGGCACACGATAAATTGGACGATATACAGAACTCATTCGAAAAATATTACACGAAACTGTATGAGCAACAACAGGCAGCTGATTTAACAGATGTGTCAAACTTTTGAAAAGGTTTAGATTTACCAAGCATTGATCAGATCAAAACAAAACAATAACTGAGGAGATAACGGAAGAAGAAATAAATCAAGCTATACCAAGACTGAAAACGAGGAAAATGCCAGGGGCCGACGGCTCTCCATCTGAATGGTATAAAAACTTTAGAGAAGTCATTGTACCAACACTAAAAGAAAGTTTGAACTACATCCTGGAGGGCGGAGAGATCCCAGTGTCCTGGCGGCAAGCTGTAATCTCAGTAATCCCCAAAACAGGTAAAGATAAGACAGAATGTAGCTCCTATAGACCTACATCTGTCTTAAACACTCATTACAGATTATCTGCATCAATATTAGCCAAACCATTAGAATATATCATTCCAGATTTAATTGACCCTGATCAGACCGGTTTTGTGAAAAATAGGCAAACGCAAGATAACGTGAGGAGGGCTCTCCACCTGATTGATCATATGAGAAACAGCGATAACGAATCTGTAGTTATTAGTCTCGACGCTGAAAAGGCTTTTGATTCTGTTGGATGGGAATATCTTGACTTAACTCTTAAATGCTTTGGCTTTGATAGTCAGGTAGTTGGATGTCTGCGATCTCTGTCCTGCTCTCCTCCAGCAGGGATCAAAATAAATGGGAATTTATCTAAAACTGTATCACTTAACAGAGGCTGTCGACAGGGACGCACCCTCACTTTTATTGAGCCGCTACTACAGGCAATCAGAGAAGATAAAGCTATAACGGGCATAAAGATGGGAGATACACAATACAAGATTTGTGCCTACGCAGACGACATTTCGTTAACCCTTACCAACCCTAACAGAAGTTTACAGAGATTGTTACCTCTGCTGAAACTTTTTGGATCATACTCAGGTTATAAATTAAATCTACACAAAACACAAACCCTGAGCTATAACTATACACCACAGGACAATATTTACAAGATGAGTACATTTAAATGGAAGGACGAAGTAATTAAAAAGATTACCTAAAGATTTATCCAAACTCTATGATTCCAGCAACATTCCATTAACAGCTAATATAAAAACAGATCTGAATCGTTGGTCGGTACTCCTGATGAATATGTATAACCGGATAGATATTATTAAAATGAACATTCTGCCTAGACGTCTGCTCCTCTTTCAGTCCCTCCCAGTGGAAACACCCCTCAAGCAAATTAATGAATGGAATAGATTAATTTCAGGTTTTATTTGGGTTAAAAGACGACCAAGGATCAGACTCCAGACATTAAAATTACCCAAAGATAAAGGTGGACTGGCTCTGCCCTGTCTGGAGTCGTATTATAAAGCTGCACAACTATGGAAAGACATGGAGCAGAACCAATCAGAGATACCGCTTCAGTCTATACTGGGGGACAAGACTCTCCTCAAGAAACGTATGGACAGGACCCCCCCACTGGTATGTTATGTTATAGCAGTGGGAGGGTATTACGATGGGTGGCCTATGATACTGACTTTGTGCCCGCTAGGTCAGATGGCAGATTTAAACACTGGACAAACAAGGGCCTCACGTCATTCTGCCTGATATCCTCCAGTAAAGGGCTAAACAGTTTCCAACAGTCATAGAAACCGATAATCTGGAGAAGCAAGATTTCTTCAGATACCTTCAGTTAAGAACCTACTGTGATAAAAATATCAAAACCAACGAGGATGGAGAGTTGTGTCTGATTAATATATCTGTGGATGCACTTAAAGGTCAAACCGGTAAAAGACTGATTTCTAGGATCTACACTGTCTTCCAGCAGGGGAGAGGTTGTTCAACATTATCTATCAAACTGAGATGGGAGAAAGACGCAACCATAAAATTAACTGAGGACAACTGGCTCAACATCTGTGGACACAGTCCTCCACCTCCAGCTCAAACCTTTGGAGGGAATTTACCTGGAAAAACATTTTAAGATTTTTTATGACCCCAAAAATCAAAAAATTACAGAGTCACAAACCAGAGTTGGGTCAGCGTTGGAGGCCGTGTGGTAGCAGGTCTGCTGGTCACATTCACATCTTTTGGGAACGCCCTAATGTCTCCTCCTACTGGATCAATGTCACCACGATCAGACCAATAATCAACATAAAGCTGGATTTAATTTCAGTGTCATATCTTTGGGTAATGTGCCAACCGAGTTGAAAAACAGGACAGATGCTTGCTACAAATACTTTTAGCGGGCAGTAAAAAGCAATAACTAGGAGGTGGTTGAATAAGGACCCCAACAACCTCAGAGGAAATCTGCAGTTTGGAACTATTGACCTTCATCTTGAGACACGATTACAGAAAAGGAGAAAAGTACTGGAAGAGCTGGAAATCATACTGGAACCTGACATGAACCAAGAGAGGAGGGCAAGACACGCTCCATGTGACTTGGGACTTGGCTGGAATGGCTGGACTGAGGGGACACCTGAAGACTACTGACTTACTAAGACGTACTGAAATGTAAACAATTTGTAACTGATGACATTTCCCAGCAATTAACTGTTACGGTGGTAATATATACTCCCCACACGCACATGCACACACACACACACACACACACACACACACACACACTCATGACGACCCTGTCTGTTTTTTTTTTTTTTGTTTTTTTTATGTTGCTTTTGGTTTTGCCGTTCTTGCTGTTGTACTATCTGTTCTATGTTCTACTTGTTCAACTAAAAAATAATAAAAATTAAGTTGAAAAAAAAAGAAAGTAGAATATCAGAACAGTAGCACATTTTCTGTAAATTACACCCTTTTTTGTAAAAACAGCCATCGACAATTAACCTACAAACTGACAAATAGCAAGGAGTGCATACATTTTGTGTGAAATACCTGTTTTAGGGTCACCACTGTCAGACGGAGGTTACTGTCTTTTCTTTGGTTTTGAAGGTCCTGTTAAAAATAATGAATGATGACTATATTAATACAATTGACAGCTAACTTGCAACACACCTGCACTGTTTTGAATGAAAGACATCTATGCCAAGACTTAATCCTGTATGTACATTCATGCATGTACCTGTATGTATATGATGATAGCAATAAAGTTTAAGCTTAGTTTCAGTTTAATCAAATCACGTCAACTGTACAAAGCATCTAATTTTTTTCTTCAGTTACAATTATACATTTTGGTACATACTTTTATCCAAAATGACACATCTGGAGGTGGTTGGACCAGGAATAAAACCACAATCTCTCAGAGGTAAAGCAGAAATCTTAACCATCAGTCAGTTACAGTAAAAGGCCCCTTTCACAGCAGCCATTTGGAAAAGTCGTGTCTTGGTAAACACAGATGTAATTGATAAAATTAGTTATGGTCTCATTCTATTAGTGTCATAGCCATTCCAGTGAGCCAGCTACACTACACCAGGGCCCTGGCCCACCTGAACAGATCAGGGCCATAATTAATGTTAGTGACAACTGTGTTTACCCTGCCGATGACATGTCAAAATGGTTCATGTGAAAGGGGCATATTGATAGCACTGAGAAAGAAAGTGCTGTATAACATTAATCCTTAAACATAAACAGAAATCCTTAAATTTCAGAAGTTTTATTAAAATTGCTAAAAAGCAATCCATAGATTCTGTAACTTGTTGGACCGTACACAGACAGGCCTTTTGCATAAGATAAAAGTGATACTTGGATTATTTATGTGGCTTATAAACAAAAGTATTATATGGCATTGAGAAAACTGCCTTAGCAAGTACAGCATTTAGTATGAAAAAGTACTTCTTTCAGGGTCATCACACTCAACAGATTCAACAGTCTCCTTTCTTCTCTTAGGTGTTGAGGATTCAGTTAAAATAACTAATAAGACATCATTATCTTTTTTCTCAGTGTTTACAAAAACAGGGAAAGAATGGAAAGCTCCACTTCGTCTGTAGCATACTTATGGCTGCAATGTGGCAAAAGTTGAATCGAAGGCAACTGGACTTAGATTTGTCCCTGAAGACGTTTCGCCCCTTATCCAAGTGGCTTCATCAGGCTTCATCAGATGGCTGCAATGCCATCACCAAAATCATCAGTGACCGACTGTCTTCTTTTGGAGCTTGAGGATCCTATGGCAAAAAAAAAGCAATAAAGTTAATAAGTTGGTACAAGGTTGATCTCAGCACTCACTCAGCCTCCACAGTAAGCAATGCCGACTGTGCTAAAAATGTTTAAACGTATCTCACCTGATGATGACGGCGAGCAGAAAGGTGAGTTTGCCTCGGTCTCTGAGAGATCACTGTCCAAACCTTCTGGCACTTCCTCTGAAAAGCAGGGAAAACAAAAGACATGAAAAAAGATATTAACTCTGAAATTACACAGTATGTATGCATGCGTTTATACATATGTATATAGCTATCTATTTATAGATATAAATAGATATAGATAATATTTCCTTTACCAGTAGGATCGATTTGGATTTGGTCCAGACTCATTTCCTTGAAGTCTGACAGTCGACCTTGTTCTAGGGCAACCAGTACTTTGCTGACTTTAGCTAACTCCAGTGTTCCTTCAGGTAGTCGATAGTACTGCCTATGAACCCGGATGTCATGGCCAAGAAAATCTGCAAGTATGTCCATCTCATTGTCTTTCAGGTTTAGAACAGTAGACAGCGTGGAGACATGCTTTCTTAGCTTGGTTGAGGACAAAGTTTCAGGTTGTTTGGCCCTGCATTCCCTTGCAATCTGTCTGATGGCATCTGATCCCCTTAAGTGAGTCTCTGCTTCAGGTCTGGAGAAAAAAAGGGATTCTCATCAGGCACACCACAGGTCCGCTGATGTGCAACCAAGTCTTCCACTGAGGAGAGCATGTCTGGTGTTAGAAGGATGGGAACTTTCCTGTTTCTTTTCCCTCTTATTTCAATGCGTTGAAAATGGTGTATGCATTAAGCGGCATTTTGGACTCTTCTGAGATTAAACAGAGTCACTTCACAGAGTCAAATTGGCCAGTTTTGACCAGTTCTTCTTGTTTGGATCCTTCTTCAGTCTGTTTCTGTATTCTTGTCTGCACTTATCCAGATGAATATGCATGTTCTTTACATCCTCGGTGAAAGGGAGGAGCTGAGGAATGTTCATTTCCCCTCTTTTAGAGATTGTAGGGCACGTGATGATCCAGACTCTGCCATTCACACTCAAGAATATCTGCAATCTTCTTGAGACTATGTCCCAGTTTCAGAGCCAAGGATGGAGTGTTGTAGATGTTTTTGTCTTCATCAAACCCAGCAATGGCCTTTACTGCAAATCAGTCGTCCTATTTCTTGCATTTTTTGCCTAATATACTCATGTTTGGTCTTGTCATGTCCATGCTTTGCATACAGATGTTCTCCAAATCTCAAAATGCTTTTCTCCTCTTTGATGATGTTTGTGACTTCATCTTGGTGCATAACATTTATTAGCTCCCACACTTTTCTGCTAACACCATCTGGGACGGGCTGTGCATAGGCACAGAGCGATTGGGTCCGACTTTTGCCTGGTTTTGTTGTGCTGCGTGTTCGTGAAAGCCTGCACCTGGACATGTGCCTCCATAGTGATCTTCTTTCAAGCAAAGCCTCACAGTTGATGCAGTGCATGTAGTCACTTGCTGTCCATGGATTCCCAGATTGCTGACTTGGGATTAGTGTTCCACTACCAGTTTTTATGACTTCATTGTTATTATTAGAAGAAGAAGATATTCCTTTATTAGTCCCACAATGGGGAAATTCAATTTTTTACACTCTGTTGTTTTACTTATACACAGTACATGCTGATCCAACCCAACCCTAACCCCATGCATCAATGGAGAGATGTCAGAGTGAGGGGGCTGCTCCTGACAAGCGCCCCGAGCAGTTGGGGGTTTGGTGCCTTGCTCAGGGGCACCTCAGCAGTGCCCAAGAGGTAAACTGGCACCTCTCCAGCTACCAGTTCACACTCAGTTCTTGGTCCATGTCGGGACTTGAACCGGTGACCCTCCGATTCCCAAGTCAACTTCCTACAGACTGAGTTACTGCTGCCCCCATTATGTTACGTTGTTTGTTTCTTATGAGGTCAAAGTGCAATTTTCGTAGGGAAAGCGACTGCTTTTCACTACTGTGTCTGTGAAGTGCCTTGCCATTTTATGGCAGTGCATGGGACAGTACAGACAATAATGTTCTATCTGAAAAAGTACTGGACAATGTAGCGTTATTGCATTCAGCAGATTCACAATTAATCATTAATTAATATCAAGATTCATATTCACAATTAATAATCCCAAATTATTAATTCTAAGACAAATTATCATAGAATGTGAAGAAAAGGGGTAACATTCATCTTTAGATATTACCCTCAGTTAACTTCAATACCAGGATTTACTCGGGGCACCACCCAGTTTTATAAAAACAGGGAAAAATGATTAAATTTGATATTAATCAGTTGCATCTCATAATCTCATGGTTGGTACGGAGTTCTTGGCCTGGTGAACAGTGATTTGAATAGTATATAATATATATAGTATAATACCCTTTTTCTGAAATCCTGGATCCTTTGCTTTGCCACTGTGATAGGTAGATAGACATCCTTGGTCTTCAAGGGCAATTTCAAACAATACTTCCCATCCTGAAGTATCGCTGAGTGCTCCAGAAACTTGAGGACTTCTCTGGACATTTCCTTTTCTTCTCCACTCCTTTCACTGAATTTGTGGTTGTACTGCTTGGTTAGCATTTCTTCCAGTTTGCACACAGAGATCTGGTTCACATTAGCGGAGAGAAGCCCTGCCTCTAAAGTGTCACTCTTTCTGGAGAGCGGACCTTTAACGACCCATCCCAGCACAGTCCTAATGGCATATGGGTCATTCCCACAGCCGTTCTGAGCAGAACGTGGCTGAACTACAACCAGGATCCGAAAAAGCATAGGCTTCGATGGTGTAATTTCCTTTGCCAGTTTCACCTTTACAGGGAGAATAGATAGAGAACACACCGCTCTCCACCGGCCCCTGTTTGTGCACATATTTTTAGGGAAGCTGGCTGGTCAGATGGTTCCTGCTGCAAAGCTGTTGCTTGCCTTTTGAGATGAAGCACAGCGGGATGAGTTTGCCCACAAACCTTGCGTGTCATCCGCCTCTTGCAATCCCTGCTTATGTGACCATCACTTAAGCACGCAAAGCAAACATTTTCCTTCAAAAGGTGTTTTTTTCCCTTGTGCTTCTTTTCCTTGAACTCTTTGCACTCATCCAATGAGTGACTACAAGCACAGCAGAGGCATACAGCCTTGGTTGGATCTGATAATGCTTCCTTGGGCCAGTCCTTGGATGTTACTGTGGTGGCGACAGTGTGTCCCTTCACTTTCTTCCCAGACTGTGGTTTAAACCTGGTGAGAGGCTTTGTCCCAGTAACACCAGATAGTGGATCCTGTATGTTGCCCAACAGAGGGTCAGAAAGAAATCTGACACAATGCTTAATGAATGTGACCAGACTGATGAAGTGAGCTCTGTGATTGCTTGTCTCCTTTATGTCATGAGCTCCTGTGCTCCATTGTTCCCTCATTTTGAATGGCAACTTTGAACAAATGGCTCTCATATTCACAGGTATATCCAGTTCTTCTATGTACTGGAGGTCCTTTATCACATTGCAACAGCCATGTTAAAACAAGGAGTAAGCTTGGATTGCTTTCACGTCCTCAGATGTTATTGTTGCCAAAGCCTTTTCAGTATAAGCAGATGCGATTTTGTACTGATTTCCAAAGTGTTCCCGTACACGACCCGTCGCTACTGCATAGCCACTGTACCTCCCTTCATTGTAATGTGAATGATGACAGCACAATAGGCCTTTAAATCTACTGATTAGGGGTTTATTCCTAAACGTGAGAACTGTGAACACACAAGCATAAACAATGCATAAACAAATACATATGTGTCTTCCCTTACGTCTTTTCTTTCATCCTCTACGTAAATGAAATGTTTGCCTTGCAATTGATACAAAAATGAATTAACTGTTGTTTAATATCTGTCTTTGATTATCATTAACCATTAACTTTGTTAAACTACATGAATTTAATCTCATACACATGTATTTGTATATGAATTCACATATACTATAGAAACGTTTTTAACTTATTCTTTCACATTAAGTCATAGCTACATACATAATTACAACACAAACAATGTTAACGGTGTTGCTATAATAATACAAATGAGCTGCGAGCAAATATTAGCAGTAGCGTCAGCTTCACCTTCACTGTAAAATAAATAACAGAAAGCTAACCTATAGAGATATAAAGATAACCTCATTGGCTGCATTACAACACATAAGGGGTGAGGCTTCTTCCTGAGTGTTACTTGACTCTTATATACACATTTAACACTTTTAAAACTTATTGAAACAAGAGATACAAACAAAATAAACGTCTGCTTCTGTTAGTCGTCTGTGCGCGCATCTTTTAGGTCCCTCTGGAAACCTTTGCAGAACATTAGTTCTGCCTCACTGTCTCAACGTTAATTGCATTTTGAAGGATTAAGAACCAAAAATGAAATGTCCATACACTAGTATGTTAGAGAAAAATGAACTGCAATGTGCGGCAGTTACAGCCACACTCAGGAGCCATATGTTGGCAGCTGTGCACCAGTTCTTGTGGCTGTGCTCTGGTAAACTGTTCCAAGTACTACAAACCATGTGCGTTTCCTGCCTTCTCCTCCACTCCTTGCTCAAAGGCTTTGATGAATGTTCTATACTGGAGAAAATCCCCTTCAAATATGGGAATATTTCGTGGTGGCAAAGACAGTGAATGCTGCTCCTGAACCAAAGCAGCTGTTATTTCATCTTGTCTGTCCACCGGTGGATGCTGGTATGCAGACTGCCTTTCCTCAACCTTTACAGTTACAGCAGTTGTTCGTTGGTAATGAAAATGCAGTGATGTTCCCAACAAATTGCTTTCCTGCTGATGTTAATTTGGCCTGTGATGATGTTTTGAAGCAGCCTTTAGCCCATGCTGAGTTTCCTATGGTCTCATATCCAATGGCCTACTAGGTAGTAATGACCCTTTCGTCATATCATTTTGTTGTGTTGGTTTCCATGATCTGGGCTTGTATTCCTTTGCCAAAAGATTCAAGACATTTGCAAATCCCATTTTCTTTTTTTTTTCCTTGTCCAAATAGGAGTTCATGCCATTTGAGGGTCCTTGAGAGGAACTTTCCGGATCAGAGGCCGTCAGTACTGCTAGCTTAGCAGCTAGTTCAGCCTCCAAATCCAGCTGTTCCTGCTGTTTTCCCCTTCAACTGCTGTTCCTCCTCCTCCACAGCATGTCTTTGTTTTAAAGCTGCAATATGAGCAATGAGTGCAGCTCTGTCTGCCTCTGCATTTATTCCGGCAGAGGATTTGATACTAGACTTACCACTGTTCACACTTTTGCGGCTTGAGCATTTGCTACCAACATTAGAAATACTGTTGTCTGAATTGATAAAATCCTCAACGTTACCATTTTCATGTGTATTACCTTCAATGCATGAAACCCACTTTTTTGCCGTAACAATACACTCATTGTGTACCAGCATTTTTGCATTAAACCATGTTACTTGTTTTTCTTTTTCATCACATGGCAATAAACCCAACAGAGATTCATGCATACATTTTGCTTCATCACACACACACACACAAATCAACTCTCCGAGAGCATTCTCTGCCTGTTCCTTATCATCCATTAGCATTAAACTTTGCATTGACTTTCGTTTGTTGGTTGCTTTGTTTAGCTTAACTTTTCTGCCCTTTTGCAACTTTTCCAGTTTATCAGCAAATGCTTTTGTGGTGAGCTTAGCTACCAGTTTTGCAGGTTGTGTTTTAGCACCGCCAGTCTCGCTACTGGGTTTTCTAGCAATTTGCACACCAGTCCCGGCAATACAGCCCGACACTGCTTTGTGATTCTCCATGATACACAGTCAGTCAATTCACAGTTTTCCACGAGCACCGTAGCTCTTGGATGGTTGAAGACGCTCTCCAAACGTAGCCAAAATCCACATGGACAGCTGTCTTCTTCCACAGCGCTTTACACTCCATGTCCATTCACATTCATACACTGATGTCAGAGGCTGCTAAGATGCCAACTTTGCCCATCAGGATCTAATCTAAGTACCAGCAATTTGGGGTTAAGTGCCCTGCTAAAGGACACATTGCTAAAGGACACATTGACATATGACTGGAGCAGCCGGGGATCGAACCACTGACCTTCGATTGGTGAACGACCAGTCCTAACCTCTGAGCCACAGCCGCCCACAGAGTTTCTAACTGGTGCAGGGTTTCTGAGTAATATTGTTGGAGCTAAGTCTATTACTTTGAGCTGCTGAGGTAACTAGCCCTGGACTGACCCGCCGAGCAGATGGCTGAATTTTTCTATGCCCCTTTTGTAAGTTGGCAGGGGTCCTGAAATTGCAGTGTTTTTTCCAGTTGCTTTTGTGGGTGGCGGGAAAAGTTTTAAAATTTTTCCGACTCACGATGAGAAGTGTTGTTGTCAGTGTACGCCACCACAGTACTCCTGTTAGTGTGTTAGCACTGCTGGAAGCTGAGTGTTGAGGTCCAATGCATGGGCTCCAGGGAATCTCCAATCACCACAGTGGAAGCTAGCGGTGGTGGAGGGGTGGGTGCAGCGGAGAGATGTCGGTCGGGGAACAAATCTGGGCTCAGCACCATGACGTAGTTTTCCAGCCTAAGCTCCAGACTAAAGTAGAGGACTGAGGATTTCCCTCTGCCTTGCGAGCCTACCTCTGTCACCCATTCATGTCCACTGATGTTTTTCTGGCACGAGTGGAGCAGGAAGCCATTGAACGTCCCACAGCTGGAGTGGCCATGTCCTCGCCAGCGTTTCCATATATAAGATAAGATAAGATAAGATAAGATAAGATATTCCTTTATTAGTCACAGTGGGGAAATTTACACGTTAAGCAGCAATAAAATAAAATAAATTAGTATATACATAATAGAAAATAGAAGAAAAAAGTAAAGACAGAAAAAAAAAAAAAAAAATGTGTCATCATATAATGATATAATTGTACATAAAGTCCTTATTGACGTATGTCGGTGAGTTTGTTGTGAATGTGACTGTGATTGTGGTTTACTGGGAGCAGTGCTGGTTGTGGAGTCTAACAGCTGCAGGCAGGAAGGACCTTCTGTAACGCTCCTTCGTACACTTAGGGTGTAGCAGCCTGTCACTGAAGGAGCTCTCCAGAGCTCTGATGGTGTCTCTCACAGGGTGGGAGTCCTTCACCATCATGGATGACAGCTTAGCCGTCATCCTCCTCTCTCCCACCACCTGCACTGAGTCCAGAGAGCATCCCAGGACAGAGCTGGCCCTTTTTATAATCTTATCCAGCCTCTTCCTGTCTGCAGCTGTGATGCTGCTGCCCCAGCAAACCACTCCATAAAATATGGCTGATGCCACCACGGTGTATAAAAAGTTTTCAGGAGTGTCCCCTGCACTCCAAAAGACCTCAGTCTCCTGAGCAGATACAGCCTGCTCTGGCCTTTCTTATGGAGTGAGAGGAGTTTGTTGTCCAGTCCAGTTTATTGTTCAGGTGAACACCCAGGTATTTATAAGATGTCACCATCTCAATGTCTGATCCCTGGATGTTCACGGTGTTGGAGGGGATGAGTTTGCCTGCGGAAATCCACCACCAGCTCTTTAGTTTTCCCGCGTTGATCTGGAGGTGGTTCCGCAGGCACCAGTCCAGAAGTCCTGGGAAAGTTCTCTGTACTCCCCATCGTCCCCATCAGTGATGAGGCCGACGATAGAGAGTATAGAGAACTTCTGCAGGTGACAGGTTGGTGAGTTGTAAGTGAAGTCTGCAGTGTAGAGCGTGAAGAGGAACGGAGCCAGAACCGTTCCCTGCGGGGCCCCCACACTGCAGACCACCGTGTCTGAAATGAAGTCCTGTGTCCTCACAAACTGTGGGCGGTTTGTGAGGTAGTCCAGTATCCAGGATGTTAGATGGTGATCTACCCCTGCAGTCTCCAGTTTGTCCCCCAGAAGTGTCGGCTGGATGGTGTTGAAAGCACTGGAGAAATCAAAGAACATGATCCTTACAGTGCTCCCAGGCTTCTCCAGGTGAGACAGAGCTCGGTCCACAAGGAAGATGACGGCATCATCCACCCCAATGCCAGGTTGATAGGCAAACTGTAGTGGGTCCATGGATGGACTCACCACAGGGGGAGATGTTGGAGGACCAGGCGCTCCAGGGCCTTCATCAGGTGGGATGTTAATGCCACCGGCCTGAAGCTGCTGGGGTCCTTGGGGTGTTGGGTCTTGGGCACAGGTACCACGCAGGATGTCTTCCACAGTTGTGGTACCTTCCTCAGCTTCAGGCTCAGGTTAAATAGATGTCCAAAAGTCCCACACAGCTGGTCTGCGCAGGACTTCAGGAGCCTGGAGCTGATGCCATCTGGACCCGTAGCCTTCCTCACGTTCATCTTCTTGAGCTGGTTCTTCACCTGAAGTGTGTGAAGGACAAACTGGAGAGGGGGGCTGTGTGTAGAGGAGAGGAGGGGGTGGTGGGGGGTAGGGCTGAGTAGTGGAGAGAGGGGGGTTGTCTGTGTGACGGGTTGCTGGAGCATAGGTAGAGTGTAGGTGTGATGTAGTGGGGGGGCCATTGTTGTGCTGAAGGTGGTGAAGGAGGAGGAGGAGGGGGGCACTGTCTTGAAGTGGGAGATGGAGGGGACTGAGCAGGGTGGACTGGGCCGGGGGAGGGGTAGGTGTAGGTGACTCATTGAACCTGTTAAAGTAGTGGTTCAAATCATTCACCCACTTTAGGTCTCCCACAGCCTTGGAGTCTGGTTTCTTGTGGCCTGAGATGGTTTTTAGGCCTTTCCAGACTCCACTGATGTTGTTCTGCTGCAACTGTTCCTCCATCTTCCTCCTGTAGCTGTTCTTCCCCTCCCTGATTTTCCTCCTTAGCTCCCTCTGAACAGCCTTCAGCTCCTCCTTATTTCCTGATCTAAAGGCCCTCTTCTTCTCCTTAAGGAGGGCTTTATATCAGGATTAATCCAGGGTTTGTTATTGGAAAAACACCTTCCGTCCTGGTTGGTACGGTGTTTTCCATGAGAAGTTTATGTAGTCCGTGATGCAGCCCGTCAGTCCATCTATGTCCTCCCCATGAGAGTCCCAGAGTTCCTCCCACACTGTTGTGTTGAAACAGTCCTGCAGAGCTTCCTCAGCTTCCTTGGACCATGTCCTCACTGTGCGGGAGCGGCTGGTTCTCTGTGTCCAGGGGTCTGTAACAGGCTGGAGATGAACCAGGTTGTGGTCTGATCTTCCCAGGGGGGAGGGGGTTGATGTGTATGCCTCCTTGCAGTTGGCATACAATAAGTCAGGATTTTATTGTCTGTGTGCAGCATGAAACATACTGAGTGAAAGTTGGTAGAGTGGAGGACAGAGAGACATGATTAAAGTCTCCAGAGACAGGAGGAGGGCCTGAGGGTGCTGTGTCTGCAGCCTGTAGTGACTGAATAGAGGACATCACAAGCTGTGTCACCGTTAGCAGAGGGGGGAACATACACAGCCATCATAATAACATGTGTAAATTCCGCGGTAAATAATACGGCCTCATACTAAGAGCGAGCAGCTCGATGTCCCTGCTGCAGTGTTGGTCTTTAACAGTGATGTGACCAGGGTTACACCATCTATCATTCACAAACACCGCCAGACCTCCTCCTTTCCTCTTCCGCTGTCTCTCGTCCTGTCCGCCCGCACCAACTTAAACCCGTCCAGCTCCGTCACCGCGTCCGTGGTCGCCGCCGTCAGCCACGTCTCGGTGAACACCATCACGCTGCACTCCCGATATTCCCTCTGATGTCGGGTCAGCGCCGCCAGCTCGTCCATCTTGTTGGGGAGAGATCTCACATTCCCCATCAAAACAGACGGGAGGACTGGTTTGTATTTCATCCTCCGTGCGCGACGCTGAGCTCCAGCCCGACATCCTCTTCTTCTCCTCTTTATCTCCGGAGGAACCGAGGGATCTTGAACTGGGAGAGCTGATACAATGAGTGTTGTGTTCCCGTGCCAGCAGATCCAGTTAAAATTGTGGAATTTAATGTATCCTGAAGTTCGGATGTCTCTTCAAAAACAGCATGTAGCTCAGTCATTTGATGTGCAAATCAAATCAATCAAATATATTGCATTTGCTGCAGATGAAATTGTCCACAAAGTCCTCCATGTTAATGATTACAAACCTGGACCCTCCAATTCTTAAAAGAAGAAGAAGGTCCAGCTGTGTAGGACCACAAGATAAAAGTGATCCTACAGTTGCTAATAGGTAAGGGTTAATGTGTTTTTTGCCCACTAGGTGGGGCAGAGGGGTATTAAAATCCATAAAACAACTTAAAAATTTTGTCCGATGACTAAAAAGGAATGGCTAAAAATCATCATCACTCTAAAAGTGTAATGGGACAGTGTGGATTAAAACTTAGTAAGAGGTCAATATCTGACAGAGCTCCATGTCTGTGCCTCAAACAAACAGCAGTATGTCAGCCTTTCCTCTGATACCTGGCCTCTGGGATGCACAACCAGATGATCCTTCCTGATGATAATGGCGGCTGCCTGGTCTACAGGACGGTGGCGCTGCACCCACTCCACTCCAACACGATCAACTCCAGCATCGTGGTCGTTGGGACCCAGCCTTGTGGTCTGAAGCTGGCGCCGGTGATTTTCAGGGGAATAACTCCTCCCTTAAGTCCATCCATCCATCCATCCATCCATCCATCCATCCATCGTCAACCGCTTTTCCCATTAGGGGTCGCGGGGGGCTGGAGCCAATCCCAGCTGGCATCGGGCGAAGGCGGGGTTCACCCTAGACAGGTCGCCAGTCCATCGCACTCACACCATTCACACTCACATTCACACCTACGGGCAATTTAGAGTCATCAATTAACCTAAACGGCATGTCTTTGGACTGTGGGAGGAAGCCGGAGTACCCGGAGAAAACCCACACTTACACGGGGAGAACATGCAAACTCCACACAGAAGAGTCCCAAGCCGGAATCGAACCTGCGACCCTCTTGCTGTGAGGCAACACCGCTAACCACTGCACCACCGTGCAGCCCTCCCTTAAGTCAAGGATGGGTTTTTTGATGTCCTCATATCTCCCCTGCAAGGTCGCTGGCAAGCCAAGTGCCACTGTCTGGGCTCTCCCTCCACCAGTAATGGAAGCAAGCGCACTGCCCACTCTACCACTGGCCAGCCACACCCCGCCACCATTACCTTGAACATCTCCATTAACGTCTGGGGGTCGTCCTCCTACGTAATCTTATGCAGGGCGGTACCGGAGAGCGAAGGAGGTGAAGGGGTTGGAGACATGACCCCCACCCAGGACAGCAGCTCCCCCAGCTGCTGGCTATCCACTGCCGCCTGCTGCCAGTGCATTGCTGCCATTTCACCCCTCATCTGTGCCAGCATGGTTACTGGCTGTGCCTCTGGACTTCATTCAAACTCTCTGAAACATAAATTGTCTTCTGTTTAATCATAAATCATCTTCTGCAGATCCAGCATCTCCTCTCCATCCATCTCCCCCGGCTCCAGTATGCTATCCATCTAAAGGCAGAGATTGATTATATAAATGATCACCAGCTGTGCTAACCAGATCTCCCTGGCTCTGTTCCCATGGACACCCTTCTTTCCCTCCTTCACCCAAATACTGGCCACACCCACCTCCACACACACACTGATAAACTGTCGACTCTCTCCACATGTATCGTTCGTAACAATCTCTTTAATTTCCTTATTTGCCTCCTTGCATACTTTGAATTGTTTCCTCAATCCCTAACTCATAACCCTCGATGGGAATAACAGTCATCACTTCCCGACAAACCCGCTTCTCAACCAGAACATTCTCACACTGCTTTTGTGAAACGACTGTCAATATGCAGTTTGAAATGCAGAGATGAGGAATGAAGTCCTCTGGTCTTCATCTCTAAATTTAATTAAGTTCCCATTCTGAAGAATCCTGGCCATTTCTGCTTCTCCCAGTTTATTTCCAGCTCCCCTCACAACTCTACTGGACTTGAATTCATTCATTCATTTTCCTTCCTGTATTGAAGCAGTATTTTAACTTCCTCACATTCATGTGAACAGTCTTGTGACCTTCATCTGAACTATTCCTCTCAAAGCTTCTCTTCTGGCTAGCAGATGTTCTTACTTCCTCATTTTCCCCAATATTTAGGCCTGCTGGACTCGTCCTCTTCCTTTAACACCCGGAGGTGGGTCATCAGAATCAGGTTTACCTGACTTTGTCCTCGTCACCTAATCACTTCATTCCTGTCACCAACACCCTTATTTTGCCTCAGATTTGCCTGACTACACCCTCCTCTAACAACCAGAGTGTGGGTGTGTGGACAGTCTCTTATCATCATGTTAGTGGACTAATATGCTGCTTTATGCAAATGTATGTATATATTTATTACTATAAATCAATTAACAACATTATCAATGACAGATATTGTCCAGAAACCCTCCCAGGTTCTGACTTTAGCATCAACAATCTGCTCCAATCAGAACATGGCAAACTGCAGCCCAACAGGCAACAACAGCTGTCAGTGTGTCAGAGTGCTGACTTGACTAGGACTTGATCCAGACTGACTGGGACTATCAGAAAGTGGGCATGTCTGTAAAGGGGAGACTGGTGGGGACCCAGAGAACCCATTACAGACCCATGTCTGTAAAGAGGAAAGTCTCAGCTTTAAGCCAATACAGTAATTGTGGTAAATTTGTGGTAATTTTCCCCACTGTGGGACTAATAAAGGAATATCTTATCTTATCTTATCTTAATTATCTTTCTACAGCAAATATTCTCTGATCGATGACTCTGACTGTCATCAATCATTACTGTAGGGAAAAAAGATATTAAAGATAATAATTCATAGTCATCCATTTTTCACATGAATTAAAACACATTTATTAAAACTCAGGTGTAAATGAACACAATATTGTTTGGTCAAAAGTGAGACCCAACATTTCATAATGTAGTCTACACATACCTTCATGCACACGTGTACGTGGCCAAGTGCATGTACCATGCACGTGGATGACCACAAGCAGTACAGTTGATAGGTCTAGATGCCCATGTAGAATCCAAAATAGCAGTAAATATACTGTACATATTATAGCATATATAGTATACTGTATATGTGCATTTAAATATAATTATAAGAAGAAGAAGAATATATAATGAAAACTATTAAATATGGAGCCACGTGCACACAGTTACATGAACAAACATATCCAAACAACAACAAAAACATCCTAGAAAATGGATAGAGTATGATGGGACAAATGTTGTGTACATCCTGTATACTTTCATGCTACATACTGTAATCTCTAATATAAATACAGATATAAGAGAAAGTAGAGGAGAAGCATGGTAGAAAAGCATGACGTGCGGTGCTTGTTCTGGTTCTGCTGCTTCTCTTGGACTCACCGAGTCCTTTCAAAGACTGAGCTGATCTTCACAGGAGAACCAGATGTTTCCAGCTACTAAATGACATCAAGCATCAAGTGAAAATCAAGTGGTCTCACAGACTTTAGGCTGAATCATGCTGAGTCATTGTTGGATGAGGCCGGATCATTTCCATATTAATACAGCCCTATATTCAGAAACGTGATATCAGGTTAGTTAGCAGCTATAATTTTACTATATTTAAACTGTTTCTGTTGTTACTTAAAATGATTTCCTGACCTTCTGTCAGGGAGGCTGGGTGATTAGCCAAAGGGAGAGAGAGAGAGAGAGACCCCAAATGCAGAAGACACACAGATGAATTTAACAAAAGGTGAGTCTTTAATGTCAGACTGAATAAACAATTAATTATAGTAATACAAAATAGTGAATTGAACTAGAACGAAATAAGAACTAAGCACAAAGAAACCACCAGAACTAAATACACCAAAACTGGAATTAACACTAGAACTAAAATACACAGGGAGACAGGGAGGATACACAAGTGCACAAACACAGACAATTGAAACGCATGACCACCAAGAGTGCACAGAAAAGCATCTTAAACAGAGTCTGTGAAGGTTCTCATTCATCCAGGTCAGATTCATTCTGGCAAAAATTGAATCGAAGGCAACTGGACTTAGATTTGTCTCTGAAGACGTTTCGCCCCTTATCCAAGTGGCTTCATCAGTTCGAACGCTACAGTCTGACTAGTCCCCACTAGTCAGTCCCCACTGTCTCAGTCGTCAGTCCCCACTGTCTCAGTCGTCAGACTAGTGGGGACTAGTCAGACTGTAGCGTTCGAACTGATGAAGCCTCTTGGATAAGGGGCGAAACTTCAGAGACAAATCTAAGTCCAGTTGCCTTCGATTCAATTTTTGCCAGAATCTTAAACAGAGAGAAAACCTACCAGGAGGAAAAGAAACAAGCAACACAGAGAAGCGCACGAGTAAAAGTAGAAAACAGAGCACGGGGAGATCACAAGGACTTGAATAAATGAGCCCACAAGAACGTCAGGAAAAGAGGTGACTTTAGTACACAAAGGGAAGACGACCAGGTGGAAACAATCAGGGAAAATAGGTCAGGGGGTGTAAACCAAGAAAACTGAGGGAAAACACACAAGGGCAGGAAGTAAAACTAGAAATGATAAGGAGACGCAAGACTTTCAAAATAAAACAGGAAACAACCAAAGACAAAACACCAGGGCCAGGACAGCGAGTGAAACACAAACAATACACTAGAACAAAAACTCAATATAACAAAACAGAACCAAAATGATAAACTAATCTAAAAACTAACTAAGACAAGAGTCCATAACTGTGACACCTTCTCCTAGAAATGATGTTTGTATATTGATTTCATAATAGCTGGTGTGATGGGGAGGAAACAGCTGACTGGATTATGTTGACATCTAACGAGTCTTTGAGAGAATCGGACAAAACATTTCCTCTTTAATATTAATCATTTCTAGCAGACAGCCGCTACAGCGAGACTACACACATTATGAGCTGATATTAGTGCTTCTTAGCCTGCTCTAGTGCTTTAAAAGTCTTTAAAACAAGGATGGTGAACCTCAACCATCAGTCTTTCCTTTCATTCGGTGGCGTCTTCCCTCCATCTCCTCCGGGGTAAAGAGCTGCTGGAGAGCGCCGCTGTTGTACAGTTTACTGCTTCAGTCCAGGTGATCTGGGTCTCTGTACCACCGTCCTCATTCAATAACTCGACTCAGAGACACTGCGTGCCGCCGTCAGGTCGTCAATGAGCGGAGCATCTTCCTCCTCCTCTTCCTCCAACTGACTTCCTCCGTCACCATCAGCACGTTGAGCGTTAGCCTAGTGTTAGTCAGGCCATCCACCTGACATCGCTCTGTGCGTTGAAATAATCCAATAATATGCCAATGATCCCAGTTCTCATCACATGTAGCACCTCTAAACTGGATTTACTTTAGTAATGTTGTGAATTCAGCTTGTCGGGCTCGCTGTCCTCCTCTGTCAACCGCAATCTGTCATCTGTTCATAAACTTTATTGAGCAATAAACAGCGGTCTTCTGAGAGGCTGGATTTTAAATGTTTTATATTGTTTTATTTGTTTTATTTTGTCTTGATTCTTTTATGTGTTTTTAAATTATATTTTAAATGTGTACAGCACTTTGGTCAATGATGTTGTTTTAAAGCACTTTATGAATAAAGTTGTATTGTATTGTACTGAAAAAAATTATGACAACTTATTGTTTAAGAGCTCCACACCTATACATATCATTTGAATTTTACATTGATTCTCACATTGTATTAAAGCTGAGAGTTTATTTGTTCAGAAATGCATGAATAAATAAATAAATAAATAAACTAACCCAAAATCCACTTTCTCATGTGAAAATTGTTTTTACATGAACATGAACGTTTTTCAGGGGACTCCTCCAATGGCATGCTCATTTTCCTTGCCAAAATTTAAATAAAGTTTGGAACATTATTTAACCTCTTCTGTTTTTAATGACATGACAAAACCTATGGATTCCTAAGGTTTTCTAGTTTCATGTGATACCAGCATCACTGAGCCCACTACACCCTAAAACATCCCATTCATGTGTTAAACAATATCGTGGCTTTATGACAAACGTGCAGCAATGTGTTCATTAACTTTGACAGCATTAATGTATGGCTACAGTCACTATTAATGACCACACTCAAAGGTTTGTTTTCATAGGCTATGCATATTCAGCAGAAACATAGAAACACAAAATGTGCACCTGCAGACCCCACCTATCCCAACCCAGGCTTACAGCCCAGGCTAATGAGCAGTGACTAGCATGGGGCTTGATTCTCCTGGATAACTGGAGCAACAGCAGCTCCTACGTTTCAGACAGATTCACCTGACTGACAGCGATCAGACGTACCTACATTTACACTATCAACCATTTCATAGCCACAACCTCCCTTCATAGCCCAGAGCTTCTGTTAGTAACAGCAGATATCAGAAACACTTTCCCCAAGCTCTTTACTGGTTTCTTGTGATGGATAGAATCTGAGTTTAAAGTGAAACTTATTGATGGTCTTTTCCTTCACCAGCACCAGGGATCTGGACTTCACTGGCTTGAAACTCACCTACTCCCTGGGATGGACATTGTTATCACTGTCAGGTCATCCATGAAGGCCCTGATGGGCAGCTGTTGAACACTGGACTTGGTGAGTGGCCCTCTACACTAAACCTCAACAGACTTCAGTAGCAAATGTATGGTGAACGCAAGACAAATCACTGAAATGGTACATCCAGTGATAATTCCCTCCTTGAGCTTGTGCCAGTCTGAAGTTGTAGACCCACAAGAGACTCACAGACTTCAGTCGGTGGTGCCGGTTCAGTACCCCTTTGAGCAGCTTGTGGGGCATGGACCCATAGGCATTTACAAGGTCCAGCCACAGCACAGCCAGGTCTCCCTTGTTCTCCCAGGCTTACCTGATTAGCTGGGTGATCAAGCCTGTGTGATGTGTGCTGGGTATTGATGTGGGAGTTTCTCAGGAGAGGGTGTGTCAGGCACTTGGCCATGTTGGGACCCCACAATTCAAAATGGTGGCAAAGAACTTTCCAGGATCCTTGAGTCCTTAACACCACCCATGGACTCAGTAACCATTGTACTATTGGGCTACTGTAGCCCATGACTCTTTCATATCTCCATTGTTCCTCCTCTTTCCCTTTTGGCCCTGCAGCAGAACCAGCTGCTCTGTAGGAGGTCAGCTCAAAAACTGTGAATTGTTTTAATCACAAGCATACATATACAGATAATCTCAAACCCCCACACTACACCACCTTTGTCCGAAGTGAGCACATGTGCTATGTGGTGAGGTCTTGGCTGCCATCATTGATTCAGCCATTTTGGTAGTTTTACAGAGTCAGCCAAGTTGTTTGTAGGAAAGGCAGAGTTAGTCGCCAGCTTGCCATTGTCTCTCTCTTTCACTCATACACAAGCTCACACTGGGTTTGGTTTGTTTAGTTCAGTCATTTAGTTAGATTAATGCTAGTCTTAAACCTTCATCATCTTGTAAATAAATGTTTGTGGAATATGCTGAATATGCTTGTCAACTTCTGTTATATCAAGCAATCTAAAATCCTTCGACCTTTACTATCTATTATTTATTTTGATTTTTGGTGACAGTTTTAACTTAGTTATTAATCAAAGTTCCAAATTGATAGTTTAGTATAATCAAACTTATTTATGAGACGGTGTCCTGAGGATTAATTCACTTAAATTAAATCATATTACTCAGTATAATTAAGAACTATTTTGAAAATTATTAATTAGTTTTGATAGCCATTTTAACATCTTTTGAGCTTATGCACCAATATAATAATGTGTCCTGTTATTAATATATGTTTTATGTACTGTGTTGCACTATTGCATAGAGCAGAACAATAATCAATCATTAATTAATGATTAATTCATATGAAAATATGTATCCATAATTAATGGATACCCCAAGCTATTCATTATAATCCATGAATAATGGGGCGGCAGTAGCTCAGTCTCTAGGGAGTTGGCTTGGGAACCGGAGGGTCACCGGTTCAAGTCCTGACATGGACCAAGAACTGAGTGTGAACTGGTAGCTGGAGAGGTGCCAGTTTACCTCTTGGGCACTGCCGAGGTGCCCCTGAGCAAGGCACCAAACCCCCAACTGCTCGGGGCGCTTGTCAGGAGCAGCCCCCTCACTCTGACACCTCTCCATTAATGCAGGTCTATGGGTCCTGTTTGTGCATGTATGTATTTCAGGTCTGCATGTACTGTGTGAAAAAAAATTAACACCAGAGTGTAAACTGAATTTCCCCTCGTGGGACTAATAAAGGTTGTTGTTCTTCTTCTTCTTCATGAACTGAACGTACCATAAAATGTGAATGAAAGAGGTGAAACTCAACTTCAAAAATGACCCACAGTTAGCTTTAATATCCGGATTTACAGACACCACTTAGTTTTATAAAAACAGAGAAAAATTCAAAATTTGCCATAAATTAATTGAGTCTCATAATCTCAGGGTTGCTACAGAGTTCTTGGCAGAGTGAACAATGATTTGAGTTGTTTATATATACATAAAATCAAGTAACCAAGTTCTTTATAAATGAAGTGTTTATTTGACTAACTATGTGACTACACTACTAACAGGATATAATTGAATAAATGATAAAACAAAAGATGAAAATGAATAAAGAAAAATTTAAGGAATACAGTGAATACAATGATGAACATTTATGGATAGAAACAGATTAAAGGTGAGCAGGTCAATTCATTGACTGATATCTCTCTGATTGGGTTTGATGTTTGCCTCTCAACTAAATGTAGTTTTGGTATTAATGTACCATTCAGCAGTAGAGAGTTTAAGAAGCAGCAGGAAGACTGAGAATCAGTTTCAGGTTATAAACTTAGACCTGATCTAATTCAGGTTTAGAGTTTATGCATGGATTTCCTATACCTTCTTGCATCTAATATTAATGGCACATTTTGTAAACTGAACTTACTTATTAGTTGACTATGAACTGGTTCATTAGTTTAGTCATCAGACTCTTTCTCCTCTGAGGATACACCTATACATCAGCCTCTCTGAGTAGATGGTAGATGGAGGTTGTGCTTTCTGGAGCAGAGCGGCAGCAGCTTCTGTCTGGAACAGTCTGGATCTTCTGGATCCAACGGTGCGACCCGGATTGAGTCGTTTTCTCTCCTCAGTGGCTCTCTTTGGTTCCTCGGACACCCTCGTTTTGGATGGCTGGTGTGTCACCTTGATGCTTGTTTCCATCTTCGTCTCTCTCTGTCTGGCGAGGCATCTCTGAGCCATTTCTTCAGACCCCCCTCTTGTAACTTGGTTCAAAATTGTCTGGACCTCAAGTCCTTCTTTAAAATCTCTTTCTTCACACTGGCTGGTATCACCAGCACATTGGGGATATCGAGGAGCGTGCTTCAGGACTCAGCAACTGACTGTTTCAGCTGTCAGGGCAGAGCGGTAGGGCTACAGAGCAGCAAGAGAGATGGTTTGGCATGACAAGATTCAGTTCTTAAGCCATATTTTAGCATCTTTGAAGGTTCAGGTTCTCTTTTCAGGTAGGCTGGGTGCCAATATCAGCTGGGAGTTGGGCCCTGGATGGGGGGCGCCGCGGCTGGGGGGGGGGGGGGGGGGGGGGGGGGGGGGGGGGGGGGGGGGGGGGGGGGGGGGGGGGGGGGGGGGGGGGGGGGGGGGGGGGGGGGGGGGGGGGGGGGGGGGTGGGGCCGAAATTGGGTTGGGCCCCACAGTGGTACTCAGGAAGGCCAGCAGCCTGTATCCCAACCAAGACTACCGGAGGTACTGCTTACAGTGAAGGGGACGGGGGAGAGTGGGGGAGAGGAGGGGGGGGGGAGTTGGGGGGAGGGGGGGGGGGGGGGAAGGTTGGTGGGGGGGTGGAGGGGAGGGGGGGTTGGGTCAATTGGGGGGGGTAGTGGGGTGGGGGTGTTGATAAAAGGAAGAGAGGGGAAGGGGAGGGAGGTTGCTGGTTAGAGGAGGAGGAGGAGGGTGGAGGCGGGGAGGGAGAAGAAAGATGGTGGTGGGGGTGGGGGTTAGGTTTTAATGGGTGTGGTTTAGTTTGTGAAGGGGAGATTGCAGCAGGGTGAAATAAACTCCCCGGAGGGGGAGGAAGGTATTGGGATTTGCGGATGAATAAATTTGGGGGGAATTTGGGGTGAAGAGATTAGGGCGTGGAGGGGGAAATGGTGAGTTAGGTGTTTTTGGATGTGGTGTAGTGTGTGCGAGGGAAAGTTTAGGAGGTTTTGGGGTGAAGAGGAAAGGGGGTATTGAGGGGGTTATGTGGTTTAAATTTTTTATTTTGGGTGGGTTGTTGGGGTTTTTGAGTTTGTGCGTTTTTTGTGTTTGTGGTCGAGGGTAGGTTAATGTTTTGCTTTGCATGAATTGGAGGGTTCATTTGAAAAGTATGTGTGCAAGAAGAAGGAAAATTGGTGCTTAGCCGTTTTGTATGGCTATTTGGTGTTTTTTAGTGAATTTGTTTTTTGGCTGGCGGACGTGAGGGTTGGGTGGAATATTGGAGGGTGTTAATTTTGGTAGTTTTTTTGATGATGCTAATGGAAAGTGGGGCGGTTGGTTGGATATTTTTAATAATGGGGTTAATTTATTATATGTGGGGGAGGAGTTGAAAAGATATAGGGGGGGTTGGGTGGAATAGAGGGATGGTGGGATGAGGTGGAAAAATTAATTAAAGAAGGGAAGAGTTGGGGGGGAGATAGTCGATAGGCTATGGAGTGTGGTCGATTGAGTTTATTTTGGGAAGAGTGAGTGGTTCTATGAATATGGAAAAGAGATGGAGAAGGGCCGCTTGTCGGGAAATGGTTGGGTTTCTTGTTGTGCGGGGTTATTTTAGGGGAGAAAAAAATAGTAGGGGGCGCAAGGTTGATAAGGGAGAAAGTATGTTTAAGTGTTTAATTAAAAGGGGGGATGAGCTTATAGGTGTGGGGTATTTTAGGGTTCGGGTGGGGTTTTTATGCCTTGATAAGAGAAGAGGGGGTGGAAGGTTGGTGGGTGAAGGAGAGGAGGGAGGTATGTTTGTGGTTTGGGAATTTTTTGTGGGAAGAATAGGGGCAAAAATATTTGAAAAAGGCTGGGGGTTTTGGTTGGTGGTTTAAAATTTTGGTTGGGTATTGCTGTTGGGATAGGGTTGGTGGAAAGGATGTGGGATTGGGTGTTAATTCTGGAGCAAGTTTTTTCAGTTTGATTGGCGTGCTGAAATGTTTTGGTGTGCTGTTTTCGATTTTTTGTGAAATTTTTGTTGCTTCAATAAATTGTTTTTGTATTTCTGTTGAATTATTTATTTGTTGGGTTTGTTAGAGGGTTGTGTAAGGCGTGTTTTGTGTCCCCCAGCTTTTTCAACTCTCTTTTCTTTAGGAAATGTTCGTGTCTAATGGGTGTTAGGGGATTTATAAGCCCTTTTAAGTGGTAAAAAACAGGTTAGGGTTTTAAGCGTGGAGTGGGGGTTGAGAAAAGGGGGGGTGGCGAGACGATATATTGTCTGCGGGTGGGTGAAAGAGAAGAAGAAAGGGGAATGAATTGGGCGTGTGAGAGAGGATTGGAAGTGGTTGGGTCGAGCGTCCCAGGAAATCCCCGGTTTTAAAAGTGAGAATCAAAGTAAAGTTTTTATGTTGCTGTAAGTTGGTCAAGAGGGTTGAGCCACATATTGGGGGAATTGAGTAAAAGAAAAAATGGGAAAAAGAGGTAGGTTGGCTAGAGATTGAATTGGATTTATTGAGGGGATTTAAAATAATGTCGGGCGATGTGGTGATATGGTTTTTTGCTACTAAAATTGAATGGAATTTAAGTGCTGGTGGTTTGGTTTTTGGGGTGTTTGTTTGTGTTAGATGGAGTAAATGAGTTTTGTAATAGTGGTGTAATTTAATTAGTGTTAGATTTTAGTCTTTTTGCTGTGAATTGGGCAGGTTAAATAGGGTTGATAAAAAAGTCAGGTATTTTTTAAGGTGATGAGAATGGGGGTAGGTAGAGGGTGGAAGAAGAAGGTGGACACAAAAAGGTGGTGAGATGACGAAAATTAGCGGACGGATGGACAGAAGAAGGTGGACACAAGAAGGTAGTGGGATGACAAAAATAAGTGGAAGGTGGAGAGACAGACGGGTAGTGACACATCAGATCGAAAGTGAATAGACGGGTGAACATACATGGGAGCGTCGGGGGAGAGCAGAGACAGGAAAATATAAACATATTTAATAAATAAAGAAAGGGTAGATCAGGTGAGTGTGTGTCTGTGCTGTGGGTGTTTCAGCCAGGTAATGACGCTGTTGTGCGGTACAGCTGACCATCTACATAAGTTTGTCTACTGAAATGACGGCGCGTTTCCCCTCCTGAATGAATCGTTTCCGTATGGGAAATAATGTTTTCCGTTTTCTTGTATTATTTTAGGAAACTGATCGTTCATTCCCAGACGGGTTCCTTTGAGTTCCTTGCCCCTGCTCTTTACCAGTTCTTTATCCTGATAGTTAACGAACTTGGCGATGATCGGTCTGGGTGGTGTGTCGTTAGTGTTGGGAAAACAGCATTCTCCTCCAATCTGATAACTACATTGATTCTTTCAGTTAAACTTCTCAATTCTTCTTAATTTGTTTCACACAATTAATTCTTCGATATTTGAAATCTGGGCTTCATCTGTTTCAAACACATCAAAAATTCAAGATATAAACCAATGAGTGAAACCTGATCAATTCACCTGAATTAAAGTGAATCAACCAATTACACAACACAGATAAACCTTGTCATGAGTTAGATAGATAGATAGATGAACTTTATTAATCCCAAGGGAACTTATCTTTCAGTTACATCCCGTCCAAAAACATATAAAAAACAGTGACACATAACGGGGGGACAGGAGCGGGAGGACTGAGGGTCGCCACCATTGGACGGCGCCCCGTTTCCTTAGATGAGAAAAGGGAGAACGAGAGGAAAGGAGAAGAGGGAAAAAAAGCATCTCCCAGACTAGGCTCCTGTAGGGGGGCACAGTGTGGGATCTGGAAAAAACACCTCTGCACATAGCAACATGATAAGACATTACAACAACACTCAAGGACTTGCACATGTGGGAGGGGGAAGGGCGTTGGGGAGGGGAGGTGTCCCAGCACAGATTGGGGAGGGAGTGTTCGCCTCTGGGCGTCTCACAACAACCCTCCAAGTTGTACTGTGACAAGGGGAGAGGAGGGGGGGGGAGGGCTGCGAAGACGTTGAGTTGAAGGGTGTGTGTGTACATTGTCTTCATGTGTGTGTATGTGTCAGCCCGTGTCCTTCATTCCCGCTCAGTCTCAACCCATTGTCTCTGCTGTCTGGTACTGATGACGAAGCCAGGGGAGACGACCTGGGGGGGGGGGTTGACGGAGCATCTTGTTGACATAACATCCAGGAGAATGGAGAGATAACCGGCCGGTTGTCTTGGGGAGCCAATGAAGATAACAATTGTTTTGGGTCAGGCAGACACTGTAATTTTCCGTCTGCCTTAAGTCTCTCTGATTCTCCCAGTGGCTAAGATCCAATAGAGCCAAATTCGATGGTCAAATTCAGCCGAGCCAAGCTGGCAACTTCTCCAAGTTGGTATCCATCTTGCGACAGAGTTCAGAAATCTCAGCCAGCCTGCGATTTTGATCAAGAATCGCATCCAGCTTGTGATTGAGCTCACATGTTGCTTGAGTCTGAGTGTTGGCAGCCCTGCACATTCCCTCAATCATGACGGGCAGCTTCCCCATTACCAAAAGTGCTGCCGACGTCTTCTTAGTTTTGCGATAGACCAGGAAGCTGCTAACTCCAATCAGCAGAATGTCTGTTATCATACATCCAATTATGTACACGTCTTCAACATCCTCAACGGAAAGGATCGACAGGCACACGACCCTCCACTTCCCCCAGGAGTCCATCGTGTATCCGGCTGGAAACGTTCCCTCAGGGCAGGAGGGCTCTCCTTCGCCCGTTCTCTTTGTCGAGAAAATTTGGTCAAATGTGTTGAGAGACCAGCTGATCAATTCCATGACTTTAGGTATTCGGAGAGAAATGCAGAGAGAGGCTCCGAAAGATCAGACCAAGACAGCACAAGACAAAGAGCAGCAAGCAGGGCAGATAAGGGAGGGAGCAGAGAAAAAGCGTCCGCCTTCGTTGAGAGCCAGAAGAGGAAAAAGAGCCAGAAGAGGAAAAAGAGCCAGAAGAGGAAAAAAAAAAAAGTTCAGCTGGGCTCCTTCCCATCAACGTCCAGAGTTGGTGCAGGTGGATTAATGAAGGACTTTGAGGCTTCTGGCATCAGCACCATGTCTGGCCTTGGCATTGTTTTGGCAGTGGTTTTGAGGATTTCCCCAGGTCTGCTGTCAGCTCCCAGTCTTGCCCCATTGCTAGAGAACAGATACACCAGTTGATCTTGTGTTGTATTTTGGATAAAGTTGCTGTTCAACGAGTTGTTGCTTTATTATTAAACTTTCTTCCTTGATGTTACTATGGCAACCATGGGTGTAGCCCTTGAAGATTATGACTTTATTATGATGAATCCTGATCAGAATCATTCAGGTATACAGTACAGACCAAAAGTTTGGACACACCTTCTCATTCAATGAGTTTCCTTTCTTTTCATGACTATTGACATTGTAGATTCACACTGAAGGCATCAAAACTATGAATTAACACATGTAAAGATGGCGCCGCGTGAGTGGCCGCCTGTTACAGCAGCTCCTGCTCATTCTAGAGCTTTTCTCTTTAAAAACTTTTTAATCTTTTCTTTCACGAGTCTTTACAATGTCCTTTAATTCAACAGTCTTCTGGCATTATGGAGACCAAAACAGCAGTTTTGGTCGTAAATTCTCATTACTTTTCACAATGTTTACGACCGTGTGCGGGGACCCAACGAGCAGACCCATTGTTTATACAAGGGATCAGCTGTTGGCGCTCCGCAACACAGCGCTGCTACACCCTGAGAGACCCGCTGTTCCCCCGGTTCCGCCAGAGATAAAGAAGAGAAGAAGGGGATGCCGGGCTGGAGCTCAGCGTCGCGCACGGAGGATGAAATACAGACCAGTCCTCCCGTTTTGATGGGGAATGTGAGATCTGACCCGACATCAGCGGGAGTACCGGGAGTGCAGCGTCACAGTGTTCACCGAGACATGGCTGACGGAGGCGACCACGGACACGGTGACGGAGCTGGACGGGTTTAAGTTGGTGCGGGCGGACAGGACGAGAGAAAGCGGTAAGAGGAAAGGAGGAGGTCTGGCAGTGTTTGTGAATGATAGATGGTGTAACCCTGGTCACATCACTGTTAAAGAACAACACTGCAGCAGGGACATCGAGCTGGTGGCTGTTAGTATGAGGCCGTATTATTTACCGAGGGAATTTACACGTTATTATGATGACTGTGTATGTTCCCCCCTCTGCTAACGGTGACACAGCTTGTGATGTCCTCTATTCAGTCACTAGCAGGCTGCAGACCCAGCACCCTCAGGCCCTCCTCCTGGTCTCTGGAGACTTTAATCATGTCTCTCTGTCCTCCACTCTGCCAATTTTCACCCAGTATGTGTCATGCTGCACACGGGACAATAAAATCCTGGATTTAATGTATGCCAACTGCAAGGAGGCATACACATCACCCCCCTCCCCCCTGGGAAGCTCAGACCACAACCTGGTTCATCTCCAGCCTGTGTACAGACCCCTGGTACACAGGGAACCAGCCGTCTCCCCCACAGTGAGGACATGGTCCAAAGAAGCTGAGGAAGCTCTGCAGGACTGTTTCAGCACAACAGTGTGGGAGGAACTCTGGGACTCTCATGGGGAGGATATAGATGGACTGACGGGCTGCATCACGGACTACATAAACTTCTGCGTGGAAAACACCGTACCAACCAGGACGGTAAGGTGTTTTTCCAACAACAAACCCTGGATTAAGGCCCTCCTTAAGGAGGAGAAGAGGGCCTTTAAATCAGGAAACAAGGAGGAGCTGAAGGCTATTCAGAGGGATCTAAGGAGGAAAATCAGGGAGGGGAAGAATAGCTACAGGAGGAAGATGGAGGAACAGCTGCAGCAGAACAACATCAGTGGAGTCTGGAAAGGCCTAAAAACCATCTCAGGCCACAAGAAACCAGACTCCAAGGCTATGGGAGACCTAAAGTGGGTGAATGATTTGAACCACTACTTTAACAGGTTTGATGAGTCACCTGCCCCTAACCCAGTCCACCCTGCTGCAGCCCCCTTCATCTCCCACTTCAAGACAGTGCCCCTCCTCCTCCATCACCACCTTCAGCTCAACACCAGACCCCCCACTGACACCAACACCTCCACTGACACCTACAGATCCACCTACAGCTCCACCTACGGCTCCAGCTCTACCCTCAGCAGACCCGTCCCACAGTCAACCCCCCTCCCCACTACTCAGCTCTGCCCCCCACCACCCCCCTCCTCTGCCTCTGACACACAGCCCCCCTGCTCCAGTTTGTCCTTCACAACCCTTCAGGTGAAGAACCAGTTTAAGAAGATGAACGTGAGGAAGGCTACGGGTCCAGATGGCAACAGCTCCAGGCTCCTGAAGTCCTGCGCAGACCAGCTGTGTGGGACTTTTGGACATCTATTCAACCTGAGCCTGAAGCTGAGGAAGGTACCACAACTATGGAAGACATCCTGCGTGGTACCTGTACCTAAGACCCCACACCCCAAGGACCCCAGCAGCTTCAGGCCGGTGGCATTAACATCCCACCTGATGAAGGCCCTGGAGCGCCTGGTCCTCCAACATCTCCGCCCTGTGGTGAGTCCATCCATGGACCCACTACAGTTTGCTTATCAACCTGGCATTGGGGTGGACGATGCCGTCATCTTCCTGTTGGACCGAGCTCTGTCTCACCTGGAGAAACCTGGGAGCACTGTGAGGATCATGTTCTTTGATTTCTCCAGTGCTTTCAACACCATCCAGCCGCCACTTCTGGGGGACAAACTGGAGACTGCAGGGGTAGATCAACATCTTACATCCTGGATAATGGACTACCTCACAAACCGCCCACAGTATGTGAGGACACAGGACTTCACCTCCGACACGGTGGTCTGCAGTGTGGGGGTTCCTCAGGGAACGGTTCTGGCTCCGTTCCTCTTCACGCTCTACACTGCAGACTTCACTTCAGACACAGTGGTCTGCAGTGTGGGGGCCCCGCAGGGAACGGTTCTGGCTCCGTTCCTCTTCACGCTCTACACTGCAGACTTCTCCTACAACTCACCAACCTGTCACCTGCAGAAGTTCTCTGACGACTCTGCTATCGTCGGCCTCATCACTGATGGGGACGATGGGGAGTACAGAGAACTTTCCCAAGACTTCGTGGACTGGTGCCTGCGGAACCACCTCCAGATCAATGCGGGGAAAACTAAAGAGCTGGTGGTGGATTTCTGCAGGTGAACTCATCCCCCTCCAACACCGGTGAACATCCAGGGATCAGACATTGAGATAGTGACATTTTATAAATACCTGGGTGTTCACCTGAACAATAAACTGGAGTGGACAACAAATTCCTCTGCACTCCATAAAAAAGACCAGAGCAGCCTGTATCTGCTCAGGAGACTGAGGTCTTTTGGAGTGCAGGGGACACTACTGAAAACTTTTTATGACACTGTTGTGGCATCAGCCATATTTTATGGAGTGGTTTGCTCATTAAAAGGGCCAGCTCTGTCCTGGGATGCTCTCTAGACTCAGTGCAGGTGGTGGGAGAGAGGAGGACGATGGCTAAGCTGTAATCCGTGATGGAGAAGGACTCCCACCCCATGAGAGACACCATCAGAGCTCTGGAGAGCTCCTTCAGTGACAGGCTGCTACACCCTAAGTGTACAAAGGAGCGTTACAGAAGGTCCTTCCTGCCTGCAGCTGTTAGACTCCACAACCAGCACTGCTCCCAGTAGACCACATACACATTCACAAGCAGCACTGCTCCCAGTAGACCACATACACATCCACAACCAGCACTGCTCCCAGTAGACCACATACACATTCACAACCAGCACTGCTCCCAGTAGACCACATACACATCCACAACCAGCACTGCTCCCAGTAGACCACATACACATTCACAACCAGCACTGCTCCCAGTAGACCACATACACATTCACAACCAGCACTGCTCCCAGTAAACCACATACACATTCACAACAAACTGACAATTATATCACCTGCACAAATGATAGTAACGACAGTTATTTGTTGATATGCTGGACATATTGTGGCTTTACTTTCTATTATGTATATATTATTTTATTTTATTTGTATTATACTGTTTTAAAATCTACGCTTCTTGTTTATTGCACTATCCACTTTGCTGCTGTAACATGTGAATTCCTCCACTGTGGGACTAATAAAGGAATATCTTATCTTATCTTATGTGGAAATATGTACTTAACAAAAAAGTGTAAAACAACTGAAAATACCCTTTATATTGTAGTTTCTTCAAAGTACCTCCTTTTGCTCTGATTACTGCTCCACACACTCTGCATCCTCTTGATGAGCTTCAAGAGGTCATCACCTGAAATGGTCTCCACTTCACAGGTGAGCCCTGTCAGGTTTAATCAGGGGGATTTCTGGCCTTATAAATGGGGTTGGGACCATCAGAAGTCAGGTGGATACACAGCTGATAGTCCTACTGAATAGACTGGTAGAATTTGGATTATGGCAGAAAAAAACAGCTAAGTAAAGAAAAACGAGTGGCCATCATTAATTTAAGAAATGAAGGTCAGTCAGTTCCAAAAATTTGGAAAACTTTGAAAGTGTCCCCAAGTGCAGTCGCAAAAACCATCAAGCGCTACAAAGAAAGTGGCTCACATGAGGACCGCCCCAGGAAAGGAAGACCAGGAGTCACCTCTGCTGAGGAGGATCAGTTCATCCGAGTCACCGGCCTCAGAAATGGCAGGTTAACAGCAGCTCAGACTAGAGACCAGGTCAATGCCACACAGAGTTCTAGCAGCAGACACATCTCTAGAACAACTGTTAAGAGGAGACTGTGTGAATCAGGCCTTCATGGTAGAAGAGCTGCTAGGAAACCACTGCTAAGGACAGGAAACAAGCAGAGAGACTTGTTTGGGCTAAAGACCACCAGGAATGGACATTAGACCAGTGGAAATCTGGGCTTTGGTCTGATGAGTCCAGATCTGAGATCTTTGGTTCCAACCACCGTGTCTTTGTGGAACCAGAAAAGGTGAACGGATGGACTCTACATGCCTGGTTCCCACCGTGAAGCCTGGAGGAGGAGGTGTGATGGTGTGGGGGGGCTTTGCTGGTGACACTGTTGGGGATTTATTCAAAACTGAAGGCCTACTGAACCAGCATGGCTACCACAGCATCTAGCAGCAGCATGCTATTCCATCCGGTCTGCGTTTAGTTGGACCATCATTTATTTTTCAACAGGACAATGACCCCAAACACACCTCCAGGCTGTGTGAGGGCTATTTGACCCAGAAGGAGAGTGATGGGGTGCTGGACCAGATGACCTGGCCTCCACAGTCACCGGACCTGAACCCAATCCAGATGGTTTGGGGTGAGCTGGACCACAGAGTGAAGGCAAAAGGGCCAACAAGTGCTAAGCATCTCTGGGAACTCCTTCAAGACTGTTGGACACCATTTCAGGTGACGACCTCTTGAAGCTCATCAAGAGGATGCAGAGTGTGTGGAGCAGTAATCAGAGCAAAAGGAGGCTACTTTGAAGAAACTATAATATCAGACATATTTTCAGTTGTTTCACACTTTTTTGTTAAGTATATAATTCCACATGTGTTAATTCATAGTTTTGATGCCTTCAGTGTGAATCTACAATTTTCATAGTCATGAAAATAAAGAAAACTCTTTGAATGAGAAGGTGTGTCCAAACTTTTGGTCTGTACTGTACACTGAAATGCATTACTGTTTCAAGATTTTGTCACTGTTCATATCAACAGTTGAGGTTTGACATTGTGACCCATTGTGGTCCAGCACCCAAAAACATGATGACAGTTAGCTCTTCTGAGATTTACTGCATCCACGAAAACTTCCTTGGTTGCTTTCACTATTATCTAGTACCTTGATTATTTGTATAATATCTCACATTCTTTGTACTATGGCCCTTTCTGTTCAGCCACTAAACTTCTCTACTAATAGGCCATAGAATTTTCTGCATGTGTCATGATGGATTACTTCAGCCTTCATCCTCCTGATGAATACATGGACCTCTTCATTCTTCGCCTTTTCTGTATTCAGTACAGTTGTGAGAGCGGTCCGACAGTATCCATCGTGATGAAGTGCAGAGGTGAGTGGAGGCGAGGAGGACACTTGGGTGGAAGCTTCCTTTCGCTCTGACAGCTTGTTAACAACAGGAGTCCGTCTACTCTGTATGCCGGATACATTCCTCTTCCTGCCCTCCTGCCCTCTCTTTCTTTACCTCTCACTCTCTTACAGGAGGTGCCTTCATTTCCCATAACTCCTCAAGAGTTCTGCTCAAACTAAAGGCCTGCTATCCTGTCGCTGACTTTAAATATCGGTTTAAAGATAGATTATATAGGCCAACGATGTTGTTCCTCCTGGTCACCCATACAGTCTATCATAGTTTTCATAGTCTTTAGTATGAATCTGTATTTGTGTAGCACTTTTCAAAAACAAACTTGCATAATAAGTAGAATTAATGTATTTAAATAGACACATAATAAACATTAAACACTAGAAAAGTGTAACAAAAAGTAGAAATAAAAACCAAAAGAAATGAATGTTTTAGTTGACAAGAATATAAGATAAATACACAAAATAGCAATAAATGCACATTACAACAGAAAGAGACTAAAGTGGCTGCTGATGCTACAAAAACACTGGGACCTTGAATGTACTGTATGCATCACAATATCTGGCAATCCATCGAATCCACTGAAACTGTCAGCCTCATAGTAGCACTACAGGAAGCACCAGGGATCATTTATGTCATCAGGATTTATCATTTGGAGACCAGGAATGTCAGTACTGTGTTAATCCATCTAATTTTAGAGCAGTTTGGACCAAAGTGGTGGACCAAACAAATAACTGACATTGTCATCCCCAGATCACCTCCTCTAATGTGGTTAATGTTCATAGTCACCAGAGCATGATATAGTATCTTCCAGAGATGAACCACTGAGCAAAGACACGTCCAAAACACGTCCATTTAATGTCTTTGTCAACTGTCCAAATTTTTTTTTTTTTAATTTTTACTATTGATGTTCAAGTGACATCCGTACAGCGTTCAAAATTAAGGCTTTTACAATGCCAAGGCATTTCAACGCCAATTACAGACGTTTACATTTTTATGACATTTTTCTTGATTTATACAGGACAATAATATTAATGCAACACTTTTGTTTTTCTCCCATTTTTTTATGAGCTGAAGTCAGAGATCTCAGACTGTTTCTACGTCCACTAAAGGCCTATTTCTCTCAGATATTGATCACTAATTTGTCTAAATCTGTTAGTGAGCACTTCTTCTCTGCTGAAATAATCCATCCACCTCTCAGGTGGCAGATCAAGATGCTGATTAGACAGCATGATTATTACACAGGTGAGCCTTAGACTGTCACAATAAAAGTCCAGTCTAAAATGTGCAGGTTTATCACAGCCTGATGCCTCAGATGTCGGTAGTGTTGAGGGAGCGTTCAGTTGGCCTGCTGACTGCAGGAATGTCCACCAGAGCTGCTGCCTCTGAACTGAATATTCATTTCTCACCATAATCTGTCTCCAAAGGCATTTCAGAGAATTTGGCAGTACATCCAAACGGCTTCACAACCGCAGACCACATGTAACCAGACCAGCCCAGGACCTCCACATCCAGCATCTTCACCTGCAGGATGATCTGAGACCAGCCACCCGGACAGCTGATGCAACAATTGGTTTACATAACCAAAGAATTTCTGCACAAACTGTCAGAAACCGTCTCAGGGAAGCTCAACTGCATCCTCGTCATCCTCACCGAGGTCTTAAGGTAAGATAAGATAAGATATTCCTTTATTGGTCCCACAGTGGAGAAATTCACGTTACAGCAGCAAAGTGGATAGCGCCATAAACAAGAAGCATAGATTTTAAAACAGTATTAATAAAATAAAATAAACATATATATACATAATAGAAAGCCACAATATGTCCAGCATATCAATAAATAATTGTCCAGTTACTATAATTTGTGCAGATGATATAATTGCACATATGTGTTGTTATTGCTCTTGTGTCCGGTCAGTTTGTTGTAAGTGTTTATGTGGTCTACTGGGAGCAGTGCTGGTTGTGAATGTGTATGTGGTCTACTGGGAGCAGTGCTGCTTGTGACTGTGTATGTGGTCTACCGGGAGCAGTGCTGCTTGTGACTGTGTATGTGGTCTACTGGGAGCAGTGCTGCTTGTGACTGTGTATGTGGTCTACTGGGAGCAGTGCTGGTTGTGAATGTGTATGTGGTCTACTGGGAGCAGTGCTGCTTGTGAATGTGTATGTGGTCTACTGGGAGCAGTGCTGGTTGTGAATGTGTATGTGGTCTACTGAGAGCAGTGCTGCTTGTGAATGTGTATGTGGTCTACTGGGAGCAGTGCTGCTTGTGACTGTGTATGTGGTCTACTAGGAGCAGTGCTGGTTGTGACTGTGTATGTGGTCTACTGGGAGCAGTGCTGCTTGTGACTGTGTATGTGGTCTACTGGGAGCAGTGCTGCTTGTGAATGTGTATGTGGTCTACTGGGAGCAGTGCTGGTTGTGAATGTGTATGTGGTCTACTGGGAGCAGTGCTGCTTGTGAATGTGTTTGTGGTCTACTGGGAGCAGTGCTGCTTGTGAATGTGTATGTGGTCTACTGGGAGCAGTGCTGGTTGTGGAGTCTAACAGCTGCAGGCAGGAAGGACCTTCTGTAACGCTCCTTTGTACACTTAGGGTGTAGCAGCCTGTCACTGAAGGAGCTCTCCAGAGCTCTGATTTAAGATGACATGAGGAAAGTGTACCACCTCTCCAGGAACCACCACCTTAACGTGGTGGAGAGGTTTGTGTGTCCCTATGACCCTGAGGGCTGTGTTGTCTGGAGCCTGGTGGTCCTGGTAGGGTCTCCCATGGCAAATTGGTCTCAGGTGAGGGGCCAGACAAAGAATGGTTCAAAAGACCCCATGAGCAAACCAGGTAGAGGAAGAGAGACCCGGCCCTGAGGTAGCCTGGGGCCCCCGTCTGGAGCCAGGCCCAGACGGAGGGCCCGTGAGCGAGTGCCTGGTGGCCAGGCTTGCCACGGCTCAGCTCGAAAAAGCTACGTGGTAACCCCCTCCTCTCCATCCTGTGGGCCCACCACCTGCAGGAGGAACCGCTGGGGTCGGGTGCGCTGCCATATGGGTGGCAGTGAAAGCCAGGGACCTCGACGGACCAGACCCAGGCAGCAGATGCTGGCTCTGGAGACGTGGAACGTCACCTCTCTGTGGGGAAAGGAGCCGGAGCATATGCAGGTCCTCGTGGTCCCTTGCCATAGAGGCCCTTGTCTTCTTGTTGTTGAGGAGGCCTTTAATCTCTGTGTTGATCCATGGTTTATTGTTGGGGAAGCAGCAAACCTTTTTGGATGAGCCAATGTGTCCTCACAAAAGAGGCTGTGGTCCGTAATGCAATGAGAGAAGCCCTCAATGTCATCTCCTTGGTCCTCCTGAAACAGCTCCCAGTCTGTAACATTAAAACACTCCTGGAGAGCCTCCTCTGTGTCCTTAGACCAAACTGTCACAGTCCTTGTGCTGGCCTCCTGCTGTTTTACCAGTGGCCTGTAGGTGGTTTGGACTTCACATTAACATTGTTTCCCCCGGTCCGCTCGTACCAGCGTGAAGCCGGCCACCTCCAGCAGCCTGTCCAGTATCCTCCCGTGAAGGTGGCCACCTCCAGCAGCCTGTCCAGTATCCTCCCGTGAAGGTGGCCACCTCCAGCAGCCTGTCCGGTATCCAGCCTGTGAAGCAGGGTCTCAGTGAAGCAAAGCAGGCTGCACTCCCTGTAGACACTCTGACTGTTAATCAAAGCTGTTAGTTCGTCTGCTTTGTTGGCGACAGACATCACGTTCCCCATAATGATCAACGGTAGAAGAGGTTTAATTTCCTGTCCCTCTCGATCTTCTCTCTGACGTTAATGCTGGTTTTCTTCCCGCGGAGAGACCCTCTCCAGATCTCCTCCTGGATCCGTGTTGAGGGAACTCCTGCTCCACACCTGCAGCTCAGGCGCTCCTCACCAATGTAAGTGACCATAGTGAACAACGATAACAGAAGTCCAAGAGAAATTGCGTAAAACTCCGTCAGTACCACAACTAAAACGCTGCATTAGTTCAAAAGTATAAAGTGTAAGAGCATTAACAAGAAGAAACAGTGAAAGCACTATTGAAATTAGTAAAATAAAGAGTCAAAAAGAAATAGTGCCTCAGAGCTGCTGCAACAGGCTGCCGAACTCTCAGTGCCCAGAAATGTGATACAGAGATTGGATGGCCCTGAGAAGTGACCCCCGCACCCCATAGTCCCACAGCACCTCCCACAGCACCTCCCACAGTATCCCCTTCCTGTCCAGGTAAAACCAGGTATCTGGTATCAGTGTTCCCTCAGTGAATCTTCCTCCCTCTAAAGCTAAATTAGCTATTTAAAAAGCCTCTTGGATCAGTTGGACAATGCACCACAAAGCTGAAAACAGAGCTGTTTTTAGACTTTTAAGAAATATGTGGTTCACACAGGACAGCAATGCTACAAACACATGATTGTCGAATAAAAATATGATGTATTTCTGCAGATTAATCAATATATACAGGAGTTCAATGCAATTTACAGATAAATACAGCAATAATATTAATCCAAAACATCAGATAGATAATAGGAAAATATTGACAGGAACATTTTACTGCACTATAAATTACATTTCGCTGATTAAGGTAACATTAGCCTCCATGCTTTTATCAGTTGTTAACACTCGACTTGTAGTGGAATATGGTCACATTGTGGTATTAGTATTCTAATTCAGTAAAAGGTCTGAGTACTTCCTCTACCTCTAGAGATAAGCCTGCAAAGAAAGCATGCCCCAGTGTCTGCATCTATGAAACAAGACCAATGAGGTTAATGTTAGCTAACTGGTACCTATCTGACATTATTTTGAGGTCCAACAGTCCAACATACCATCTGCCACAAAACATACCATCTGCCACAGGACTTGGCTGAGCGCTGGCTCAACCAAGTCCCGCCCTACTGCGCTGTGATTGGTGGACCAGCTTCCTGTGATACACTTGCCAAAACATTCTGGCAACAATTGAATTGTCGTCAGACTAGTGGGGACTAGACAGACTAGTGGGGACTAGTCAGACTGTAGCGTTACGAACTGATGAAGCCACTTGGATAAGGGGCGAAACATCTTCAGGGACAAACCTTCGATTCTGGATGAATGAGAACATTCACAGACTTAATATTGTATACAGTAAACAAAATAAGTCAAAATCTGCTGTACTGTAGTGTACTGTCTTGTGTACTGATGTGCACAAGGCATTTGATCAGGTTGACTGGAAATACATGTTGTTAACCATCAGGGAATTTGGCCTGGGTGAAAATTTTGGTTCATGGGTAGAAATGCTTTATGCGCATCGGACTGCATCAGGCCTCACTAACTCAGACAGATATCTCTCTTTCAGGTTGTCCCGTGGTGTCCGGCAGGGCTGTCCTTTGAGCCCTCTGTTGTTTGCTTTGTGCATTGAGCCCCTGGCTGTAAGCATCAGATATAACCCAAAAATTATCCCTATACAATTAGGCAAAATAGAGCATCACATAGTATTGTACACTGATGACATAATTTTGTTTCTGTCAAAATCCACTCCATCACTGGACCACTTTAATAATTTTGGAGAGCTATCAGTATAAACTGACAAAAATGTGAATTTATGCCTTTAACTGCAGACTTAGACCCCAGTTTTCTCAGTTTTATCAGTAAAAGTGACTACCCACATACCACAGTCCCAAAACAATATGATCAACTTTATATTCTGAACTACAAAACTTTGATTGACAAACTTAAAAGTGATATTGAATTTTGGCAAACACTTCATATGTCAATGATGAAGCCAGCCAAATTAATGCCCTAAAAATGGTAAATTTACCTAGATTTATGTATATATTTCAGAACATACCCATTTTCCTACCCAAAATGTTTTTTAAAACATTAGACTCAATCATCATGCCTTTCATTTGGGGATAGAAAACGCATCGTACGAATAAGAAACACCTTTGCAAGCACCTTTGCCTCTCCGGGAACCATCATCTTAACGTGGTGGAGAGGTTTGTGTGTCCCTATGACCCTGAGGGCTGTGTTGTCTGGAGCCTAGTGCTCCTGGTAGGGTCTCCCATGGCAAATTGGTCTCAGGTGAGGGGCCAGACAAAGAATGGTTCAAAAAACCTCATGAATAACCGAGGCAGAGGAGGAGTGACCCGGCCCGGAGGAAGCCCAGGGCCCCCGTCTGGAGCCAGGCCCAGATGGCGGGCCCGTGAGCGAGCGCCTGGTGGCCGGGCTTGCCACGGAGCCCAGCCGGGCTCAGCCCAAAAAAGCGACGTGAAGACCCCCTCCTCTCCATCCTGTGGGCCCACCACCCGCAGGAGGAACCACTGGGGTCGGGTGCGCTGCCATATGGGTGGCAGTGAAAGCCAGGGACCTCGACGGACCAGACCTGGGCGGCAGAGGCTGGCTCTGGGGACGTGGAACGTCACCTCTCTGTGGGGGAAAGAGCCGGAGCTTGTGCGGGAGGTGGAGCGCTATCAGTTAGATCTGGTGGGGCTTACCTCTACGCACAGCCTCGGCTCTGGAACCGTTCTCCCGGATAGGGGTTGGACTCTATTCTTCTCTGGAGTTGCCCAAGGTGTGAGGCGCCAAGCGGGTGTGGGGATACTCACAAATCCCCGGTTGAGTGCTGCTACGTTGGGGTTTACCCCGGTGAACGAGAGGGTCGCCTCCCTGCGCATTCGGGTTGTGGGGGGGAAAACTCTGACTGTTGTCTGTGCATATGCACCAAACAGCAGTTCAGAGTGTTCAACCTTCTTGGAGACCCTGAATGGAGTCCTGTATGGGGCCCCAGTAGGGGACTCCATTGTTCTGCTGGGGGACTTCAACGCACACGTGGGCAATGATGGAGGTACCTGGAGAGGCGTGATTGGGAGGAATGGCCTACCTGATCTGAACCTGAGCGGTCATTTGTTATTGGACTTCTGTGCTAGTCATGGATTATCCATAACAAATACCATGTTCGAACATAAGGATGCTCATAAGTGTACTTGGTACCAGAGCACCCTAGGCCGAAGATCGATGATCGATTTTGTGATCGTATCATCCGATCTGAGGCCGCATGTTTTGGACACTCGGGTAAAGACAGGGGCAGAGCTGTCAACTGATCACCATCTGGTGGTGACTTGGATCAGAGGGTGGGGGAAGACTCTGGATAGACCTGGTAAACCCAAACGTGTAGTGCGGGTGAACTGGGAACGTCTGGAGGAGGCCCCTGTCTGAGAGATCTTCAACTCATACCTCCGGCGGAGCTTTTCTAGCATTCCTGTGGAGGCTGGGGGCATTGAACCTGAGTGGGCGATGTTCAATGCTTCCAGTGCTGAAGCTGCGGCGGTGAGCTGTGGCCTGCGGGTCTTAGGTGCCTCAAGGGGCGGTAACCCTTGAACACCGTGGTGGACACCGGTAGTCAGGGAAGCTGTCCGACTGAAGAAGGAGTCCTTCCGGGATATGTTATCTCGGGGACTCCGGGGCAGTTGCAAGGTACCAACGGGCCCGTGGGGCGGCAGCCGCTGCCGTGAAGGAGGCAAAGCAGCGGGTGTGGGAGGAGTTCGGAGCAGCGATGGAGAAGGACTTTCGGTCGGCACCAAGGTGCTTCTGGAAAACTGTCCGGCACCTCAGGAGAGGGAAACGGGGAACCATCCAAGCTGTGTACAGTAAGGTTGGGACACTGTTGACCTCAACTGAGGAGGTAACCGGGCGGTGGAAGGAGCACTTTGAGGAACTCCTAAACCCGACTGATACGCCCTCTCTTGTAGAGGCAGAGCTGGAAGCTGATGGGGGATCGTCGTCAATTTCCCTAGGGGAAGTCACTGAGGTAGTTAAACAGCTCCGCAGTGGCAAGGCCCCGGGGATTGAAGAGATTAGCCCAGAAATGCTGAAGGCTCTGGGTGTGGAGGGGCTGTCATGGATGACACGCCTCTTCAACATTGTGTGGAAGTCGGGGACAGTGCCTAAAGAGTGGCAGACCGGGGTGGTGGTTCCCCTGTTCAAAAAGGGGGACCAGAGAGTGTGTGCCAATTACAGGGGTATCACACTACTCAGCCTCCCTGGTAAAGTCTACTCCAGGGTGCTGGATAGGAGGGTCCGGCCAATATTTGAACCTCAGATTGAAGAAGAACAATGCGGATTTCGTCCTGGCCGTGGAACAACGGACCAGCTCTTCACTCTCACAAGGATCCTTGAGGGGGCCTGGGAGTATGCCCATCCAGTCTACATGTGTTTTGTGGACTTGGAGAAGACGTACGATCGGGTCCCCCGGGGTATACTGTGGGAGGTGCTGCGGGAGTATGGGGTGAGGGGGTCACTTCTCAGGGCCATCCAATCCCTGTAATCCCAAAGCGAGAGCTGCGTCTGGGTTCTCGGCAGTAAGTCGGACTCTTTTCCGGTGGGCATTGGCCTTCGCCAGGGTTGCGCCTTGTCTCCAATCCTGTTTGTGATATTCATGGACAGGATATCGAGGCGTAGTCGGGGGGAGGAGGGGTTGCAGATTGGTGTGCTGAGGATCTCATCGCTGCTTTTTGCAGATGATGTGGTTCTGCTGGCATCATCAGTCTGTGACCTCCAGCGCTCACTGGATCGGTTCGCAGCCGAGTGTGAAGCAGCTGGGATGAGGACAGCACCTTAAAATCGGAGGCCATGGTTCTCAGCAGGAAACCGATGGATTGTCTACTCCGGGTAGGGAATGAGTCTTTACCCCAAGTGAAGGAGTTCAAGTACCTCGGGGTCTTGTTCAGGAGTGAGGGAACAATGGAACGTGAGATTGGCCGGAGAATCGGAGCAGCGGGGGCGGTATTGCAGTCGCTGTACCACACCGTTGTGACGAAGAGAGAGTTGAGCCAGAAGGCAAAGCTCTCTATCTACCGGTCAATCTTCGTGCCTACTCTCACCTATGGTCATGAGGGCTGGTTCATGACCGAAAGAACTAGATCGCGAGTACAAGCGGCCAAAATGGGTTTCCTCAGGAGGGTGGCTGGGCTCTCCCTTAGAGATAAGGTGAGAAGCTCAGTCATCCGTGAGGGACTCGGAGTAGAGCCGCTGCTTCTTTGCGTTGAAAGGAGCCAGTTGAGGTGGTTCGGGCATCTGGTAAGGATGCCTCCTGGGCGCCTCCCTAGGGAGGTGTTCCAGGCACGACCAGCTTGGAGGAGACCCCGGGGACGACCCAGGACTAGATGGCGAGATTATATCTCCACACTGGCCTGGGAACGCCTCGGGATCCCCCAGTCAGAGCTGGTTAATGTGGCCCGGGAAAGGGAAGTTTGGGGTCCCCTGCTGGAGCTGTTGCCCCCGCAATCCAACCCCGGATAAGCGGTTGAAGATGAAGATGAAGAGACCTTTGCAAGTCAGAAGAGTTGGGCGGACTGGGGCTCCCTATATTCCAACATTATTATTGGCAGCTAATGCATGAGCACTTATATGTTGGCCAGGATCCTGTCCAACAGAAGCTAATGACACTACCCCATCATGGTTGGCTATAGAACAGGATATTGTTGGTACTTCCCTCCCAGCGCTACTCAACACTACTAAGAGAAGGTCTGGACCATTCAAAGGGATTGGATTTATAGTAGAAAACTCTTTAAGGTTATGGTATCTTTATGGTATCAAATAAAAAAAACAAACATTTAAACTAACAAACACTTCTATTTTTGTCCCCATTTCTCACACATACATTTCGTCCTTTGCAATCAGATCCTGTCTGGAAAGGGAAAGGCCTGGTCACTCTGAAGGACTTGTATACTGGCAATGCTTCTTCCTCATTTAATCAACCTAAAGACAAATTTGAACGGCAACCATCTCATTTTTTCAGGTACTTACAAGTCAGGAACTATTCTAGAGTGAGGAAGTCTTTTCTCTTCTAGCAAAGGAACCTGAGTCCAAAAGTTAAATCTATTTGCAGTTCAAACTGCTCCATGTATACAACACCTGAGAGAATGCTGGGAGCATTCTCTCAGGTGCCGTACCGTCATCTCAGAAGATTCAGGTGCAAATGTCTACATTGTGAGGAATGTCAGGTCTTAGGTTTTATTTATGATGTTGTTTGTGCGCACTTCTGGTTACGTCAGTCGTCACATACGTCGCATACACACATGTTCAATTAATTCAAGACACCAGTTAATTCAATAGAAGGTTATACATAGACTCCATTATTCACATTAAACTGCATTCATTTTTTTTCATCCTCTTCACCACTATGTGTAAAATGCAAACCGACAGAGTTAACCCTAACCCTAACCCTAACCCACTGGCATGTATGCTTTGGTTCTGCACCAAACCAAGGTGAGGTTTTCCATTTCTGCTCTGAGGTTTATGGATCTGATCTCTGTCCAGACCCAGAGACAGGCCTTCTCGGCTGGTCTCCACAGCTGGAGACTCTTTGCCATTGGAAGGTCCTATCAGTCCAGTGTGGGATGGTCATGGATATGAAACTCATTCTCAGAGTCTGGAACAAAGAGATATCTCCAAGTTTTGAAGCCTGGCTCACAGAGTTTTAAAGTACCGTGGATATGGAGAAAATTTGATTTGAGATATCAGGGAAATTAAAGATTCCATCAGATATGGAACCATTTCTTGATCACATCACACAGCGAAGAGGATGCTCATTACACCTCAATGCTCTGATTGTGTTTGAATATTTATTTCTTTGTAATCTCTCAAGTATAATGTGATTATAGTTGCAGATGGCCACAGAAAATATTGAGCTTTTAACACCCCTAGAGGCCACTACGACTACTTGGTTATGCCTTTCGGACTCACTAATGCACCAGCTGTGTTCCAGGCTCTTGTTAATGATGTTCTCAGGGACATGTTAAACCAGTTTGTGTTTGTCTATCTGGACGATATTCTGATCTGATGTGTCCTCCTTCCCCACGTCGTCTCCGGTGACCTTCATTCCAGCAGTTTTTGTTAGTTTTTTGGTAAATGATCTGCCTGGATTTGACCATGCCTTTGCCTACTGTTTTTGGATCTGGTTGCTTGTCTGACTGCTCTCCTGTGTACCGACCTTCGCCTAAGTAAAGACAGATCCTCTTTTACATTGCCTGAGTATGAGTCGTGCATCTGAGTCCAGTTCATTTCTGATCCTGGTGTAACAGTATGGCTTCTTATGCTGGCAAATAAGGAGCAGGGACCCCAGTTCAGCTGTGTGAGGCTTGGAGTCCTGGATCTGTCCTCTGTCAAGGATCCTACATACCATAATCATCTCTAAAGTTTTTTCTTCTCTCTTCTTTACAAAAGCTTGGGAGTTTGTTTTGTTTTTGATTGATAACTGATCAGTAATTTTGTTATGTACATTTTTCATGAACTAGTACCTGTTTTTCTTTATCTTTTAAATATTCTAATCGATCAACAGCCCTGATATAAACACTTTTGCCTTTTGACAGAGTGGCACATTGTGCTTCATAACTACTTTGTTTCAAGCATGCCCGGGCCTTAACACCGTCCACTCTGGACTTGCAGCCATCCCAGCTATTTTGGCTGCTTGCAGCAGCTCCTACATTTACCTGATTACAGTCAATTATGCAGTTAGGTGCATAGAAAGATTGCACAGGTTTGCTCCCCCCTTCAAATTGCTTCAGTGTTTTCCCCCCAAGGAATGAGGCATGGTGCTGGCTGCGCAAAGCTCTAAATTTGAAATAACAGCTTCTTATTTCATTTTATTGCTTGTCAATTTTCTCTCCAGTGTAATCCCCTGAATAGACACTCTTAACAGACACTCGTCACCTTGAAGGATGTAATTAAATGGAGGCAGATCTGAATGCACAGCTTTTCAGACTAAATATATCCTGTACTGGGGGTGTTGTCAGACCTCCAGAGGACTGACGGTGACAGGCTTTCAGGTAGCTGCCAGCTCTACTCTCAACTCTAAGCAGATGTGAGAGGCAGCTTGTTCCTCTTGATTAATGTCCTCTAGCACTTTACTACTGTGGACTTCAAATAGAGGTTTTAATGCATAAAATAAGCAGCCATTCACCCTCTGGAAGGAAGAAAAAAACTTTAATGAAGCTACCAGCTGGAAGAAGCAAAGCTGTGTGTGGTTTGTGTGTCCTGTTATCGTGACCCTCAGAGAAAAGGGAAGCGAGGCTTTTCCTTTCTGCATTGACTGAATGGTATGACGTGAGTACTCCCTTCATGGGTAGAGCTGCTTAAGTGAGAGATCACCTGAATATCTGGCTCACTTCACAAGCATTCAGGGGGAAAACCAAAAAACTGCAGGTAAACTGCAGGTAGAAAGGCTGTTTCCTTTTCTGCTGTTGGCTGAAATGGCAGAAAAGTGAGCGACTCAATGCCTAAGTAGCCTAAGAAATAGCCTATGTTACATTCAGTCACCACCACTGAAACATCATAATTAAACCATCCAAGTGGTTATTGAAGAAGAAGAAGAAGATAGTCCTTTATTAGTCCCACGAGGGGACTCATACATTTTTCACTCTGTTGTTAACTTATACACATGCAGACCTGAACACACACACGCACTAACATGCAACAATGGAGAGGTGTCAGAGTGGGGGGGCTGCTCCTGACAAGCGCCCCGAGCAGTTGGGGGTTTGGTGCCTTGCTCAGGGGCACCTCAGCAGTGCCCAAGAGGTGCCCAAGAGGTAAACTGGCACCTCTCCAGCTACCAGTTCACACTCAGTTCTTGGTCCATGTCGGGACTTGAACCGGTGACCCTCCGGTTCCCAAGCCAACGCCCTACAGACTGAGCTACTGCCGCCCCCTATTATTGTCACTTCACTTTAAAAGGGAGTGGTGGATGAAATGACTCCACTTAAGGCTCGCGGATGGAGGAGTACCAGCGAAAAGTGAAACCGGGTGGAAAACAGGGAATGAGAGAAGAGACACTGGATGTTTGTGATTTGAAATATTGACTCAATAAATCAGCTTTTTTTCATTTGTAATTTCACCTCTGTAAACTATATTTGCTATTTGTCAGTGTGTGCTGTAGGCCTACCGACATCTGACACTCAGTTCTTTAATTATATTCTGTTATGACCATTATGTACTGTATATAGATAGAAAGAAAGAAAGAAAGAAAGAAAGAAATAAAAGACATGAGGAAGGCTGGATGTCAGTCTGCTGGAAATACTTCTTTAGTCCATCATGGATGAGAAGTCAGTGATGTGATGCTCATGGAAAACATCATTTTTAACAGGACCCAGATATTTACAGCCTGAAAGTCAACTTGAAATGTAGTGAGTGGTACATGTACATTCACACTATGCGTAATTCCTACTGTGCAGCGCACAATTAGTAGCCTAAGTGATCATTTTTTAAATGTGTACAATGTAAGTATACACAGTAACACAATGTACTAATCATTCAGTCATCTCCCAGCAGACCAGTGATCCAACAAAAGTCAAAGGTCAGAATCGTGGCGTCCTCTCCCTGTTGTTTCTTCAATATACACCACACTATACAGTATAGTTATTGGTCCACTCAACATGATCAGCCATTTCTAATCAATAACATATTATCAAACTTCTGACAACAATATGAACGGCAGTCCTCATAAACACAACATAACTGTAATAATGATTATCACAGGAATAATTATAGAAATAAAAATTAATTATCAGTTAAGTACTTATTTTATGCAGACTAATAAAAATAAGGCAAAATACACATAAAGTTGTGGACAAAAACAAAAACAACAATGTTTCCATGGCGCCACCGTTGCCTAGCAACGGCCTGGTTGCTGTTTGACTGAGCAGGGCTTATGGATCACTAAAGTGTCTTTGAAGATTGACGGTGGCTTTGATGTGAGCAGGTTAAATCCTGCAGCTCTTCAGAACAAACCACACATTTCAGCTGACAGACCCAACTTATTTTGTGTTGACTGTATTTTCAGCATTATAGACTTGGATTCAGCAGGAACTTTCCAGAAATCAGCCATGACAGATTTCAATGTGTGTCCCGCTCTTACAAAGCTGTTCCACTCCTTTTTTAATGGAATGACAGCAGAGCAGTGGGGGCTGCTGAAATCATGTAAACCTGATGAGACCACCGCAACCTTGATGGCAGAGTTGCTTTTAAACATCATTGCAACCTTGACAAAATCTTTCTTGCACTCTCTTGGGAGCGCTACTGTGTCTGAGGACAGTGTCAAAAACAAACTGGGCAGCACAATCTCTGACAGTTTGGCCAAAGCCCTGGGCGTTGACGTCTCCGTCCAATGTCCCAGCTCAGAGATCTTGACGAGCTTGATTTCTCAAGAGGTTTCAGACATTGTCCAAAGCGCCAGTCCTGAGGGCCAACCTACGCACCCCACTCCTCCCAGCAGACTTCAAAGATTGCTTCAGCATGCCTACAAAATGTGCGCGGCATTTATCAGCAACATGAAATCTGCGTTCACACCTCGACGACGCAAAAAGAGGACAAGTCCGACCACCTCCGAGGATTCAGAGACCGACGATGAGGCCCGCTCTGTGGAGAATCCTTCATCAGACCTTGTGATTGAGATCAGAAAAAGCAAAAGGATCACAGGGATCATCTGGACCTTGCTGGATCAGATCATGGGGCCTCTGTTGGATGACATACCAGACACTGAGTACGAGCAGATGCAGATGCAAACCTGGCGGGAGATCGAGGATGTCGCAGAGGACATCACTTGGGCCATTACTGAGTATACTGCTGGCCCAACTGCAGCGGAGCAGAAGACCAAGCAGTCTAAGAAAAGCCTACGGAGCAAAATTAAGAGTCTTCTGGAGAAGCTCCTAGTGGCAAAGCACTTTGCCAAAGTGTGGATCTATCGTTTGGTGGCACAAATGAAGAGGAGATTCCACAAGGGCTCCGAGGCTCACAGCAAGGCGTCAGCGAGGAGTCTCACAAAGGAGATCGACAATCTGTTTAAAAAGCCAGAGATATGCAGTCTTCTTCTTGCTCCACACCCAGACATTCGTGGTGATCAGGTCTTGATGTTCACAGAGGCCTTGACTCATTTCCTGTACACACAGCTTCATGAGCCGGAGATCATCCCTCCTTCAAAGAAACAGGCAGAGAAACATGCTGACATGCTGGCTGACTTGAAGATGAAAGTGCTTGCTTTCCTTTCACTGGCCAAATGGTGGCAGCGCTATCTCGCCAGCGACCTCGCTGACAAGATGGGAGACGCTATATTGGGCACCGAGTCAAGTAGGAGGAAACCTTTGGCACTTGCTTCAGTGCCTGACCCAGCATATGTGGAGGAGACATGCGATGACTCTGCTCAGAAAGAGCAAAACAAGTTCTGTGTGGAGGTTTTCTTGGAGCAGCTGGTTTCACAGCTTTTCAAGGAGGCAAAAATTACCTGGACCATTTCAGACGTGCAGGACATCATTAAGCGTCTTCTGGAGAGAACATGGGCCCAACTCGAGGGCGTTGATTTTGTTTCCAGCCCAAAAACATTCAAAAACCTTGACAAGAGCCTTTTGCGGGACCTGTGTAAGAAGTGGAGCAATGCATCTTGGGTGCTGGTGTGCTTGATGTCAGATGACCCAGCACTTGGAGACTTCATTGCCTCCTCTATCAAAGGTCACCTGAAGGCACCACCAGCAGGGAAGAACTTCATGTGCAGGTTCTTTTCAGCTGTGGTCCGAGCCGTGAGACGGTGTTAGGTTGGTTTGGTAGTTCATGGGTTTTCTCTGGGTGCTTGATATATGTCACATACAGTATACGTGATGTATGCTATACATGTGATACGTATATGTTAGTTATCAAAAGTTGAAAAAATGTCTTTAATATGTTATTCATTTTGAAGGAAAAAGTGACTTTTTCCTTCAAAATAAGGGCGAGGGCTGTGAGCTCTCAGTGCCACCTCAGTGCTCAGTGTTGTCTATTGCGATACGCATGGATGATAAACCATCCATCCATCGTCAACCGCTTATCCCGTTAGGGGTCGCGGGGGGGCTGGAGCCGATCCCAGCTGGCATTGGGCGAAGGCGAGGTTCATCCTGGACAGATCGCCAGTCCATCGCAGGACACATAGAGACAGACAACATAGAGACAGACAACCATTCACGTTCACATCGACACCTACGGGACATTTAGAGTCATCAATTCACCTAAACAGCATGTCTTTGGACTGTGGGAGGAAGCCGGAGTACCCGGAGAAAACCCACGCTTACACGGGGAGAACATGCAAACTCCACACAGAAGAGCCGCAAGCTGGAATCGAACCTGCGACCCTCTTGCTGTGAGGCGACAGCGCTAACCAACCTAAACATGTATCAATAATAACATCAAATACATTTGAAAAATAAAAAATATGAATTCATTTCTGCTCATCTCTCTCATCATTTGCTGTAAGAGCTGTAAGTATTCAACTCAGAATGACGTTCTGTTCACTCAGTTAAGTTCGCATTGTATAAAGCACAAACAAAAAGCCAACAACAATGTTCTGTGCTAATTTGCATAGATTTCCAAAACAGAAATCTGAACACTGGATAAAGCAGGTTCAACACTCTGGTTTCATCGTGTTGATATTTTAGAGTCAAAGGTTTTTACAGGGGGAATGCTGATATCTGATATTTTTATCACTCTGTAAATCAGAAAATACTGTCAGCTCACATACAGATCCATTTTCACCATGTTTTTAGGAATAACATGTTGTGTAAATCAGGGTAGGATTGCTACACGAACAAACCCCTCGGTAAAACCCTTCAGACGGGAATTTAGGAGAAATGTACACAATAGACAAAGTAATAAAATAAACAGCTGAAAGAAGACATCCTAGGGAAGCAAAATAGCCCAAAATCTCTAAATTGACCATGAAGTCTGGCCTTAAAAATCTCTAAACTGACCATGAAGTCTGGCCTTAAAAGTCTCTAAACTGACCATGGTGTCTGGCCTTAAAAGTTTCTAAACTGACCATGGTGTCTGGCCTTAAAAGTCTCTAAACTGACCATGGTGTCTGGCCTTAAAAGTCTCTAAACTGACCATGAAGTCTGGCCTTAACAGTCTCTAAACTGACCATGGTGTCTGGCCTTAAAAGTCTCTAAACTGACCATGAAGTCTGGCCTTAAAAGTCTCTAAACTGACCATGATGTCTGGCCTTAAAAGTCTCTAAACTGACCATGGTGTCTGGCCTTAAAAGTCTCTACTCTGACCATGAAGTCTGGCCTTAAAAGTCTCTAAACTGACCATGGTGTCTGGCCTTAAAAGTCTCTAATCTGACCATGAAGTCTGGCCTTAAAAGTCTCTACTCTGACCATGAAGTCTGGCCTTAAAAGTCTCTAAACTGACCATGAAGTCTGGCCTTAAAAGTCTCTAAACTGACCATGAAGCCTGGCCTTAAAAGTCTCTACTCTAACCATGGTGTCTGGCCTTAAAAGTCTCTAAACTGACCATGGTGTCTGGCCTTAAAAGTCTCTACTCTGACCATGGTGTCTGGCCTTAAAAGTCTCTAAACTGACCATGAAGTCTGGCCTTAAAAGTCTCTACTCTGACCATGGTGTCTGGCCTTAAAAGTCTCTACTCTGACCATGAAGTCTGGCCTTAAAAGTCTCTAAACTGACCATGACGTCTGGCCTTAAACGTCACTAAATTGACCATGAAGTCTGGCCTTAAAAGTCTCTAAACTGACCATGAAGTCTGGCCTTAAAAGTCTCTAAACTGACCATGAAGTCTGGCCTTAAAAGTCTCTAAACTGACCATGAAGTCTGGCCTTAAAAGTCTCTACTCTGACCATGAAGTCTGGCCTTAAAAGTCTCTAAACTGACCATGGTGTCTGGCCTTAAAAGTCTCTACTCTGACCATGAAGTCTGGCCTTAAAAGTCTCTAAACTGACCATGAAGTCTGGCCTTAAAAGTCTCTAAACTGACCATGGTGTCTGGCCTTAAAAGTCTCTAAACTGACCATGGTGTCTGGCCTTAAAAGTCTCTAAACTGACCATGGTGTCTGGCCTTAAAAGTCTCTAAACTGACCATGAAGTCTGGCCTTAAAAGTCTCTAAACTGACCATGGTGTCTGGCCTTAAAAGTCTCTAAACTGACCATGAAGTCTGGCCTTAAAAGTCTCTACTCTGACCATGGTGTCTGGCCTTAAAAGTCTCTAAACTGACCATGATGTCTGGCCTTAAAAGTCTCTAAACTGACCATGGTGTCTGGCCTTAAAAGTCTCTAAACTGACCATGAAGTCTGGCCTTAAAAGTCTCTACTCTGACCATGAAGTCTGGCCTTAAAAGTCTCTAAACTGACCATGGTGTCTGGCCTTAAAAGTCTCTACTCTGACCATGAAGTCTGGCCTTAAAAGTCTCTAAACTGACCATGAAGTCTGGCCTTAAAAGTCTCTAAACTGACCATGGTGTCTGGCCTTAAAAGTCTCTAAACTGACCATGAAGTCTGGCCTTAAAAGTCTCTACTCTGACCATGAAGTCTGGCCTTAAAAGTCTCTAAACTGACCATGGTGTCTGGCCTTAAAAGTCTCTAAACTGACCATGGTGTCTGGCCTTAAAAGTCTCTAAACTGACCATGAAGTCTGGCCTTAAAAGTCTCTAAACTGACCATGGTGTCTGGCCTTAAAAGTCTCTAAACTGACCATGAAGTCTGGCCTTAAAAGTCTCTACTCTGACCATGGTGTCTGGCCTTAAAAGTCTCTAAACTGACCATGGTGTCTGGCCTTAAAAGTCTCTAAACTGACCATGAAGTCTGGCCTTAAAAGTCTCTACTCTGACCATGATGTCTGGCCTTAAAAGTCTCTAAACTGACCATGAAGTCTGGCCTTAAAAGTCTCTAAACTGACCATGAAGTCTGGCCTTAAAAGTCTCTAAACTGACCATGAAGTCTGGCCTTAAAAGTCTCTACTCTGACCATGGTGTCTGGCCTTAAAAGTCTCTAAACTGACCATGAAGTCTGGCCTTACTAACTGAACAACAGAATCAACGAGCTCATCATTCAGTTTCTATACGGCTGAAGATGTATTCAGGTGGCCAGATATCAGCTGGAGCCTTCATGCAGGCAGGTGCAGGGATTCTGGAAGCTGATTAGAAAAGGTTTCACCATTTCTCTGAGCAACGAAGCAACGCTGGCTGTTACCATGTGACGAGTGTCCTTCTGCTTCGTTTACTACAAACCTGGAGTAAATACAGCAGCACATGTAGGCTACAGGTCACTGCTCACACACAGACATGGTACTGTATAGAGTCGTAGAGTCAGGTCACTAAAGTCAGGTCACTGAAGTCAAGTCACTGAAGTAAAAGTCACTAAAGCAAACATCACTGAAGTAAAGTCACAGCCATTTGGCGTGATTCGCCACGTAACAGGAAGTTGTTGTAACTTCAGCGTACTTTATCAGATCTGCTCCAAATTTCTCATCCGTGATGGCGGTCCAGGCCTGAGGTCATATATCTGACAACAGAGACTCAGAGCCCCACCGCTACACATTAGCCACGCCCCTTTCATAACTCCTGAACCGTTTGTTGTAGAGTCTCGTGGGAGGTGTCATATTACTCAGCAGAGAGACCCTGTTTCATCGGTATGTTTATTCCTGCCTCACGCACATTAGCTACACCCTGTTTCTTAACTTATGAACCCTTGGTTCTACATTCTATCAAGAACCTAATCACAATGTGCGCATCCCAGCAGTAGCCCCCGTGGCACTCTCGAAATCTAGAAATTTTCTAGTTATTATTATTATTATTATTATTATTAATTAGGACCAGAGCACCGACCAAGGGTCAGTGTAGACCATAGTGAATTTGCCATGTTTATCGGTGCTCAAGCAGGGCTGGTATGGGACGAAAACCGGCCCGGGCATTCTGATCCGAGACCGGCCCACCAGGTATCGATGGAAAGACATGAAGCCTGTGAATAAAAACCAACTTTCTTGTGACCATGCTTGTCCACTGTCTTGTTGGTGTATATGTACGTGTCTAATAAACGTCAAGCTACACCATCCTCCCAGTCCCAGTACTCTGTCCAGTACCGGTCTAGTTAACCTCCTGAACAATGTACAACGTATGATGGATCCTGAAGTTAGGACAGAGTACTAGAGGAGAGACATGATCAGTGAGGAATATAAAAATGAATAAATAACAGATTCAGTGATATTTTCATACACTATTCACCACATCGATAAACAGCAGAGCAACACAGAATATTTCCTCAAACACGGTAACCTTTAAAAAGAGAAAGGAGACAGAGAAAGGTGAGAAGGAATGACCCCTTATGGACTTATATAAATATTATATTATATAAATAATCACAGTACCGGTATCTTTACCTGTTCTATACAGTACTTAGAGGAAACAGCATCCTATGAGAGACAATGAGAGGTTGTAAATTTCTCCACTGTGGAACTAATAAAGGGATATCTTATCTTATCTTAAGGCTGTTTGTGTATACATTAAATCGTTCTTATATTTATTCCAGCTAGTGTCGTTTGCATTAAGACCAATTAAGATGCTAATTAACTCTAATAAAGTTATTTTCTGAGCACTTTACTTGTTTGCACTCAAGTTAGATGCAAAACTTTTCCTTTGTATCTACTGACTGTGTTAAGAGTTAGCAAGCACCCTGAAAATAAACTAGACCCAAACGTGGTTCATATCTGGCAGCATCTCGTCCTCGTTTTGTCTCGAAGTTTTTCTGGCCTCCTTTTCGTTTGTTGCTGTTGTCCATGTCGTTCTCCCCTCTCTCTTTGTATGATTGATTGACAGCTGAGACCCAAGAGGGAGGGGGCGTCGGCCCTCGACTGTGATTGGTCCAGCCCAGAATCAATCAGACTAATGGGCCGATCTACCAGCTCTGTGTACTAATAGGTATCATGACTAATACCATTATTAATACTAATATCATTAGTAAAAGAAAAATAAATTGAGTAAATACCCGATGGGCCTTCCAGTGGTGGGTTCAAGCCACGAAGGGACAGAACTCTACTGAGATTTTGCCAGTTTATTATTATAAATCACGTCTGTGCCCGGGCTCTAATAATAATAATAATAATAATAATAATAATGATAATAACGTCACTAGGTCCTCGCACACTGATGTGGTTGGCGTTCGGACATAGTTTCCGTCGGTCCTCGTGGTCCGGTAAATCAGGGTTGGCGCTCCTGGCACACCTGAAGCTGTTTGGTAACTTTTAAAAATAATTAGTTTTGACCAGTGGAGAACTCCGGGATCTGAAAAGTGAAGCCAGTGCTGAAGTGCCTAATACATGCATCTATGTGGCAGCCAGCAGGGGGCGACTCTGGGCTGCTGAAAGAAGTCTGATTGTATAGAAGTCTCTAGAAAATGATCCTGTAAACATGGGGTTCTGGTCTGAGTCGCCAGCTTCAGTCGTCTTCAATACAGCAGGATGTTCATTTGGTAGATTATGGTCCATTTAGAGTCAGACAGACTAGAAAGCAGTGGGGCTTCAGGTACATGAAGGTAATTATAACCTTTTCGGTCGCCTAAAAATGTCTTTTTCAGCATTCAGTTGTGCTGAGCTCCACCCTCTTGTGTCACTTCTGGTTGCAAAAGACCAAGGTTCTGATGGCCTAAGTCAAGGTTTCTAAACCGTAGTCCAGTGGGGGACATCATGGTGACTATGACTACTATGTCTACCTCTTATTTACAGTCTATGGTTTAGACAAAAAGTCAGTGTGTTGTCTATGCACTTGGCTGTCAGTGCTTCATGATCAGATCCATTCAGAGAGAGAGAGATATTCCTTTATTAGTCCCACAGTGGGGAAATTCAGTTTTACACTCTGTTGTTCACACAGTACATATACATGTCAATGGAGAGATGTCAGAGTGAGGGGGCTGCTCCTGACAAGCGCCCAGAGCCTTGCTCAGGGGCAAACTGGCACCTCTCCAGCAACCAGTTGGTCTTGGTCCATGGGGGTCTTGAACCCGTGACGTCCGCGTCCGAACCCAAGTCCTTACAGACTGAGCTACTGCCGCCCCCACTTCCACTTGCTTATTGAGAGAATACCCAGATCAATGAAATTTCATACCATGTTTTCACTGGGACCTTGCACCAAGGCAGTTTCTTACATAGCATGCTCACACATACACTCACGTTTGCCCCTAATGCCCCAGAAGTGTGTCCTTGGTCCGTCCCCGGTCCTCATCCCACCCACCAAAACAGGAACTCCATTCACACACATGCATACCAAGACAGGAATAAGGAGACAGGAACACAAAGCAAATAACAATAATAATAAAATGGAATAATTATATAAACAGGCAAGTAAGTGGAAATAAAACATAGATAAACTAAGATAAAGTACAATGAAATAACTGGGAGGTGGTCGGTAGGGTGTGATAAGATAAGATATTCCTTTATTAGTCCCACAGTGGAGAAATTCACGTTACAGCAGCAAAGTGGATAGTGCCATAAACAAGAAGCATAGATTTTAAAACAGTATTAATACAAATAAAATAAAATAATATATATATAATAGAAAGTAAAGCCAAAATATGTCCAGCATATTAATAAATAATTGTCCAGTTTCTGTAATTGAGCAGATGATATAATTGCACATATGAGTTCTTCTTGCACTTTGTGTCCGGTCAGTTTGTTGTGAATGTGTATGTGGTCTACTGGGAGCAGTGCTGGTTGTGAATGTGTATGTGGTTTACTGGGAGCAGTGCTGGTTGTGGGTGTGTATGTGGTCTACTGGGAGCAGTGCTGGTTGTGGATGTGTATGTGGTCTACTAGGAGCAGTGCTGGTTGTGGATTTGTATGTGGTCTACTGGGAGCAGTGCTGGTTGTGGATGTGTATGTGGTCTACTGGGAGCAGTGCTGGTTGTGGATGTGTTGTGGATATGTATGTGGTCTACTGGGAGCAGTGCTGGTTGTGGATGTGTATGTGGTCTACTGGGAGCAGTGCTGGTTGTGAATGTGTATGTGGTCTACTGGGAGCAGTGCTGGTTGTGGATGTGTATGTGGTCCACTGGGAGCAGTGCTGGTTGTGGATGTGTATGTGGTCTACCGGGAGCAGTGCTGGTTGTGAATGTGTTTGTGGTCTACTGGGAGCAGTGCTGCTTGTGAATGTGTTTGTGGTCTACTGGGAGCAGTGCTGCTTGTGAATGTGTATGTGGTCTACTGGGAGCAGTGCTGGTTGTGGAGTCTAACAGCTGCAGGCAGGAAGGACCTTCTGTAATGCTCCTTCGTACACTTAGGGTGTAGCAGCCTGTCACTGAAGGAGCTCTCCAGAGCTCTGATGGTGTCTCTCATGGGGTGGGAGTCCTTCTCCATCATGGACGACAGCTTAGCCGTCATCCTCCTCTCTCCCACCACCTGCACTGAGTCCAGAGAGCATCCCAGGACAGAGCTGGTCCTTTTAATGATCTTATCCAGCCTCTTCCTGTCTGCAGCTGTGATGCTGCTGCCCCAGCAAACCACTCCATAAAATATGGCTGATGCCACCACGGTGTCATAAAATGTTTTCAGGAGTGTCCCCTGCACTCCAAAAGACCTCAGTCTCCTGAGCAGATACAGTCTGCTCTGGCCTTTCTTATGGAGTTCAGAGGAATTTGTTGTCCAGTCCAGTTTATTGTTCAGGTGAACACCCAGGTATTTATAAGATGTCACCATCTCAATGTCTGATCCCTGGATGTTCACCGGTGTTGGAGGGGGATGAGTTTGCCTGCAGAAATCCACCACCAGCTCTTTAGGTTTCCCTGCATTGATCTGGAGGTGGTTCCGCTGGCACCAGTCCACCAAGTCCTGGGAAAGTTCTCTGTACTCCCCATCGTCCCCATCAGTGATGAGGCCGACGATAGCAGAGTCGTCCGAGAACTTCTGCAGGTGACAGGTTGGTGAGTTGTAAGTGAAGTCTGCAGTGTAGAGCGTGAAGAGGAACGGAGCCAGAACCGTTCCCTGAAGAACCCCCACACTGCAGACCACCGTGTCAGGACCGTTCCCTGAGGAACCCCCACACTGCAGACCACCGTGTCTGAAGTGAAGTCCTGTGTCCTCACATACTGTGGGCGGTTTGTGAAGTAAGGTTTGTGTGATGTTTTCAGCTCAGTTACTTGTTGCTGATTTCTTCAGTGATAAGATAAGATAAGATAAGATGAACCTTTATTAATCCCCGGAGGGAAATTCGGGTGTCTTAGCAGCATCAACAACAGTACAGATAAATACAGTACAGTAAAAAGTAAAAGAGAAGGTGCAGTGAATGAAATAAGGTGCAATGAAGATAATTGACAATAAAAATAAATAAGTAACAGTAACAGTAATAAGTAAAGTGCAGCAGGTGGTGAGTATTGTATATGCAGAGCATATGTATATATAATTATATGTAATTATATACATTTGGAATAAATACGGAGCAGATGATCAGATTTACATGGGGGTCAGACCTTAGTTCTGGTTCAGACCTTGGTTCTGGTTCAGACCTTGGTTCTGGAGCCTGATGGCCACCAACAGAAAGGACTGACCCAGACGGTTTGTAGTGGGCCGAGGGGGGATCGGTCTCTGGCTGAATGGACTCCTCATCTGGACCAGTTGGTCATAGAGGGGGTGGGAGGGGTTCTCCTCCTGGTCCTCCCCTCTGCCACCACCTCCAGACTGTCCAGCTCACATCCAACCACAGACCCAGCCCTCCTCACCAGTTGGTTCAGTTTGGTGGCATCTCTGGTGCTGATGCCCCCCCCAACATACCACGGCAAAGACCAGGAAGCTGCTACTACAGACTGGTAAAACATCTGGAGTAGCCTGTTGCACATGTACTACTACTACTACTACTACTACTACTACTACTACTACTGCTGCTACTACAGACTGGTAAAACATCTGGAGTAGCCTGTTGCACATGTACTACTGCTGCTACTACTACTACTACTGCTGCTGCTACTACAGACTGGTAGAACATCTGGAGTAGCCTGTTGCACATGTACTACTACTACTACTACTACTACTACTACTACTACTACTGCTGCTACTACAGACTGGTAAAACATCTGGAGTAGCCTGTTGCACATGTACTACTGCTGCTACTACTACTACTGCTGCTGCTACTACAGACTGGTAAAACATCTGGAGTAGCCTGTTGCACATGTACTACTACTACTACTACTACTACTACTACTACTACTACTACAGACTGGTAAAACATCTGGAGTAGCCTGTTGCACACGTACTACTACTACTACTACTACTACTACTACTACTACTACTGCTGCTACTACAGACTGGTAAAACATCTGGAGTAGCCTGTTGCACATGTACTACTGCTGCTACTACTACTACTGCTGCTGCTACTACAGACTGGTAGAACATCTGGAGTAGCCTGTTGCACATGTACTACTGCTGCTACTACTACTACTACTACTGCTGCTACTACAGACTGGTAAAACATCTGGAGTAGCCTGTTGCACATGTACTACTGCTGCTACTACTACTACTACTGCTGCTACTACAGACTGGTAAAACATCTGGAGTAGCCTGTTGCACATGTACTACTGCTGCTACTACTACATGTACTACTGCTGCTACTACTACATACTTACCTGGCAGGGGAGATACCATGATCAAGAAGGTGGTTCACCCAGGGCGAGGCTCATCCATTGCACTCCGGTTGTGCTGACCCTTGCGAATTCCCCAAATGTGGGAATCTCGACTGCATAATTTCTGGTAGTGGGGGACTGTGTCCGCGCTCTCCCCTCTGATTTTTTTTTTTTTTTGGGGCGGCAGTAGCTCAGTCTGTAGGGAGTTGGCTTGGGAACCGGAGGGTCACCGGTTCAAGTCCCGACATGGACCAAAAACTGAGTGTGAACTGGTAGCTGGAGAGGTGCCAGTTTACCTCTTGGGCACTGCCGAGGTGCCCCTGAGCAAGGCACCGAACCCCCAACTGCTCGGGGCGCTTGTCAGGAGCAGCCCCCTCACTCTGACATCTCTCCATTACTGCATGTGTGTGTGTGTTTGTGTGCATGTACCATGTATAAGTTAAACAGAGTGTAAATTGAATTTCCCCACTGTGGGACTAATAAAGGCAGATCTTCTTCTTCTTCTTTTTCTTCTTCTACTGCTGCTACTACAGACTGGTAAAACATCTGAAGTAGCCTGTTGCACATGTACTACTACTACTACTGCTGCTGCTACTACAGACTGGTAAAACATCTGGAGTAGCTTGTTGCACATGTACTACTACTACTACTACTACTGCTGCTACTACAGACTAGTAAAACATCTGGAGTAGCCTGTTGAACACATTGAAGGTCCTCAGCCTTCTCAGGAAGAATAGTTTGCTCTGTCCCTTCCTGTAGAGGCCTCGGAGTTGTTGGACCAGTCCAGTTTACTACTACTACTACTACTACTCCCTTCCTGTAGAGGCCTCAGAGTTGTTGGACCAGTCCAGTTTATTGTTTAAGTGAACTCCCAGGAACTTGTAGTTGTCCACCACCTCCACCTCCTCCCCACAGATGGTGATGGGAGTAGGGGAGATCTTCCTCCTCCTCCAGAAATCCACCACCAGCTCTTTGGTCTTACCAATATTGAGCTGGAGGTGGTTGGTGTCGCACCACCTCATGAAGTTCTCCACCAGGGTCCTGTACTCCTCCTTGTTGTCATCTGTGATGCAGCCGACGATGGAGGAGTCCTCGGAGAACTCCTGCAGGAGGCATGTTGGGAGTTGAAGCAGAAGTCGGAGGTGTAGATGGTGAACAGGAACGGTGACAGCACAGTTCCCTGGGGAGCACCAGTGTTGCTCACCAGCACGTCAGACAGGCTGCCCTGCAGTCTGACATACTGTGGTCTGCTGGTGAGGTAGTCCGTAATCCAGTCCACCAGGTCCTGGTCTACCTGCATAGATGAGAGCTTCTCAGCTAGCCGGTGTGGTTGGACTGTATTGAATGCACTGGAGAAGTCGAAGAACATGATTCTCACTGTGCTCTGCGGCTTCTCCAGGTGCGTGAAGGCTCTGTGGAGCATGTAGATGATGGCATCGTCCACGCCAATGTTTGCCTGATATGCAAACTGTAGGGGGTCCAGGGAGTCACTTACCAGGGGCCTGAGGTGCTGCAGGACCAGTCTCTCCAGGATCTTCATGACGTGTGACGTCAGAGCGACTGGCCTGTAGTCCTTGAGGGTGCTAGGGAGTCCTTTCTTGGGCACTGGGACGATGCAGGAGGTCTTCCAGAGTTGTGGTACCTTCTTCAGCCTGAGACAGAGGTTGAAGAGGTGCTGGAACGCTCCTGCCAGCTGCCCGGCACACGCCTTGAGCACCCTGGGGTTGATGTTGTCAGGACCCCTGGCCTTGTTAGTGTTCACCCTGGAGAGATGCTTCATCACTTGGCTGGATGTGATGACCAGGGATGGTGCTGGTGTTGTTGTGCTGAGAGGGAAGGGGGAGGGGGATGAGGGGTGGGAGAGGTGAGGGCAGGAGGGTGGGGGAAGTGGGGAGTTGAGGGTGGGAGGGGGAGGGGTGCTGGGGTTGAAGGGAGGGGAGGGGGCAGGGAAGGTGTTGTGGGGGGAGGGGATGGAGAGGTTAGGATAGGAGAGAGAGGAAGAAGAGGGGGAGAGGGGGAGGGGGGCTCCAGAGTTGGTGGGTGGAGGCTCAGGATGTCCTGCTGGGCTGTTGGGGGCTGGGTGGTCAAATCTGTTGAAGACCAGGTTTAACTGGTTGTCCTGTTCCAGCGTCCCCTCCACTGCAGGGCCTGGCTGTTTGTAGCCCGTTATCCTCCTGAAGCCTCCCCACACCTCCCTGGAGCTGCTGGCTTGTAGTTTCCCCTCCAGCTTGTCTTTGTAGGCGTCCTTAGCCAGCTGAAGCTCCTTCTTCAGCTCCTTCTGGACAGCCTTGGTCCCCTCTGTGTCCCGGGCCATGAAAGCCCTGGCCACCTCAGAAAGTACACAACGGGTCTGGGTGAAGCGATAGTCTAACCCTGGGGTCAAAACAACAGCACACCACTTTCCCCGAGTCATCAGGGAGCACTGAAACATGTAGGTGTATCACGCAGAGGAGGGTCAGGTACAACCTTACCTCGCCTTTTTCACCGGTCCTGTATTGTTCCAGAGAGCACAGACCCTGAAAAGTAGCCCAACATGTTCAAGAGGTCAAACTGATAAACGGGTGTGACGACTGGAGAGACACGTAGGCTTGGATTCAATAGCAAGACTCAGAGAGCCGGAGGATGCAAAACCATCAGCGTCTTTAATGACAGAAACGGGACGGTACACAGGTTAAACAACACAAGCAGGCAAAAGACAGAGCCAGGAAACAGGAGGAAAACTGCTGGAATGCTTCTGGTCCAGAAGGAAGAGGAGAAACTCATTAAATACCAGTGAGGGGAGGAACTGACGAGAGACAGGTGGACAATCAGGGCGGGAAGACGATCAGACTCAGGTGAGTGGAGACAGACAGTAGGTCAGTGCTGTCACTCAGGAAGTGAAGTGCTCTGAAACGAGAAGAGAGGTTAGGACGTAAAAATCAAACAGGAAGTGAACACATGAAACATGGACAGACATGAAAGCCCATCACCTCAGAGCTGCTGGACGTTACAGGCTCGGCGTTAACGAGGTGCTGCCATCTATACTGTCGTGTTCTTGACACTCACCACAGCAGAAACGAGGTTGCCGACACATCAGCGCTGCTTGTTGAGTGTGTGTTGATCACAGTGGGAGGATCTGTTCCCACCTGCATACAGTCAACTCACGAACAGGGCATCGTTCCCGCCTCCTGAGGCAGAGCGCCCTGGACTCGGGGATGGTCTCAGGCTGCACCGCCAACATCTGAGTTGGGTGTTGTGTTGGTTCAGTAATAGATCCACCTCGGCCCGCCTGACTCTGGAATGAGGACAGCCTTCAGGAACCAGGCCAAAACAGCCTCTTTTCATGAATGGAGTAGGAACGCTGCAGAACCGGAGAAGACAACCCAGTCTCAGCGTCCTGTCCATCGCAGTCGCATTGCCAACCGCTGTAAAAATGTGACGAGTGGCCAGCTGTGGCACAGCAAACACAATTCATCACAGAGAAACTCAGTGTAAGACAAATATGTAAAGGCAATAAAAAATAAATACCAAACACATTCAACACAGGGGTATAACAATAAAGACAAACAAAACATTTCAACATGAGTTGTGACAGAAAAGTGTGGGGAGTAGCGTCATGTTATTTTATGCTAGTTGGATACTAATGTCTACTTTCTGAATTTATTAAACATAAGAACCTAATTCACAATCAGCATAATAACAAAAGATCCAGACGTATATCACACTAAGCAATATATTATAAGGTAGTTATCGTTAAATTTATATTTTTTAATAAAAGACATACAGTTGTGTTCAAAATTATTCAACCCCCACAGTAGATAAGTGTTTTGTTTGACATTTATTTTTCATCTTGTTTATAATCACATTAAATAATGACATGTCAAATAGACAAATACAACTGAAATAACAAAAATATTTTTTGGAATATTCCCATTAATGGCCTTTCTGTGATTACCTCATTGACAAAATGATTCCACCCCCCTAGTCCACCACTCTGAAGAACAGAGGTTTCCATCAGGTGATGTCAAACAGCTGATGGAAACACCTGTAGATGTGAACGAACCCTAATGAGCAGCAATTAAGCAGATTTCAAAGGACTGTGACACATGGCTCTTCTTGGCAGTTAATGACATCTTTGCAACATGGTGAAGTCCAAGGAATGGTCAAAAAAGTTCAGAGAGGAGGAGCAAGGATATGGATATAAAAAGATGGCAAAGAGGCTAAACATTTCAAGAGACACAACTGGGAGCATAGTCCTCAAGTTTAAAGCTAAAGGCACAGTGGAAACGCTACCTGGGCGTGGTAGAAAGAGGTTACTGTCTGCAACTGCTGTGCCATACCTGAGGCGAAAGGTGGAGAAAAATCCCCGGGTGACAGCTGAGGAACTACGACAGGACATGTCAAAGGGAGGTATTCAGGTTTCTGCCCAGACAATAAGACGCACACTGCGAAATGATGGCTTCCATGCAAAAACTCCCAGACGCACAAGAAGAGTCGACTCCAGTAGGCCAAAAACCATGTGGACAAACCACAGAGGTTCTGGGATACTGTTCTCTGGAGTGATGAGACCAAACTGGAGCTTTTTGGGCCAATGGATCAACGGTACGTGTGGAGGAGAAAGAATGATGCCTATAAAGAAAAGAGCACCCTGCCTACTGTGAAGCACGGTGGGGGGTCAGTCATGCTCTGGGGTTGGTTTGCTTCTTCAGGTTCAGGGAATCTTCAGCGTGTGCAGGTATTATGAATTCAGTTCACTACCAGGACATCTTGGATGCAAATGTCATGCAGTCAGTGACAAAGCTGAGGCTTGGGAGACGTTGGACCTTCCAACAGGACAATGATCCGAAGCATACCTCCAAATCTACCACAGCTTGGTGGCAAAAGAAGGGCTGGAAGATTCTGGAGTGGCCATCGCAACCACCAGACTTAAATCCCATTGAAAATCTCTGGTGGGACTTGAAGAAGGCAGTTGCAGCACGCAAGCCAAAAAATGTGAATGAACTGGAGGCCTTTGCCCATGAGGGGCAAAGATACCTGTGGATCGCTGCAAGAAACTTGTGTCAAACTATGCTTCACGTCTAAAGGATGTTATTGTTGCAAAAGGATGTTGTACTAAGTACTAAAGTTGTACATACCTAAGGGGTTGAATCATTTTGTCAACGAAGTAATCACAGAAAGGCCATTAATTGGTATATTACAAACATTTTTGTTGTAATTTCAGTTGTATTTTCTATTTGACATGTCATTATTTAATGTGATTATAAACAAGATGAAAAATAAATGTCAAACTTGCAAAAACACTTATCTACTGTGGGGGTTGAATAATTTTGAACTCAACTGTAGCAATTTATTGTAAGAAAATGTTAGTTTTCCCATATTAATGTCGTTAAAGCATAAGTCTTAATGTTGATTCCTGCATGTGGTGATTCACTTCCTTGTATGTGTTAAATAATTATTTTTTTCCAAAGAAGAGAGAAAAATATGTAACAAGTGATACTGAGATTTGGTAATTACAGTATTTCAGGTAATTACTCTTTTTTTTTATATTTTGATCTCCATCTAGCTGCCAGGATCTACTGACACACATACACCCACAGTAACACTGTTCATAGAGAAAACAGGAAGGTTTAACGTCAGTGTTTTTGCAGTAAAGCGTTCCAGACCGTGTGTCCACAGTAAGTCAAAGACCTTGAGCTGCTCCTAATCTCACGCCTGAGTCTGGCCTGGGTCGGCCGGACATGTCAGCAGCACTACGCTGCCTCGCCGGCCCTGTCTTTCTACATACAGTGTGACTCTCATAATGGCCATTTCATTTCATGATCAATGTCATTTATGGTTATTTTAGACAGAAAAAGGTGTGTTGCAAAAAGAGTGTGCTCATTTGTAAATAATAATAATCCACAACTAAAAGCCATACTTTATTAAGGTATGGAGCTGTGCAAGTCACTGCATTTCCTACAACACTGTCCTGCACGTTTCAGATCTAAAAACCTTAATAATAAATGAATTCTGACCACAGAAATATAATATATATATATATATATATATATATATATATATATATATATATATATACACACACAGTATATATACAGTATATATATATTTGGGGCTTTTATTTTGAAATGGAAGCAGGAAGTGTTGATGTAAAAATAAATCTTTACTTTTTCACGTCTGGGACATTGTGACGGCTGTAAAACAGGCAGGCTTGGACTCAGTAGCAAGGATTCTGAGAGCAGGTGTAAGGCAAAAACAGCGTCTTTAATAACACCAAAGTTTGGTACACAGAAAGTCAAAAGGCAAACAAATCCAAAACCAGGCAGAAACAGGGTAAAAATCAGGCAGATTTCAGGGCACAAAAAGTCCAAAACACGAGGAGGATGCTGGGACGCTTGAACACAAAGGAACCAAGACGAACTGGCCCAGAAGGAGGGAAGACCACATTAAATACTAGTGAGGGGACGGACTGACGAGAGACAGGTAGACACAATCAGGGTGGGAAGACAATCGGACTGAATGGTGGATGAAAGTAGGTCAGGAAGTGTCAATCATAGTGAAGCGGGAAACACCAGGCAGGAAGTGAAGTGTTCTGAAACGTTCATTGACAGCTGGATTGACCGGAGCTCATGACTGGAGCTACAATGGGGCCATGCCTCCAAGCTGGCCTGCCATCCCAGGATCAGTCGGCTCCTCTGTCTCATTAAGAGATATTTCTGGTGGCCAACCATGACGTCAGAGCCTACATCCTGTTCTGTCGGTGCCAGAGGTAAAACCACTCACCGCCCTTCTTCAGGGCTGCTTCGTCCCTTACCCATCCTGGTCGGCCATGGTCCAACTTCGCCTGGGACTCTGTGACCGGTTTACCCCCCTCAGAGGCTAGCGTCATCATCCTCACCATAGTCGATCGCATCTCCAAGGTGGTGCACTTAATTGGCCTCTTCCAGCTTCCTTCATCTCGTGAAACAGCTGAATTGATGGTTAACCACGTCTTCTGTCTCCATGGTATTCCTATGGATATTTTGCCAGACCAGTTCATGTCTCAAATGTGGAAAGCCTTCGTTGAAGTGTGAGGAGCATCAGACAGCCTGTTCCCAAACTAATGGCCAGAGAGAGAGAACCAACCAGGACCTGGAGTTGGCGTCATGGACATCAATCCCTCCTCCTCCTATGATCAATTAAGTTGGATTGAATATCCACAAACAATTTAATTTTACTGCTAAACCATTACTACAAGATTTTCCTGAAAACATCTGAGGAGAGAAATAGTCATTACAGTAACAGAAAATTGATTCATATTGATCAGCGCTGCCTAGTTTGACTGTTTGATCTCAGCTCTCCCAGACAGCAGCTGGACGGCAGACTGCAGATCAGCTCTGATTGGTTGTTTCCTCCCAACTGATGCAGGTAGGAGCATCGGAGTTTACCGGATGCTATTTATTTATTTATTTATTTTCAGTTTATCTGTCTCATGCACTACTGTCATGATATAGTGTCAGAACATAGTGACTGAAAAATAACTATTTGTAATCATATTTGCTCCATTTCTACCCACTGCTGCTGAACAAAATCAGTCTAAACCACCTGTTTACCTGTCAGCTTTTACTGCTCAGGTTTCTCTTTCATCCTTTGACATCGTCATGCCAGAGAAAGTGGAGGGGCAGAGAGGGGTTGTGTGTGGTGATATATATATATATATATATATATATATATATATATATATATATATATATATTAGGGCTGTCAGTTTAACGCGTTAATTAGATTAATTAATTACGCTGCAAATTAACGTGCTATAAAAATTAACGCAATTAATCATGAGTGGCAAGTCAGTCATTTTAAATTTGGCCCATTGAGTGACCCGTAGGCTGCAGTGGCGTCACTTCGTACCTCCGCCACTAGTCAAAAGCAGGGTGACTGACAACAGAGACGGACGCGACACAGGAGAGCGAGGCGAGCCCACTCGGACCTGTCACTCGGACTCTGACTCGGACTAGGAGCAGCGGGGGCCTCTAGCCCGCTACAAAGCTGAGCCGTGCATTGAATGCATGAGTGTCCACTGGAGTGGTGGCAGCTCACCAGGAGCTGATGAACAGCTGTCCTCTCCTCCTACCTGGCTACCGCTGCCACGTCTGGGCCAGGTGAGAGACTCTTTTCACTGCAGGTAACATCATTGAAAAGAAGAGAGCAGCCTCACACTCACACAATGTAAACAAGCTTGTTTGTCTGAGCAACTGGCTCAAGGACACATAGAGTTGTCTGTTGTCAGTTCCTGTAACGTTAGCTGACCCTTTTAAAGGAAATGCTGTTGGCATCTTGCTATTGATGTTGCCTTATTTAGAGGCATGTTATACTATTCATTTTGAATTGCTGTATTGAGTCAGCTTTAGTATTCATTTTGATTGAGAGTCTGCTTATGTGCCTATTTGAGACTCAGCCTTATTTTATTTCTGAATTTTATTGATTTTATTTAACTGTATTTGTATTGCATTTTTGAGAAATGCACCTGGCCTAATTGGTTTGCTGATGTGCTTGACCTTTTTTCTTTTCAATTTCATTTATAAAGCACACTTAACCAATAAAAATGTGGATTTCAAATCTTCTCTTCTTGGTGTATTCTATTGATTAGTCATGCACTACAATTTTGTAATATCCTAGAATTCAAATTCTTTATTTGGGGGCCTTTAGCAGGTATGAGATTAAAATGCGATTAATTAGATTAATTAATTACAAATCCTGTAATTAATTAGATTAATTTTTTTAATCGCCTGACAGCACTAATATATATATATATATATGTATATTTAGGGCTGCACGGTGGTGCAGTGGTTAGCACTGTCGCAAGCAACACAGCAAGAGGGTCGCAGGTTCGATTCCGGCTTGGGACTCTTCTGTGTGGAGTTTGCATGTTGTGTCAGCGTGGGTTTTCTCCGGGTACTCCGGACTGTGATAACACTGTAACAGTAAGGGGTCCTTGAACGCCTCAGACAGTGTCTTTAACATCATTCAAAGCTGTTATTTTCAACATTTCCAGCATGAACTTATTAATAATAGTGGGGAAAAAGGGCTGCGTGCACTCTTTCATAATTTTAGACAGCTCGTCTGTCACGTTATTGAAAGCTGTGAGACTGGGTGAGCTGAGCTTTATCAGCCTCACACCGACTAGCATCGTTCTCCTCTTCAACAGAAACAGAGCATCGTCTGCAGCCTCCTAACTGTCACCCAGACAGCATCGCTACCCGGCTGCTACCCGAAGCTTCCAGCACTGCTGGGTGAAGTATTTCAACATGGATGAACGCCTCCCTGTTATCAGGCTGTGGTCCGGCTGCCTTTAAACATGCTGTCGTTCAGCCTCGTATCAAAAACAGGTCTGGACCGCTCCGTCCTCTCAAACTACAGACCGATTTCTAAGCTTCTGCTGTTATCCAAAGTTTTAGAAAAAAAAATGTTTTTAGCCAGTTGCAACATAACATAACACATCATAATATATATTTAGGTAACATGACTTTTATGAGAAGTTTCAGGCTGGTTTTAAACCATGCTGTAGCACAGAAACAGCTCTTTTGAGAGTTTTTAATGATCTTCTTTTAACTGTGGTCTCAGGGAACGCCATCATTCTGGTGCTCTTAGGCATTACCGCAGCCTTGGACACAGTGGATCCTGTTATCACGCCTTGAACATCACGTGGGCGTTAATGGGACGGCCCTAAAATGGCTCCAGTCATACCTGACAGACTGAACCTTTTCAGTCCAACCAGGCAAATGTTCCTCTGCTGCAGCACCACTAACCTCAGGGGTTCCCCAAGGCTCCACTCTGGGCCCTTCCCTCTTTTCTCTGTATTTGCTGCCCTTGGGGTCCATTTTAAAGAAATAATATTCATTTTCATTGTTTTGTGGATAACATACAAATACAGTCATGGAAAAAAACATATTAGACCACCCTTGTTTTCTTCAATTTCTTGTTCATTTTAATGTCTGGTACCACTAAAGGTACATGTGTTTGAACAAATATATGATAACAACAAAAATAGCTCATAAGAGTTTAATTTAAGAGCTGATATCTAGCCATTTTCCATGGCTGTCTTGATAATCACAAAATCATTTAAGTTCTTACATCAGGCATTGTACTGCCAAAAACAGTGCTTTTAGGCATTCCATGATTTCTTTTCTGTCTTAGTTAGTACTTGATTCATCATGGTTGTTTTTGATGACTGCAGCCATGCGTCTTGGCATGCTCTCCACCAGCTTCTGACATTGTTCTGCTGTCACAGCAGCCCATTCCTGTTGCACAAATTCAAACAAATTTGCTTTGTTTTTGGGCTTGTGGTTCTCCATGTTGAGTTTGATGGTTTTCCACAGGTTTTCCATTGGAGTTAGATCTGGTGATTGAGCAGGCCAAGGCATGGTTTGAATGTTCTGGTTCTCCATCCAGGCTTTAACTGACCTTGCCGTGAGGCAAGGGGCATTGTCTTGTTGGACAATCCAGTCATTCGAGGCAGGCAAGAGAAGAAGACTGTTTTCAAGAGTAGCCCTGTGCATGACCTGGTTCATTCGCCCTGTTCCACCCATACTGAAACAACCCCAGACCACCACTGATCCACCCCCATGTTTTACTGTAGGGGCAGACAGTCTGGTTTGTAGGCTTCTCCAGGCTTCCTCCTAACCAGTAAATTGGCTGGAGTGGGCATCAACTCAAAATTGGATTCATCACTGAAGAGAACCTTAGCCCAATCATCAACAGTCCAATCCTTGTGATCCCTAGCAAAGAGTAACCGGGCCTTCCGCTGCCTTTCGTTGATGCAGGGCTTCTACTGTGGCCTGTGTGACTTCTAACTACCTTCAAGAAGTCGGTTTCAAACTGTCTTTGCTGAACAAGTCTCATTTCTCGACAGTGCCCACTCATTTTAAGGTCCCTGGAGGTCTGACGACGATTCCTGACACAGGAACAGATAAGTGCACGGTCATCTTGTAGGGTAGAAAGACGTTTCCTGCATCGACCAGCAAGTAATTTGATAGTAGCATATTCACCTTGTTTTTTCTTGGTGTAATGAACAGCTGTCTTGGAGATCTTCAGGTTTGGCTACCTGCTTCTCATGCCACTTTCCAGCAGTGCCAAGATGGCTGCCTTTGTGGCTTCACATAATTCTTTTGCTTGAGGCATTATGAGAGAGCTGACAACTTCTGAGTTGTGCTACAGCGTGAATGTAAGCAGGAAACCAGTCCAGGCCTTTGCATGTTGCAGTGCTGCTTATGACATGAAATGGCCTCTTATACCGTGGAACACAATTCAGCTTAAGCATGTCAAATAGGACATAAAGTATTATGTAATCAGCTGCATTTTTGCCATGTTCATTGTATTCTTCAGGTAATATACCATTAGTGGTACTAGGCATTAAAATGAACAAGAAATTGTAGAAAACAAGGGTGGTCTAATAATTTTTTCCATGGCTGTATATCCGCCTTTACAAACAACTAGAAAGGACTCATTGTAGCCTTTGTTTAACTGTTGACAAGATATTAAAACTTGGATGGACTTAAACTTGTCCATCTCAATGAAAATAAGACGGAGACCATTACATTTGGACACCCAGACCTACTAGATTATTCAGTGGATATTCTGTCAAAGATCTCGGGGTAATCTTTGTCTTTGACAGCACCTTAAGTTTTGACGGCTCTCTAAAGCTCATCACACGCACACACACACACACACACACACACACACACACACACACACACACACCATAGAGCACTTTGCAGCTAAATGCTCATTCGACCTCAGGGTCGTAACACCTTCCCCCTTGAAGATCGAACATTTCTCCCCCCAAGAAATGTTCGATTCACGGGTCACCAGCACGTGAAACGGCATCAGCCATGACGTTACGTTATCTTTTCCTCTTTTATGCCTAACCTCAATATTAAAATCCTGCAATAGCAGGAACCAGTGATGTAGAACCAACACAAACCTAAGTGTTGAAGGCCAGAACCATAGCCAATGCATCCTTCTCAATGGTACTGTAATTTACTTCGTGTTTGTTATACTTCTTAGCGAAGAAACAAACGGGATGGTCAACTTCTTGGTCATCTTCCTGCAGTAGGACCACCCCCACCCCATGAGTGCTTGCATCCACTTCAAGTTTGCAGGAGTGTAAGAAGTCAGGGGAAGCAAGCACAGGTGCACTACACAGAAGGGCCTTGACAGACTCAAAAGCTTCCTGACAACAAGAAGACCTCACAAAAGGTTTAGCGGGACTAGAGAGGGTAGTCAGGGGAGCAACTACGTCTGCAAGGTTTCTACAGAACCGTCGATAATATCTACACATTCCCAGAAAACGGTGGAGTTCCTGTCGAGTCTTGGGCGGAGGGAAAGCTATGATTGCCTGGACTTTCACATTAACGGGGCACACCTGACCCTGCCCCACTTGCTTACCCAGATATGTCACCACTTCTTTTCCAAACTCACATTTTGTGAAATTCAGTGGGAAGCACCACGCAAATGGTTAAAAATCTCCGCTAGTGTTGCCACATGCTCAGACCAAGTTGACAAATAAACCACAGCATCATCCAGATATGCCTCACAGTTTTGAATGCCAGAAAGTACCATAGACATGAGACGCTGAAAGGTGGCAGGGGCGTTTTGAAGACATTACCCTGTATTGTAAGAAATGATCTGGTGTCACAAACGCTGACATGTCTGAAGTGCCTGGAGTTAATCTGCGACATCCTGCGCCGCCTTCGGAGTGGCAGCACGTCTTAGCAGCTCTCTCTTTGTTTTCTCTTTTTTGTCTTACTTTCATAACTTTTGACAACTTTCTACCACTTTTATTGGGTGTAGCTCTCACTAAACAACAGAACTACACACCAGTGTAAATAGTTGGTAGAAGTTGTCCTTTTTCTCGGCATTTTCTCAACTTTTCACCCGACCATGCCACCAAGGAACAATAACAACAACAGCAACAACAGCAACAACAATGGAGATGGCCGCCGGCAGTCGGACGGTGTATTCACGCGGAGCGCTCCTCGCCCTTCGGGACCGGGTAGAGGCTCCACCGGCGGATTTACCTGCCGAATTACGGCGACGGAGACGAGGAACCAGAGCCGGCGCTCTGGTGAAGGCAAAGAGGGAGAGACGGAGGAACTTTAAACCCGTCCTGCCCTCGGTCATCATGGGGAATGTCCGCTCACTCGCCAACAAAACGGACGAACTTTCAGCCCTAGTGAGGAGCCAGAGGGAATATAGGGAGGCCAGTTTGCTGTGTTTTACGGAGACATGGCTGAACGGGACGACACCGGACTGCTTAGTGGAGCCGACCGGCTTCACCTTAGTGAGAGCGGACAGGGACCAGCGGAGCGGTAAGAGGAAAGGAGGGGGGCTCGCTGTCCTTGTTAACTCTCGATGGTGTAATCCCAATCACGTCTCCGTTAAACACCGCATCTGCACTCCCAACATTGAGCTGCTGGCTGTGAGTTTGAGGCCTTATTATTTGCCACGGGAGTTCTCACACGCCATCACAGTCATTGTGTATATTCCCCCGGGCGCCGTGGCTGCACAGGCGAGTGACGTCATCAGCTCCACCATCGCCGGTCTACAGACCAAACACCCGGATTCATTCATTATCATCAACGGAGACTTTAAGAAAGAAAGAAAGAAAGATGTTCCTTTATTAGTCCCACAGTGGGGAAATTCAGTTTTACACTCTGTTGTTCACACAGTACAGTTCACACAGTACATATACATGTCAATGGAGAGATGTCAGAGTGATGGGGCTGCTCCTGACAAGCGCCCAGAGCAGTTGGGGGTTTGGTGCCTTGCTCAGGGGCACCTCAGCAGTGCCCAAGAGGTAAACTGGCACCTCTCCAGCAACCAGTTGGTCTTGGTCCATGGGGGATTTGAACCCGGGTCCTCCACATCCTAACCCAAGTCCTTACGGACTGAGCTACTGCCGCCCCCAACTAACCCTAACCCTAACCCCATGTTAAAGTCTCCAAATCACTAACTAACTTCACCCAGTATGTAACCTGTAACACCAGAGAAAACAGGACCCTGGACCTGCTGTATGCCAACACTAAGGAGGCATACAGCTCTACTGCCCTGCCCCCCTCGGAGGATCAGACCACAACCTCATCAGGCTGGTACCTAAATACAAGCCTGTTGTCAGGAGACAGCCCGCCACCATCAGGACTGTACAACAGTGGTCTGCAGACGTCGAGGAGGAGCTGAGGGAGTGTTACAGGTCTACAGACTGGGGGATGTTTGAGAGGGTCCACGGTGAGGACATCGAGGGACTCTCTCACACCATAACAGACTACATCCGGTTCTGTGAGGAGAGCATCGTACCCACCAAAAAGGTACGTTGCTTTCCCAACAACAAGCCCTGGATCACAGGGCACATCAAAAGCCTGTTGAACAGGAAGAAGAGGGCTTTCATGGCCAGGGACAGAGAGAGGACCAAGGCTGTCCAGAAGGAGCTGAAGAAGGAGCTTCAGCTGGCTAAGGACGCCTACAAAGACAAGCTGGAGGGGACATTACAAGCCAGCAGCTCCAGGGAGGTGTGGGGAGGCTTCAGGAGGATAACGGGCTACAAACAGCCAGGCCCTGCAGTGGAGGGGACGCTGGAACAGGCAAACCAGCTAAACCTGTTCTTCAACAGGTTTGACCATCCAGCCCCCAACAGCCCAGCAGGACATCCTGAGCCTCCACCCACCAACTCTGGAGCCCCCCCTCCCCCCTCCCCTCTCCCCCTCTTCTTCCTCTCTCTCCTATCCTAACCTCACCATCCCCTCCCCCCACAACACCCTCCCTGCCCCCTCCCCTCCCTTCAACCCCAGCACCCCTCCCCCCTCCCATCCTCAACTCCCCACTTCCCCCACCCTCCTGCCCTCACCTCTCCCACCCCTCATCCCCCTCCCCCTTCCCTCTCAGCACAACAACACCAGCACCATCCCTGGTCATCACCTCTAGCCAAGTGATGAAGCAGCTCTCCAGGGTGAACACTAACAAGGCCAGGGGGCCTGATAACATCAACCCCAGGGTGCTCAAGGCGTGTGCCGGGCAGCTGGCAGGAGCGTTCCAGCACCTCTTCAACCTCTCTCTCAGGCTGAAGAAGGTACCACAACTCTGGAAGACCTCCTGCATCGTCCCAGTGCCCAAGAAAGGACTCCCTAGCACCCTCAAGGACTACAGGCCAGTCGCTCTGACGTCACACGTCATGAAGATCCTGGAGCGACTGGTCCTGCAGCACCTCAGGCCCCTGGTGAGTGACTCCCTGGACCCCCTTCAGTTTGCATACCAGGCAAACATTGGCGTGGACGACGCCATCATCTACATGCTCCACAGAGCCTACACGCACCTGGAGAAGCCGCAGAGCACAGTGAGAATCATGTTCTTCGACTTCTCCAGTGCATTCAATACAGTCCAACCACACCGGCTAGCTGAGAAGCTCTCAGCTATGCAGGTGGACCACGACCTGGTGGACTGGATTACGGACTACCTCACCAGCAGACCACAGTATGTCAGACTGCCGGGCAGCCTGTCTGACGTGCTGGTGAGCAACACCGGTGCTCCCCAGGGAACTGTGCTGTCACCGTTCCTGTTCACCATCTACACCTTCGACTTCTGCTCCAACTCCGAACATGCCACCTGCAGAAGTTCTCCGATGACTCCTCCATCGTCGGCTGCATCACAGATGACAACGAGGAGGAGTACAGGACACTTGTGGAGAACTTTGTAAGGTGGTGCGACATCAACCACCTACAGCTCAATATTGGTAAGACCAAAGAGCTGGTGGTGGACTTCCGGAAGAGGAGGAAGAGCTCCCCTACTCCCATCACCATCCGTGGGGAGGAGGTGGAGGTGGTGGACAACTACAAGTTCCTGGGAGTTCACTTAAACAATAAACTGGACTGGTCCAACAACTCCGAGGCCCTCTACAGGAAGGGACAGAGCAAACTATTCTTCCTGAGAAGGCTGAGGACCTTCAACGTGTGCAACAGGCTACTTCAGATGTTCTACCAGTCTGTAGTAGCCAGCTTTCTGTTCTTCGCCGTGGTATGTTGGGGGGGTGTCTTCAGCACCAGAGATGCCACCGAACTGAACAAACTGGTGAGGAGGGCTGGGTCTGTGGTTGGATGTGAGCTGGACAGTCTGGAGGTGGTGGCAGAGGGGAGGACCAGGAGGAAGCTGGAGTCTATTCTGAAGAACCCCTCCCACCCCCTCTATGACCAACTGGTCCAGATGAGGAGTACATTCAGCCAGAGACTGATCCCCCCTCGGCACACTACAAACCGTCTGGGTCGGTCCTTTCTTTTGGTGGCCATCAGGCTCCATAACAAGCCCAACCAAGGTCTGACCCCCATGTGACTCTGATCATCTGCTCCATATTTATTCCAAATGTATATATTACATATAGTTATATCATTACATATATATATGCTGTGCATATACAATACTCACCACCTGCTGCACTTTACTTATTACTGTTACTGTTATTTATTTTACTGTCAATTTTCTTCATTGCACCTTATTTCATTCACTGCACCTTCTCTTTTACTTTTTACTTTTTACTGTACTGTATTTATCTGTACTGTTGATGCTGCTAAGACACCCGAATTTCCCTCCGGGGATTAATAAAGGTTCATCTTATCTTATCTTATCTTATCTTAAGTGCACCTGCCAATAACCTTTAAGTAGGTCAATCACCAACGTGATCAACACAATCTTCAATCCTGGGCAGGGGGAAAGAATATGTCTGTGTGATAGTGTTAAGCTTCCTCTAGTCATTACAAAAACGGGGAGACTGATCTGATTTTGACACCAGCAATGACGGTGAGCTCCACGCACTGGAGCTGGGAACAGCAAAACCGTTTTGAAGGAGATATTCAACTTCCTGTTTAATAAGAGTCCGTTTTACTGGATTCACTCAATAAGCATGTTGTTTTACGGGTTTATGCTCATCAACGTCAATATCGTGATGAAGGACGTGGGTCTGTGAGGGATTACCGCCGAAAAGATCAGGATAACTCTGAATTGACCTGACCACATCCCTCCAGGACTGCTCCGGCAAATGAACCAAAAACTCATCCAACTTTGACAAAACCTCTGAATTTTTTAGGCGAGCACAGGGTACAGAACCTCGCCTTTCACTCAACCCATCCTCCTCACTGGAGGGAGGTGGTGATACAACTACAGCAATGGGGACTACGGGAGTCGGGCTACCGACACCGGAGGAGTAGCGCTTTAGCATGGTCACAGGACATACACAGGTTTTTCTCCGTCGATCGGGGGTTTTAATGAATAATCTGTGTCACCTAACTGACGGTCAACGACATAGGGGCCGGAGAATTTAGCCTGCTAACCACTAGCGACTGGTAGCAAAACTAGCACCTCGTCACTGGACTGTAACTTCCTTCGCCACAGATTTCTGGTCATAAGTTTTTTTTCATTTTATTCTGAGCAGAGGCAAGAGACTGACGAGCCGTTTCACAAGCATGATGCAACTTCTCTTTGAGCAAGCTAACATAATCCAAAAGGTTCTGCGTCGCCTTGGTTTATCAGCCAGCCACTTCTCTCTGAGTAGGTGCAATGGACCATGCAGTGTGTCCGAAAAACAGATTAGCCAGACTAAAACCCAGAGATTTCTGTGTGGTTTCATGGACAGCAAACAACAACAAAGGCAGACCCTCATCCCATTCTCTACCGGACTTGAAACAGTACTTACGGAGCATGGACTTTAACGTCTGGTGAAACCTTTTCAGCACGCCTTGGCTCTCAGGGTGGTACTCACTGGAGGTCCAGTGCATAACAGACAACTGGGACACTTAGAGAGCCTTGACCACTTTGTATGTGATTTGAAATAACAAATGTGGTGAAAAATTTCACCACTGCTTTGCCTTTGGTTTTTAATGTATGTAAAAGCACAGCCTCGGGATAACGGGCAGCACACATCATGGTCATAAAAAATTGATTACCTGATTTAGTTTTTAGAAGTGGTCCTACAAAATCTATTGTTAAAACTCATATCAGAAAAGGACAGGATTCAAACTCAAAAACGCACTACTCAAAATCACTGGTGTTGTAAAAATAGTAGGGTCTTTACTCATGAAAAGGTCAGTACACAGGCAAGCAGTCAAACAGGCTACCAGATCTGAAAAACGACGGCAGCGTCAAAAAACAGGCGGGAAATCATTAACAAAAAGGCAGACGGGGGGAAAGGCTGGAACTAGAATCACAAAGACGATCAACTACGAACTGGCAACATGAGGAAGGGAGGACACACATTATATACCAGAGGAGAGTGATCAACGACACACATGGACACAGTCAGGGGCGGGGCTACAATCAGACAGGTGAGGTGATGGAAAGTAGGTCAGGGGGCGTGGAGGCACATGAGGACAGGAAGTGATCTGAAACAAACATCTGGATGCTAGTGATGACAAAATAAAACAGGAAGGGAAAACCATGAATGAAATGAAGAGACAGAAAATAAAACATGACCTGGGATCTGGTGGCTGTGACATCTATCAAGTTTCTCCAATTACCGGAATGGGGTGTAGTGGAGCAGCAGGAATCTTTTCATTTGGCTTCCCCACTAACTGACAGGTGTGACAGGAGCAGCAGAAATTTAGCTCCCGCAGATTTTAACCCTGGCCAAAAGAAACACCTGAGGATGTGCTGATAAGTTTTTCGAATGCCCAAGTGCCCTGACAAACTATGGTCATGGGCCAAACTGAGCACTTGAACACCGAATGGAATTGGCACAGCTAATTGTCGGACTGCATTGTGGTCACTGCCCGGCACTGAGACCACCTTTGCATTAGGACACCATCCTCGAAAAAGTAAGTGACAGGCTGCTCAATTTCAGTTTCTGAAACAGCAGCGGACAAAATACTTGGTAAAGTACAGTCATTCTCAGTCAGTTCTGTTTTGTCTACTGAAAACGTCAGATTGAGGGCTGTTGTCAACACAGCGGATTCACTTTCCATAGGGCTGTCAGCCAGAACATCACTATATAAATGTATAAACCACCATTTTCACCATATAAATGTATCAGAAAGGGATACCATCTCACCTAGTTTACGAGCCCTAGTGTGGGTTCGTCAACCACTTCAGGGGAGGGGAACACTATCACCCCCGCTCAATCATTCCTGAGAATGAAGTCAAGCCCCGGTACCGGCAACTGGGGCCACAAACCAACTCAAACTGGGCCAGTCACTAACGAGGAGAACAAATGCCCGGTGTGGAGAGGTACGCGTTCAACACACATCTTAACAGCCCATGCCAGGATATCTGAGCCACGGTACGTTTGATTTGTAAAAGGCAGTATCCCTGCACGAATAAGAGAATGTTTGGCACCGGTAAGTAATATTTTAATGGGACCGTGGCTGGCTCCATCCTCGGGCATGGACACATAACCACGCGAAACAAAAGGCCTAAAGGCGGCATCAACCCCCCACCCCACCCCCCCAACTGCAGCCATGTTTTGGGCCACCAGTGATATTGTCTGAATCAGCCCGATGGCGGAAGGGAGTCTCTGAAGTTTTAAACTGATCTTTTTTCTTCAACATCGGACAATCGGCAATCAAATGTCTGCTTTCATGGCAATAGAAACAAGTACGGTTCAGTGAGCGCGACGACTGACGCCGGAAACTCAGGGCAGATTGAGAGAACGTACTCTTATGCGTTGCAAATTCGTCAGCAAGCACCGCTGCCTGTGACAGTTTTGTGACATTCTGTCATTCAAATACACAACGATGTTTTCGGGTAAGCATTTTTTAAATTCTTCAATTAACACTAGCTCTAGCAGGTGAGCAAAATCATTTGTTCCAGTGTCATGACACCATTTATCAAACAAGGTACTTTTCTCATGTGCAAATTCCCCATAGGTCTGGTTGACAGTTTTCTTACAGTTCCTGAATTTCTGTCGATATGCCTCTGGCACCAGTTCATAGACACGGAGCACGGTTGCTTTAACAGGATCATAATCTAGACTTTTGCATACTTCCTGTGCCCCACCCACCAGTTTACTCTGTAACAATATAGACCACATGTCTTTTGGCCAGTGCAGAGCAGATGCAATACGCTCAAATGCACAAAAGTATGAATCAACCTCCATTTCTCTGAATGGAGGAACAAGTGCCACATGTCTGCTGACGTCAAAGCCATCCTGACGGAAACGAGTAGGTGCTGTAGCTTGAATGGCGGAGGCAGATGCAAGGGGAGTTGTCCTCTCCAGTTCTAGGGCTCTCAGCCGGAGGTGCATTGCCTCCCGCTCCAACTCCTTATATCTCACCTCCACCTTCTTTATGCGGAGCACCAGCTGGAGCTTCTCAGGACTCATGTCGCTCTGCAGGAGAGGATCTATGTGAGGCCACTTCAGCAGGCTCAGGAAACAGCCTCCTCCCCTGGTTTCTCAGGAAGGAGAATTTACTTTAGCTCAGCTTTGTTGGCATTTAAAAGCACTTGTATCTTAAAGAAGTCTGCATTACAACAAATCTGCTTTTTTACACTTGTCTAGTTTCTTAATAGAGGGATCAGTGGTAAACGTAACTGAAAACACAAGCCGCATGTGGAAAAAGAAAAATGGTGGGACGAGCCCTAAATTCATGTTACAACCCGGCCTAGGGGAAACCTGGTGCAACACGAACAATGAGGATCCCCTTTCCCAAGCTCCCAAAAACCACCAGCAACAAGGGATACAGAGCCCTTTCAAAGGGTTTATTCAATAGGCAATCGTCAGGGTAGGCAATGGCAAAAACGAAGAACGAAGAACCTTAAACTGCCCGACTCAAACATAAAGGAAGCAAAAGACTAAACCTAAACTCCTACAGCAAAAACAGGACAAATAAATGTGCTGCATACCCCCACCAGACCTGGGCTGGACAGATGGATCTATTTACAGATGGAAGCATTTCTGATGATAGTTTAGTCTTGGTGGTGATTGAAGGAGAGCCCGCTGGGACTGGAGAAACCCAATCAGCTCCCTGGATCAGACCTCCACGTCTACCTGCAATCAGCCACCCAAACAAGCTCACCTGCAGCTCGTCTCACACACACACACACACACACACACAGAGAACTGCACAAACACCAAATACACGAATCATACGACCTCAGGGTCCTAATGAGGTCCACTACTTCGTAGTAGGTTCTAGGTTCTATACGCAGCACAGTATTTTTCTATCTCTTATGTATTTATACTCATTCTCAGGCACATTGCACGCAGCTATTTTGCATAAGACATATGCAGATGTCAGATATGTTGTTTACAGTACTTTTTAGCCTTTCTTGTGTAAAGTACTTCGAATTCTTTCTGTATGTAGTATTCCTACTGTCTCTAAAATTGTTGCTTTATGTATCTTCTTTACATGCTTTTACCTTCTCCTCTGTGCTGCTGTGTTACCCGAAATTTCTCCCAAGGGGATCAATAAAATCTTATCTTATCTTAATCGCTGCCTACTGATCACATCTCACCAGCTCTAGCCTCCCTTCACTGGCTTCCTGTTTCCAGATTGATTTTAAGATTGTATGGCTTCTTTTTAAGGTTTTAAATGGGCTGAACTACTGCACCTCCATACTCCGGTCAGAGCACTGAGGTCGACCGATCAGATGCTCCCTGACGTCCCCAGAAGAAGAAGAAGAAGAAGAAGAAGATAGTCCTTTATTAGTCCCACGAGGGGAAATTCAATTTTTTCACTCTGTTGTTAACTTATATACACACATGCACAAACAGGACCATATACATGCATTAATTTAAACCCCCAAGCAGTTGGGGGTTTGGTGCCTTGCTCAGGGGCACCTCGGCAGTGCCCAAGAGGTAAACTGGCACCTCTCCAGCTACCAGTTCACACTCAGTTCTTGGTCCATGGCGGGACTTGAACCTGTGACCCTCCGGTTCCCAAGCCAACTCCCTACAGACTGAGCTACTGCCGCCCCAGTACCAGACCCAGAAACTCAGGTGACCGAGTCCCTGATCTCTGGATCAGTTAACCTCTGAATATTTGAACTGCTCAGCCCACAGCAGGCTTTAAGTCACTGCTGAAGACTCACCGCTGGCGTTTCATTCAGCTGCTTTTACTTCTGTTATGTGCACATTATAGTTATTCATTTTTCAGTGTTCTTATTGTTGTTTACATTCAATGCCACACAGCAGGGAGGAGAGAATCGGACTTTTCAGCATCCATCTGCCTCCACCACCACCACACCACCTGGCCTCTCAGACCCCCACCCACACCTACCCACCGGACTGACCTTACTGACCTTACTGGCCTTACTGCGGCTCTGTTTCCTTACTCATAGAATAGACTATTAGAATGATAGAATATTATATAATTGATTATATTATCCGTCCATCGTCAACCGTTTAGCCCATTAGGGGTCTTGGGGGTCTGAAGCCCAGCTGGCATTGGGTGAAGGCGGGTTCACCCTGGACAGGTTAGTATAGAGGATAATAGAGAAGACAACATATAGACAGACATACTCAATTCACCTACGGGACATTTGAGTATAATTCCTAAAAGATGTCTTGGATGTGGGAGGAGCGGGACCAGAGAAAACCACGCTAACACGGGGAGAACATGAAACTCCAAAAGAAGAGTCCAAGCCGGATGAACCTGCGACCTTTGCTGTGAGGCGACAGCGCTACCACTGCACCACCGTGCAGCCAGCCTTTTATTATTTATATTATATTATATTTCTGAGCATTAGTTTACACTTTGGGTGTCATAATATATAAAAAAAAAAATAATAAAAAAATGATAGTGTGCTTGACTGACTAAATGGCAAGCGCTGGAGGGCGGATGGGGGTTGGTTTAAAGATTAAAATGGGCAGGAGGTATTGATATTTATAACCGTGGAATAAATCACTGCTGCTGTTTTTGCATGTGCTGAAGTCTAGATATGTAGAAAACAAACGCCGTGTTTGGGTTATAACATACCAGAGGAGTGTATTAAATGAGTGTATTAGAAGGTGAACATGGCTACTGCCCTTTGAGCCCAAATAAAAGACTGCTGTGATTTAAGTGAATAAATGGAAAAAAGGATGCAAAGTAAAAATATGAGGTCTATATAATATATATATATATATATATATATATATATATATATATATATACTATATAGTCTTTAGGTGACAAGAAAATTATTTATGAGTAGGCGTATTGACGAAGGAGGAAAATAGGCTGTTGCTTGCGAATACGTCTGTGTATGGTTTATCTTGAAAATAAGAAGTTAAAAATTGAAAGAATGGATGTGTATTTAGAAGGTTAAGTTGAGTTTAAAATGCAAAAGAAGAAATGAGAGAAGAGACTAAATGTTTTGAGAGGAATATTGAAAAGAACAATTAATGAAATAGGCTGTTATAGTGATAAAAGTTTAAGACATAGCTAAAAAACTAAAAGAAAATAAGCTAAAAAAGACTAGTAATGAGTAGCTCCACATTATTGTTGTACTTAAAATTGGTGTTGGATGCTTGATGGAGTGTTTAAAAGGTTGTAGGAATGTTGCTAAGTGGAGAAGATGGCTTAGAAGGGACACTGTTGGAACTGATGTCATTTTTGTACTTCTTGCCACCAAATGTTAATTGATTTAGTAGGGGAAATGAGGATGATAAAAGAGTGATGTTTTCTCCTGAAAAACTCCTTTGTAGACGGGATTGTGATGAGCAGGCTGAAAAAAGTTAGAAAGAGAGGGCCTAGTATGAGGGATGCCGCTGCAACATCTCCACGTGCAGGCTGTTTGACGCCTGCACAACCTGGAGCTCATTGTTCATTGAAGGAAAAAGAGCCAGATATGATGGCGCCGCTGTGGTGTTGAAAAATTAGGTGGTCTTGTATGCAGTAGCGTTGGAAGCATAGGACATAAGGTTCATTTTTTCTATAGAGAATAAAACTTTCTTCCAATTTGAACGTCCATGTTTGATGCTTGAAAGGCAAACGGGAGTTTTGTGGCGTTGAAGGAGACGTGGCTTTGAAGAGGTTTTTTGTTTTTGGCGTTCTTTGAGATGCGTCTGATGGTTTTGGGCTGAGTCAGCACAGTATGGTTATTTGGGATGAGGTGTCCCGTGTCTTGAGGAAGCGTTCGGTTGGTGGTGGATGGTTTTGGGTCTCCCTTGATTTTTTTGTTTACCGGTCTTTTAGAAATGAAAATGCTGTTTTGCGTATGAGGTGGAGTGTGGGGTTGTTGGTATTGCGTCAGGGTGGTTTTTTGTTTCATCAAGGGTTTGAGTGTGTTTTGAAGAAAATGATGGTCAATTTTTGGATTTGGGTTTTAAGGA
>CAMQGK010000203.1:1950000-2035000 GCA_947000775.1 Pterois miles
CAGGAAGCTGCTACTACAGACTGGTAAAACATCTGGAGTAGCCTGTTGCACATGTACTACTGCTGCTACTACTGCTGCTACTACAGACTGGTAGAACATCTGGAGTAGCCTGTTGCACACGTTGAAGGTCCTCAGCCTTCTCAGGAAGAACAGTTTGCTCTGTCCCTTCCTGTAGAGGCCTCGCAGTTGTTGGACCAGTCCAGTTTATTGTTTAAGTGAACTCCCAGGAACTTGTAGTTGTCCACCACCTCCACCTCCTCCCCACGGATGGTGATGGGAGTAGGGGAGCTCTTCCTCCTCCTCCAGAAATCCACCACCAGCTCTTTGGTCTTACCAATATTGAGCTGGAGGTGGTTGGTGTCGCACCACCTTATGAAGTTCTCCACCAGGGTCCTGTACTCCTCCTCGTTGTCATCTGTGATGCAGCCGACGATGGAGGAGTCATCGGAGAACTTCTGCAGGAGGCATGTTGGGAGTTGAAGCAGAAGTCGGAGGTGTAGGTGGTGAACAGGAACGGTGACAGCACAGTTCCCTGGGGAGCACCAGTGTTGCTCACCAGCACGTCAGACAGGCTGCCCTGCAGTCTGACATACTGTGGTCTGCTGGTGAGGTAGTCCCTAATCCAGTCCACCAGGTCCTGGTCTACCTGCATAGCTGAGAGCTTCTCAGCTAGCCGGTGTGGTTGGACTGTATTGAATGCACTGGAGAAGTCGAAGAACATGATTCTCACTGTGCTCTGCTTCTCCAGGTGCGTGAAGGCTCTGTGAAGCATGTAGATGATGGCGTCGTCCACGCCAATGTTTGCCTGGTATGCAAACTGTAGGAGGTCCAGGGAGTCGCTCACCAGGGGCCTGAGGTGCTGCAGGACCAGTCGCTCTAGGATCTTCATGACGTGTGACGTCAGAGCGACTGGCCTGTAGTCCTTGACGGTGCTAGGGAGTCCTTTCTTGGGCACTGGGACGATGCAAGAGGTCTTCCAGAGTTGTGGTACCTTCTTCAGCCTGAGAGAGAGGTTGAAGAGGTGCTGGAACGCTCCTGCCAGCTGCCCGGCACACGCCTTGAACACCCTGGGGTTGATGTTGTCAGGACCCCTGGCCTTGTTGGTGTTCACCCTGGAGAGCTGTTTCATCACTTGGCTGGATATACGCTTGGCTAGATCTGGTGGGGCTTACCTTTATGCACAGCCTCGGCTCTGGAACCGTTCTCCTGGACGGGGGTTGGACTCTTTTCATCTCTGGAGTTGCCCAAGGTGTGAGGCGCCAGGCGGGTGTGGGGATACTCACAAATCGCCGGTTGAGTGCAGCTATGTTGGGGTTTACCCCGGTGGACGAGACGGTCGCCTCCCTGCGCCTTTGGGTTGTGGGGGGAAAACTCTGACTGTTGTCTGTGCATATGCACCAAACAGCAGCTCTGAGTATTCAATCTTCTTGGAGACCCTGTACGGGGTCCTGTATGGGGCTCCAGCAAGGGACTCCATTGTTCTGCTGGGGGACTTCAACGCGCAGGTGGGCAACAATGGAGGTACCTGGAGAGGCGTGATTGGGAGGAATGGCCTTTCTGATCTAAACCCGAGTGGTCGTTTATTATTGGACTTGTGTGCTAGTCATGGGCTGTCCATAACAAATACCATGTTTGAACAAAAGGATGCTCATAAGTGTACTTAGTACCAGAGCACCCTAGGCCGAAGGTCGATGATCGATTTTGTGGTCATATCATCTGATATGAGGCTGCATGTTTTGGACACTCGGGTGAAGAGAGGGACAGAGCTGTCAACTGATCACCATCTGGTGGTGAGTTGGATCAGAGGGTGGGGAAGACTCCTGGATCGGAGGTTCGACAATCAGTCAAAGCCTCCATTCCAGCACCTTAAGGGGGCTGAGCTGTGTGATACCCTGATAGTTGGAGCACAGCCTCCGGTCCCCCTTTTTAAAAATGGGAACCACCATCCCAGTCTACCATTCCACAGTACTGATCTATAGTGACTAATAGCAAACGAAAAAAACAAACAAACTTGGATCCGACACAAAGCAAAAATTTGCTATCCTTCAGTGCTGTTGCTAGCATGGGAAACACTTTTGGAGAAAGTGCTAAATGCATCTCATCTACTTATTTATCTTTTTATCTATTTTCAATAGCCTAACTCTCTACTTACCTTATTCCCAATTGTCCTGTGTAATACAGTATGGCTGTATCTGCAGGAGTGCTGTGTGGTGTTAATGTAATCAGACAATGAGTGGCAGCTTGCTGGTCCCCAGCAGTCAGAGCTGTACGTTTAATGTCTAAATGCATCTTATTTGCCGATATGAATTCCCTCAGTGATTTTATTCATTGAAAATCAAAACCTCTGTTTGTGATGGCTGTTGTCAGTGTCTACCACATGAGTTATTCATAGGCCCTTTAGAAAGCTTGGCACTATGAAAAAGCAGTCTGTTCATAACTCAGCAGCATCTAATGCCTGGCCACCGTTATCCTCCTTTCTGCCTCTCTCTGCTGTCGTCGCTCAGCTCACAATGCCGGCTGAAGCTTAAAGGGCTGTCGATAAGCAGCCTTGTACAGCAATTAATGCAAATGGTTTAACCTTTCATTTCAGCTTTCTTGAGAAATCATTGTGAGTTCATAACCTGGGTCATCAATAACGACTCAACTCATGAGCCATTTCAGAAAGGTTAATAAGTATAACCCTCTTTTCCCAACACTCCCTTGAAATCCTGAGTCAATCTGCCTTCCTCCGTCTACATCTATTTATTTACGTTTTCATTAAATTCATTCTTATGAGCCTGCCTTCGCTTGTGCACATTGATCAGTCTGGTGAGACACTTGGTAGAGTGTCCGACTGGATCAAGTACATTCCTTTTAATGAGGCTGCAGGGGACCATATAGGATGACTGGCAGTCATGTCCAATCAGTGATGTCCTCTAGCTTGTGCTTTGCATTGACTGCAATTTCCTTTGCTGACTGAGATCAGACAACAACCATGGACCTTTTTGACCAACTAACCCAGGACATAAGGAGCCCCAAGACTATACCTCCTTCCATCCATATTGTACACCTCATGATGTATGCATGTGCTAAGGTTCAGTGTCAATGCAGGAAGAAGTGTGTCTGATTTCATAGCAAGGCTCTGAGTAAGCTTGTGGAGGTCGGGGTGGTCCATGGGCATGTAGTACGCGAAACCTATTTTAGGGGGACAAGAGTTTGCATCCTGTTATAGACTTGAAATTAACCATGATCTATAACTTTAACCAAAAGTGTTGGGCTAGTAGTCTGGAACAAAGGCGGTTTGCATGTATACCTGAAACTTTATATATTAATATTATATGACTTTGTTTGTGGAAACAGTTAATTGGCATAGAGTGTACTCAGTGTGGGGTTGGGGCCAAAGTGCCCCTCTTGGATGACCTCTATGCTGCCCTCTGGTATGTATTATCTTTGAAGCATTGTCCTGTAACAAGATTGATGGAAATGTTCACATTCACAGGGGATGCCTGGAGCTTGGAGCTCATCGTTGCTGAACATAACGATTGAGTAGTTAGCTGTGGTTGTGTTAGTAGAGGTTAAGGGTCACCTATGGTATCACCAGTTGGAGGAGGTCAAAGAGGAAAAAGACATCTTCTGAAATCAATTTCAAAAGCCCTTTAATGTTTTTTTAAAGTCCGTTTCTGCTGCTCACCGCCTTCATTAGACTGTTAGAAGAACTGCTCACTGCACTAAACACCTGATACTGTGAGAGGACTACTTGGTTAGTTACAGTCCATCCATCATATAGCTGACAATGATCACATTGTGCATCCTGTTAGAGGTATAATATGCAAGAATTAACTTCAAAACTATGGATAGACTGAAAAATAACCCCTCTCAATCACTTGAGACCCACCAGCAGTGTTGGAGAACCTGCAGCCCTCTGCCGAGGTTTTCTCTTTTCTTATTGTTTTGCTGAGCATCTGTAATGCCCAGCATACAGCGGGGAGGGCGTTCAGGTGGTCCAATATCGCCATTTTCAGATTTTCAGATAGAAAGCAACCATATTACAGGGATGATCTGCTGTGCTGCTATGATTGTTGCAGACTGTTTGTGGACTGTCAACTCCAACACGTCGTCATTCATCACATACTGCCGCGCTGTCAGATCCCTCTGCGTCACTTTAAACGTGATTAACCACCCCTCCATGTCACTTTTTGGTTGCAGGAAACACCTGCTTTATGTTATGAATGACACTTGCTTAGGTTCAGGTAACAAAACCACTGCAGATATTATATGTTTTGTCTAAATCAACATGATTTGGCTTAAAACTATGACATTTGTACAGTTAAAATGGCAGTGAATTTTGTGAACATGGGAGAAGAACATGAACAGCTGTAAGTGAAACATAAGGCACAAGGACCCAGACAGCGATTTCTTGGAAGAAGGCCTTGTGTTCGTTGGACCTTGCTGTGCTACCAACCCTGTGTTATTGTGTTATTCATTTTGTACTTAGCTGTTATTGCTGTTCCAGCCTGAGGAAACTTTAAGAGACAATCTTCTGCCTACTTTGCATTTCAGTTATATAGGTATATTGAAAGTTTTATAAGCAAATTTTCTTTGTAAGCCTGCATTAACCTTTGCTTCTCATTGACAGGTGCAATGTGCAGACCGCATCCAAAGATCCATTGTTAAATTTTGCCTCTGATTTTTCACAGGATGGTTTCCTTTGCCTCCTCCATGAAGTTCAGACAGCTAATAAGAAAGCCATGTACTGGTGGACCTGCATTCAGCACAGTTAAACCTCGCTCGGTTTACGCTCAGATGTGGACTCAGTACTGGGGAATGAAGTCAGCCTCCACTGAGCGACAGCGCTAACAGCTTCCTGACTTCTCACCTCTTGGACCCAGACGGTGAGGAGACATGTAGTTTATCTTCAGGAAGATACCCAGCTCCATGTAATGTCTGCTCCTCTGCCTCTGCTCCTCCCTTCGAAGGTTCAGCCTGTTCAGCCTCTCAACCAGAGGGAGATGTGGCCTGTGATTCACGTGTGAAGCCATGCTAGCTTAGTCCGCCTTCATTAAGAAGAACCCAGTGTCCCTGCCTTACAGTGGTTTGATCCAGACACCTGTGATCAACATCTCCCAAACCTAAATTAGATGCGGTACAGGCCACAGTGACTGATTGGGCTAGCAAATTGCATAATATCAATTTATGCGAGAAACGCTTCCGGGCCCTCCAGTCACTGCGCTCCACTCTAGTTGATTTCTGTGCTAAACTTAAAACCAAATATGCAGACTTGAAGGGACAAAGCCAACAAGGTAATATTGGATTGTCAGTCTACCAGAGTCTATTGATGGTCCCCAGCTTACAGCTTTGGTCTGAGGTTCTAGTAGAGACAATCAGCAACCAAGTGCTACAAGCTCCCATTGCCTTCGAGCTGCTAAACCACGACAAGGGGACACGCCCAGACTGTTCACGAACATCGACACCAAATCAAGGAGAGGATTATTCAAGAAGCCCACAGCAAGAAGGGTCAGGGCATGCCGGTCCCTGTTGTGGAAGATAGACACTGCGCCGCCTTCGGAGTAGCAGCACGTCTTAGCAGCTCTCTCTTTGTTTTCTCTTTTCTGTCTTACTTTCATAACTTTTGACAACTTCTACCACTTTATTTGGGTGTAGCTCTCACTAAACAACAGAACTACACACCAGTGTAAATAGTTGGTAGAAGTTGTCGTTTTTCTCCGGTTTTTCTCCACTTTTCATCCGAACATGCCACCAAGGATTAACAACAACAACAACAACGGAGACGGCCGCCGGCAGTCGGACAGTGTATTCGCATGGAGCGCTCCTTGCCCTTCGGGACCGAGTAGCGGCACCACCGGCGGATTTACCTGCCGAATTACGGCGACGGAGACGAGGAACCAGAGCCGGCGCTCTGGTGAAGGCAAAGAGGGAGAGACGGAGGACCTTTAAACCCGTCCTGCCCTCGGTCATCATGGGGAATGTCCGCTCACTCGCCAACAAAATGGACGAACTTTCAGCCCTAGTGAGGAGCCAGAGGGAGTATAGGGAGGCCAGTTTGCTGTGTTTTACGGAGTCATGGCTGAACGGGATGACCCAGACTGCTTAGTGGAGCCGACCGGCTTCACCTTAGTGAGAGCAGACAGGGACCAGCGGAGCGGTAAGAGGAAAGGAGGGGGGCTCGCTGTCCTTGTTAACTCTCGATGGTGTAATCCCAATCACATCTCCGTTAAACACCGCATCTGCACTCCCAACATTGAGCTGCTGGCTGTGAGTTTGAGGACTTATTATTTGCCACGGGAGTTCTCACACGCCATCACAGTCATTGTGTATATTCCCCCGGGCGCCGTGGCTGCACAGGCGAGTGACGTCATCAGCTCCACCGTCGCCGGTCTGCAGACCAAACACCCGGACTCATTCATTATCATCAACGGAGACTTTATCCATGTTAAAGTCTCCAAAACACTAACTAACTTCACCCAGTACGTTACTTGTAACACTAGAGAAAACAGGACCCTGGACCTGCTGTATGCCAACACTAAGGAGGCCTACAGCTCTACTGCCCTGCCCCCCTCGGAGGATCAGACCACAACCTCATCAGGCTGGTACCTAAATACAAGCCTGTTGTTAGGAGACAGCCCGCCACCATCAGGACTGTACAACAGTGGTCTGCAGACGTTGAGGAGGAGCTGAGGGAGTGTTACAGGTCTACAGACTGGGGGATGTTTGAGAGGGTCCACGGTGAGGACATCGAGGGACTCTCTCACACCATAACAGACTACATCCGGTTCTGTGAGGAGAGCATCGTACCCACCAAAAAGGTACGTTGATTTCCCAACAACAAGCCCTGGCTCACAGGGCACATCAAAACCCTGTTGAACAGGAAGAAGAGGGCTTTCATGGCCAGGGACACAGAGGGGACCAAGGCTGTCCAGAAGGAGCTGAAGAAGGAGCTTCAGCTGGCTAAGGACGCCTACAAAGACAAGCTGGAGGGGAAACTACAAGCCAGCAGCTCCAGGGAGGTGTGGGGAGGCTTTCGGAGGATAACGGGCTACAAACAGCCAGGCCCTGCAGTGGAGGGGACGCTGGAACAGGACAACCAGTTAAACCTGGTCTTCAACAGATTTGACCATCCAGCCCCCAACAGCCCAGCAGGACATCCTGAGCCTCCACCCACCACCTCTGGAGCCCCCCTCCCCCCTCTCCCTTCTCCCCCTCTTCTTCCTCTCTCTCCCATCCTAACCTTTCCATCCCCTCCCCCCACAACACCCTCCCTGCCCCCTCCCCTCCTTCAACCCCAGCACCCCTCCCCCCTCCCACCCTCATCTCCCCACTTCCCCCACCCTCCTGCCCTCACCTCTCGCACCCCTCATCCCCCTCCCCCTTTACTCTCAGCACAACAACACCAGCACCATCCCTGGTCATCACTTCTAGCCAAGTGATGAAGCAGCTCTCCAGGGTGAACACCAACAAGGCCAGGGGGCCTGACAACATCAACCCCAGGGTGCTCAAGGCGTGTGCCGGGCAGCTGGCAGGAGCGTTCCAGCACCTCTTCAACCTCTCTCTCAGGCTGAAGAAGGTACCACAACTCTGGAAGACCTCCTGCATCGTCCCAGTGCCCAAGAAAGGACTCCCTAGCACCCTCAAGGACTACAGGCCAGTCGCTCTGACGTCACACATCATGAAGATCCTGGAGAGACTGGTCCTGCAGCACCTCAGGCCCCTGGTGAGCGACTCCCTGGACTCCCTACAGTTTGCATACCAGGCAAACATCCATCATCTACATGCTCCACAGAGCCTCCACACACCTGGAGAAGCCGCAGAGCACAGTGAGAATCATGTTCTTCCACTTCTCCAGTGCATTCAATACAGTCCAACCACACCGGCTAGCTGAGAAGCTCTCATCTATGCAGGTAGACCAGGACCTGGTGGACTGGATTAGGGACTACTTCACCAGCAGACCACAGTATGTCAGACTGCAGGGCAGTCTGTCTGACGTGCTGGTGAGCAACACCGGTGCTCCCCAGGGAACTGTGCTGTCACCGTTCCTGTTCACCATCTACACCTCCGACTTCTGCTTCAACTCCAAACATGCCTCCTGCAGGAGTTCTCTGAGGACTCCTCCATCGTCGGCTGCATCACAGATGACAACGAGGAGGAGTACAGGACCCTGATGGAGGACTTCATGAGGTGGTGCGACACCAACCACCTCCAGCTCAATATTGGTAAGACCAAAGAGCTGGTGGTGGATTTCTGGAGGAGGAGGAAGATCTCCCCTACTCCCATCACCATCCGTGGGGAGGAGGTGGAGGTGGTGGACAACTACAAGTTCCTGGGAGTTCACTTAAACAATAAACTGGACTGGTCCAACAACTCCGAGGCCTCTACAGGAAGGGAGTAGTAGTAGTAGTAGTAGTAGTAAACTGGACTGGTCCAACAACTCTGAGGCCTCTACAGGAAGGGACAGAGCAAACTATTCTTCCTGAGAAGGCTGAGGACCTTCAATGTGTTCAACAGGCTACTTCAGATGTTTTACCAGTCTGTAGTAGCAGCAGTAGTAGCAGCAGTAGTAGTAGTAGTAGTAGTAGTACATGTGCAACATGCTACTCCAGATGTTTTACCAGTCTGTAGTAGCAGCAGTAGCAGTAGTAGTAATAGCAGCAGTAGTAGTAGTAGTAGTAGTACATGTGCAACAGGCTACTCCAGATGTTTTACCAGTCTGTAGTAGCAGCTTCCTGGTCTTTGCCGTGGTATGTTGGGGGGGGGCATCAGCACCAGAGAGGCCACCAAACTGAACCAACTGGTGAGGAGGGCTGGGTCTGTGGTTGGATGTGAGCTGGACAGTCTGGAGGTGGTGGCAGAGGGGAGGACCAGGAGGAGAACCCCTCCCACCCCCTCTATGACCAACTGGTCCAGATGAGGAGTCCATTCAGCCAGAGACCCGATCCCCCCTCGGCCCACTACAAACCCTCTGGGTCGGTCCTTTCTGTTGGTGGCCATCAGGCTCCAGAACCAAGGTCTGAACCAGAACCAAGGTCTGAACCAGAACCAAGGTCTGACCCCCATGTGACTCTGATCATCTGCTCTGTATTTATTCCTGGACCAAATGTATATAATTACATATATATATATATATATATATGCTGTGCATATACAATACTCACCACCTGCTGCACTTTACTGATTACTATTACTGATTATTTTATTGTCAATCTTCTTCACTGTACCTTCTCTTTACTTTTTACTGTATTCATCTGTACTGTGCTGCTAAGACACCCGAATTTCCCTCTGGGGATTAATAAAGGTTCATCTTATCTTATCTTATCTTATCTTATTCAGCAGCTTCCAACAGAACTAGCTTGGTTCGGTCAGTCGTGAACTCCTTTCTCACCATCACTAGTGAGGTTTGACTCCCTGCAGATCACACTGTGACGACATATACGAGTCATGTACGAAATGAATTCACTTGCGTAGTGATGAGAGATGACAGAGTTGTGAATGTAAAAGTTTATTCAGTAAGACACTGATCTGAAATCAGAGATGGGTGGTAAATGTGAGGTAACGTTCTGTGGCTGTTGAGACATTAATCCTCTGAGTCTGATTCACTTTCATCCATTCATTGCTCATTAATGTGTCTTACACATTCATCACTTCATTTATGCCGTTATCACAGTTATTATGTTGTCATCTGTGTGTATTTCAAACTGAAAACCTATAAATCCATTGATGTAGAACGTACCTCCAGCTGTGAGATTATTTAATTAGTTTCCTCCATGTCTTTCTATAAACTGAGGTGGTGCTCTACAAGTGTTAATTAATTAACTAATTCCTAAATACGCAGCAGTGATCAATGAGGCTCGCAGCCCTGATGTCCCAGAGCAGCTGGAACAGTAGCCCTGCTGGACCTACCGAGTCTGGGATTCCCAGTCCTACAGGTACCCACTAGTGATGGGTCGGTCCCGAACCAAACGACTCTTAGAGCCGGCTCTTTGAACGACGTTCTCTCTCTCTCTCACTCTTTTTTCACTACGCCGCACGTGATTGGTCAATATGTGTTTGCACTGAGCAGAGAGAGGGGGGGGTTATACTTGCAGAGAGAGAGGGAGAGAGAGAGAGAGAGAGAGAGAGAGAGAGAGACAGAGAGGGAGAGAGAGAGAGGGAGATAGAGAGAGAGAGTGGGAGAGAGAGAGAGAGAGAGAGAGGGAGAGACAGAGAGGGAGAGAGAGAGAGGGAGATAGAGAGAGAGAGTGGGAGAGAGAGAGAGAGGGAGAGAGAGATGGAGAGAGAGGGAGAGAGAGAGAGATGGAGAGAGAGAGAGATGGAGAGAGAGACAGAGGGAGAGAGAGAGAGACGGGGACAGCAAGAGGAGACAACATCAACACATTAGGAAGGTAAAGTAAAGAAAGTGAGTGACACCAGGAAAAGACGGAAAATCTGGAACCATTTCAGTTTTATTGATAATCCAAAGGCAGAGTGTGGAGTCTGCAGGAAGATCAATTAGAGCCACAAACAACCTGCACAGACACCTGAGAACAGTCCACCAATCAGAGCAATAGGAAGATAAAACAGTCAGTTGAGTGTGATATTAATGAAGGTGCCAGTGTGTCTACTGCAGTAGTAGTAGTAGTAGTAGTATCTACAGCATCATGCTGTACACCACCACAACTACCTAAACCAACCCAGAGCTCTATGAGACAGTTTGTGCAGAAGTCTGTGACTCCAGCAAGACAGAACTCAGTTGATGAAGAACTGGCAAAAATGATTGCACTTGATTTCCATCCATTTTCAGCTGTGGATGATAAAGGATTCAGGAAGTTTATTCATGCTCTGAATCCTATGTCTGCAATTCCAAGCAGGAAAACAAAAATCATCCCAGGCCTATATGACAGATGACAGCATCCACTGCAGAGAGGGCTAATAATCCACAGCAGTGTCAGGGCTGAACACGGACTCAGGTGGAACTCAAACGCAGATTCAGAGGCAGGGTGTCAGGCAAAAATCAAGGTCTTTATTACAGGCAGTAGGTCGTTACACGAAAAAGGCAGTCAGCGAGGCAAACAGAGTTGAATCGGCGGGCTAGAGGCGAAGTCAAAAATACAAGCTATGGTCAGAACACTAGGAGACAAAAAACACTGGGAGCTGGCGGGTACGCTTTACTAAACAGTTAAAGACGAACTGGCACAGGAGGTGGGTAACCCAGTTACAAAGTCCAGGGAGATGTCAGACCAGGGGCGATGAGGTACCGGTAGGGGCTGCAGCAGGCTGGCTGGTGGTCGATGAGATGGTTTACACTGGGCACACACCGGACAGGCTGAGACATACTCCTTAACGTCTCTCTCCATCGCCGGCCACCAGAACCTCTGCTTTGCCACGAACAGGGTGCGACGTGCTCCTGGGTGGCAGGCGATGCGGGAGGTGTGTGCCCAGTGGATCACCTTGGAACGGAGAGAAACAGGTACAATGTGTTATGTGGACACCCCTCAGGTGTCGAAACCTGTGACAGGGCCCTCCTTACTTCCCTCTCGATCCCCCACGTCACGGCTCCCACCACACAGGAAGGAGGGATGATGTGGGAGGGACCCTTGGGAGTGTCCACTGAGTCAAAGAGTCTGGAGAGGGCGTCAGGTTTCCCGTTCTTTGATCCCGGCCGGTAGGAGAGAGAAAAGTCAAAACGGTTGAAAAACAGGGCCCACCTAGCTTGCCTGGAGTTGAGTCTTTTGGCAGAGCGGATATACTGGAGGTTCTTATGGTCGGTCCAGACGAGAAACGGTTGCTCCGCCCCCTCCAGCCAATGCCGCCACTCCTCCAGCGCAGCCTTGACAGCCAGAAGCCTCCCTGTCCCAATGTCATAATTCCTCTCAGCCGAGGACAGCTTCCTGGAAAGGTAGGCACAGGGGTGAAGTTTATTGTCCTTTTGGGGGGGAGTAAGTTCATTTTTTGGGGGGTGGGTTGGGGAGAGGGGGGGGACCCGTTTAAAAACCGACAAAGAACAAAAAATGAGGGGGAAAGGGAGGTGGAGGGGTGCCAGTTTACCCCCTTGGGGCATGGGGGGGGGCCCCAAGGGAAAAAAACCCCAACCCACAGGGGGGGGGTGTGAGGGGGGGCCATCCCTCTTCATTTCTCTCTTTTTTTTTTTGTGTTTGTTTGTGTGTGTGTTTTTGTGGTGTTGTGATTTATAATAAAAAATAAAATAGAGGGAAAAATAATTTTCTTGCGTGGGAAAAAAAAAACTCTCTCTTTTTTTTTTTTTTAATGCTCTCTGTGAGAGAACAGCACCGATACCTGAGTCGGAGGCGTCCACCTCCACAATGAATTGTCGGCTGGCGTCAGGCAGAGTCAGGATGGGGGCGGAGCTGAATGCCTCCTTGAGCCTGTGGAAGGCGTTAGCAAATTCAGAGGACCAGACGAAGCTATTTTTTGGTGATGTCAGCGCGTGTAGTGGGGTCGCAATTGAACTGAAATTTCTAATAAATCGTCTGTAGAAATTTGCGAACCCCAAGAATCGCTGGACTGCCTTGCGATTACTTGGGGTGGGCCAGTCCGCTACCGCACTGATCTTTGCAGGGTCCATGTGTATGCTGTCGGGGGAGACTATGAAACCGAGGAAAGAGACTGTTGGAACATGGAACTCGCACTTCTCGGCTTTAGCGAAGAGCCGATGTTCCAACAGTCTCTGGAGAACGAGGCGGACATGGTGTATATGGGTTTGCTTGTCGGGGGAGAAGATTAATATGTCGTCTAGGTAAACAAACACGATGTGGTTTAGCATGTCCCGGAGGACATCGTTTACTAGAGCCTGGAAGATGGCAGGGGCGTTAGTGAGCCCGAATGGCATCACGAGATATTCATAATGGCCACTGGGGGTGTTAAATGCCGTCTTCCACTCGTCCCCCTGTCTGATCCTAACGAGGTGGTAAGCGTTGCGTAGATCGAGCTTGGAAAAGATTTTAGCTCCCTTTAACAGCTCGAAGGCTGAGGACATCAAAGGGAGCGGGTATCTGTTCTTAATAGTAATGTTATTCAAACCCCGGTAGTCAATACATGATCTAAGTGATTTATCTTTTTTGTCTACAAAGAAAAAGCCCGCCCCCGCAGGCGAGGAGGACGGGCGGATAATCCCAGCCGCCAGGGATGATTCGATGTACTCTCTCATTGCCTCTCTCTCCGGGGCAGAGAGAGAGAACAGTCTCCCTTTTGGTGGGGTGGTACCTGGGAGCAGGTCGATGGCACAATCATATGGCCGATGCAGAGGCAGGGAGGTGGCGTTGGACTTATTGAAGACCTCCCTTAGGTCATAGTAACAGGGAGAAACCCCTGGCAAGTCAGGGTCAATGGCGCCATCTGGTGGAGCAGAAGGCGAGGTACAGGAGGCGGAGCTCTGATCCAGCACTAGGGGCGCAAGCAGTCTTCCAGAGGGCTCCCCAGGGGCGACAGACAGGCAACAAGAGTTAATACAGTCCCTTCCCCATGACAATATCTCCCGTTATCCAATCAATATGAGGGTTATGTCTTTTGAGCCATGGGAGGCCCAGGATTAAGGAGTGCAGGGCAGAGTCAAAAACATGGAAACTGGTGGACTCAGTGTGATCGCTAGAAACAGTTAGTTGAACCGGAGACGTGCGATGAGTTACTTTACAGAGCAATCTGCCATCTAAAGCACTTGCCTCAAGAGTCTCCTTCAGGGGGAGGCGTTGGAGCCCGAGTGTTTTAACCAGACCTCCATCGATGAAATCTTCATCGGACCCTGAGTCCACCAAGGCCGGGTAGGAAAGGGAGCGCCCCGCGGCGGAGATCTGGACCTTCAGTAGAGGGCGAGAGGAAGAAGGGAAAGCAGAAGTAGGACTCACCAGTGCCCTCTTCATCACTGGTGAGTCATCTCTTTTACTGGACAGGCGGACAGAAAGTGGCCGGGTTGGCCACAGTATATACAGAGGCCCCCCCGCAGGCGCCGCTGGCGTTCCTCCTGGGATAGTTTTGCCCTGCCGATCTGCATGGGCTCATCCGTCCCACTAGGGGGAGATGGAGAGCCCTCGGCGGCAACCAGAGAGGAAGAACGCCAACCGGCGCGTTGGCCGGGAGAGTGCCTCGTCTGGGCGAGCGGTGGAAGGGCGCCTCGGCGTCTGTCCTTCTCCTTCTCTCTTTCCCATAGACGGTTGTCTATGCGGATGGCAAGCGCGATGACGGAGTCAGGGTCTGCAGGCAGGTCCAGAGGGGCGAGCTGATCCTTCAAGGGGTCCGACAAGCCGTGCAGAAAGGTGTCCATCAGCGACGCGTCGTTCCATCCGCTGTCAGCGGCCAGAGTACGGAACTCGATAGCGTAGTCTGAGACCCGCCTCCTGCCTTGCCGGAGTCCCACCAAAGCCCGTGCAGCCTCCCGACCTGGGGCAGAATGGTCAAAAATTTTGCGCAGAGAGTCAGTAAAAAGTTTGAGTGATGCACATACCGGGGAGCCCCGAGCCCATTCGGTGGTTGCCCACGCTTCAGCCCTGCCAGCCAGGTGAGTGATCATAAAAGCCACCTTGGAGCGCTCGGTCGGGAACTGGGCTGCCTGCAGTTCAAAATGAAGACTGCATTGCACCAGAAAAGCGCGGCAGCCACCGGAATCTCCCGAGAACCGCTCCGGCTTGGCAAGGTGTGGGGATGCAGAACCAGCCGGCGCGGGGACCGGCATCGGGAGCGGAGCCGGCGTCTCGTGGAAGGCAGACGCCGGTGGAGGAGCGGCGTCTGCGCCGGAAGTCAGATGAGTGTTCATCATGGTTAGGAGCGTCTGCATTTGTGCTTCTAACCGGGTGATTTGATCTCCGACAGATGAGCGAAACTGTCCTTGAAGATCATTAATCTGTTTTACCTTTTTAAAGACGGCGGAGAGGCAATCCTCCTGCAGGTTGATCTGCTCTCCCTGCGCCATGATAGCGGACCGAACCTGCTCTGACCTGCTGAGTCCATAGTTGGCCAGGTCGTACTGTCAGGGCTGAACTCGGACTCAGGTGGAACTCAAACGCAGATTCAGAGGCAGGGTGTCGGGCAAAAATCAAAGTCTTTATTACAGGCAGTAGGTCGTTACACGAAAAAGGCAGTCAGCGAGGCAAACAGAGTTGAATCGGCGGGCTAAAGGCGAAGTCAAAAATACAAGCTATGGTCAGAACACTAGGTGACAAAAAACACTGGGAGCTGGCGGGTACGCTTTACTAAACAGTTAAAGACGAACTGGCACAGGAGGAAAAGGGAGGACACATTATATACTAGTGAGGGAGGTGGATAAGAAGAAGAAGAAGAAGAAGAAGAAGATCTGCCTTTATTAGTCCCACAGTGGGGAAATTCAATTTACACTCTGTTTAACTTATACATGGTACATGCACACAACACACACACACATGCAGTAATGGAGAGATGTCAGAGTGATGGGGCTGCTCCAGACAAGCGCCCCGAGCAGTTGGGGGTTTGGTGCCTTGCTCAGGGGCACCTCGACAGTGCCCAAGAGGTAAACTGGCACCTCTCCAGCTACCAGTTCACACTCAGTTTTCGGTCCATGTCGGGACTTGAACCGGTGACCCTCCGGTTCCCAAGCCAACTCCCTACAGACTGAGCTACTGCCGCCCCAAAAGGGTGCTCCTTCGAGCCGGATAACTATACACAGGTGAACACAATCAGGGCAGGGGATGACGATCAGACGCAGGTGACTAGTGATGATAATCATGACGGGAGGAGGTGCTCTAACGTGAAGGCAGGAGACATGCAGGGCAGGGAGTGAAGTGAACTGCAACGAGAGGAGAGGTTAGAATGCAAACAAAACAGGAAGTGCGCCAAAATAAAAGCATGCAACCGGAAATTAAAGATTAACATTTATACTTCCTGACAAGCAGCATCCTTCTGGTCAGCTACGAGTCACTTTATTGAAAATGATAAAATGGTTTTCTGTCTTCTGGATGGTTTTGAGTTCAGCGACAGACACACTTCTGAGAACTGAGAGAAGAGCTGCTCAAAGTGGCCAAAGAGGAATGCTGTTACTGACAATGCAGCTAACATAGCAATTACATTAGTAATTCATTTTGTGCATAATTTTATATTGTTGTTGATAATAAATTAATTAAAGCAACAAAATAACCTGAAGAGCCGTTTGGGAGCCAAAAGAGCCGATTCTCTAAAAAGAGCCTGAACTCCCGTCACTACTGTACTACCCATTACTAATGTCAGGGATACTGGTGAATAGGGAAGGTAGGACAAAAGAAACCCCAAACGCAGAAAACACACCAACGGACGGATAAACGAAAAGCGAGTCTTTAATCTAAGACTGAAAAAAACAACATCTTAATAATTAAAGTAATACATAAACAATTAACTGATACTCAAAAGTAATACTAACTAAACACAGAGTAGCAAGAAAACTAAATAACTAAACACAAGGTAACAGCAAAAACTACAAACTACAATAAACACTAAACCTAAAGTACACAAAGAGATAGTGAGGACATACAAGTGTGCAAACACAGACAAGTGAACACAGGACCACCAGGAGTGAACAGGGAGAACTAAACAGGAAGAAAACCTACTGGAAACAAAAGAAACTCAAAGCTACACAGAAGGAGAAGGGAGTCTAGCAGGGAAACCGAGGAAAACACAAAAAGGCACACGAAAATCACGGAGCACAAGGAGATCACGGAGACTGAACAAATGCACCGACAAGAACGTCGGGGAAAGGGGAGGCTGAAATACAAAAGGGAAAGACAACCAGGTGAAAATAATCAGGGGCGGAGCAACAATCAGTGAAAGTAGGTCAAGGGGTGTGAACCAAGAAAACGGAGGGAAAACACACAGGGAAAGGAAGTAAAACTAGAAATGACACAAAGACACCAGACTTTCAAAATAAAACAGGAAACAACCCAAGACAAGACACCAGGAACAGGACAGGGAGTGAAACAAGACATGACACCAGCGGTGGGTGAGAAACACAAACAATTCACTAGAATGCATATAATATAACTCAAAATAACAAAGCAGAGCCAGAATAATAAACTAATCAAAAAAAATTAACTAACACAAAAGTCCAAAGCTGTGACAACAAATAACGTTGCTCATGGAATCATCATGATTTCTCTTTCTCTGTTAGGATCTACTCCAATATCCACACAAACTGAACAAATAATGAAAACAATGCAATGATAGGAGAATATCAAGTAGCTGGTGAGCAGCAGAGCCACCTTCAGCCCTTCTTCTGTGATCCTAATCCTTCAGGTCTTCAAGTATGAGTCAGATCTACACTGAGGTAAAACTTGATCAGTATTGATCACTCTGAACTATTCATCTGTCGGATGGTGCATTGTGGAGCACCTCCACCCCCTCCCTCCACCCAGCCGTCTGCCTCCTCACCCTCCACCGTACCACTCCAGTGGGGTGGAAAATTGCATCTTGTCGTTTAATTAAAAAGAAAAAAAAACAACTTCATATTCACAGTTAATCTTATTAAGCTGAAAGCTCAGCAGAATGAGGGAGGTTGTGTCTCTATGTGCAGTCTGTCGGGACGAGTTTGAGAACAGAAAGATGAAAAATGATCAGCTGCCTTTTTGGCTTACATGTGACTGTTTGGTAGCCATTGGTAGCCATAATTCAGCCTACAGTTCAGACTCTGCTGCTGTGCTCCTAAAAGTGACTGACTCACCCAGCTTTGTTAAACACACTGAGAGAGAACCTTGTCCTGATGTTGGATACTGATCCAGTTTAATTATTAATATCAATAAACTAAACTAAACAATAAGAGTCTTTTCCACTGCTCACTGACCTTGAAGGAAAACTTCACAAGGTCAGGAAAGATGTGAAGGAAAAGGAAAAGACGGTGGTGTCTGAGGAGTCCGACCGGCCTTCCAGTAGGCTCTGTAATTATGATGGCGGGTGGTGGTGCTGATGCAGGTGTGCCTCGGTGAAATGACGGCGTCCTGAAAATGGACGACAGAACAGCCAGTTTCCCTCCGTACTAGTGATGGTCGGTCACGAACCAAACGGCTCTTAGAGCCGGCTCCTCATTGGGAGCTGTGTTTTTTTTTTCTCTCTCTCTCACTTTTTTTTCCTCGCGCCGCACGTAATTGGTCAATATGTGTTTGAGCCTTGTGTTTGTGCTGAGCAGAGGGGGGAGGGGCAGGAGTTACACTAGCAGCAGCAGCAGTAGCGCACGAACAGAGAGAGAGAGAGAGAGAGAGAGAGAGAAGGAGGGTGGAGAGAGAGAGAGAGAGAGAGAGAGAGAGAGAGAGGGAGGGTGGGAGAGAGAGAGAGAGAGAGAGAGAGAGAGAGAGAGAGAGAGAGAGGGAGGGAGAGAGAGAGAGAGAGAGAGAGAGAGAGAGAGGAGGAGGGGGGGAGAGAGAGAGAGAGAGAGAGAGAGAGAGAGAGAGAGAGAGAGAGAGGGAGAGAGAGAGAGAGAGAGAGAGAGAGAGAGAGAGAGAGGGAGGGAGAGAGAGAGAGAGAGAGAGAGAGCGAGAAAGAGGGAGGGAGAGAGAGAGAGAGAGAGAGAGAGAGAGAGAGAGGGGAGGGTGGGAGAGAGAGAGAGAGAGAGAGAGAGAGAGAGAGAGAGAGGGAGGGAGGGAGAGAGAGAGAGAGAGAGAGAGAGAGAGAGAGGGAGCGAGAAAGAGGGAGGGAGAGAGAGCGAGAGAGAGCGAGAGAGAGAGAAGAGGGAGGGGGGAGAGAGAGAGAGAGAGAGAGAGAGAGAGAGGGAGGGTGGGAGAGAGAGAGAGAGAGAGAGAGAGAGGGAGGGTGGGAGAGAGAGAGAGAGAGAGAGAGAGAGAGGGAGAGAGAGGGAGGGTGGGAGAGAGAGAGAGGGAGCGAGAAAGAGGGAGGGAGAGAGAGCGAGAGAGAGCGAGAGAGAGCAAGAAGGAGGGTGGGAGAGAGAGAGAGAGAGAGAGACGGGGACAACAAGAAGAGACAACATGGACACATTAGGAAGGTAGAGTAAAGAAAATGAGTGACTCCAGGACCATTTCAATTTTACTGACAATACAAAGGCAGAGTGTAGAGTCTGCAGGAATATCATATAGAGCCACAAACAACCTGCACAGGTAAACAACCTGAGAACAGTCCACCAATCAGAGCAATGGGAAGATAAGACAGTCAGTTGAGTGTGATATTAATGAAGGTGCCAGTGTATCTACTGCAACTGTTGCTGCTGCTGCTGCTGCTGTAGTAGTAGTAGTAGTAGTAGTAGTATCTACAGCATCATGCTGTACACCACCATAAATACCTCAACGAACCCAGAGCTCTATGAGACAGTTTGTGCAGAAGTCTGTGACCCCAGAAAGACATAACTCAGTTGATGAAGAACTGGCAAAAATGATTGCACTTGATTTCCATCCATTTTCAGCTGTGGATGATAAAGGATTCAGGAAGTTTATTCATGCACTGAATCCTATGTCTGCAATTCCAAGCAGGAAAACAAAAATCATCCCAGGCCTATATGACAGATGACAGCATCCACTGCAGAGAGGGTTAAAAAAATCCACAGCAGCATCCTTCTTGTCAGTTACGTGTCACTTTATTGAAAATGATAAAATGGTTTTCTGTCTTCTGGATGGTTTTGAGTTCAGCGACAAACACACTTCTGAGAACTGAGCAGAAGAGCTGCTCAAAGAGGCCAAAGAGGGATGCTGTTACTGACAATGCAGCTAACATAACAATTACATTAGTAATTCATTTTGTGCATAATTTTATATTGTTGTTGATAATAAATTAATTAAAGCAACAAAATAACCTGAAGAGCCGTTTGGGAGCTGAAAGAGCCGGTTCTCTGAAAAGAGCCGGAATTCACAGTGGTGAAAATTAGTGAAATCATCAAGGCTGCATCCCGTCCACAGAGTAGAGGCACCCTTGCTGATCAGCAGGACCTCGATGGTGGCCATCGGTCCCCTATATCCCTGGGGTCCAGGATCAAGGCATTGGACAGGGGTCGTCTTTAACCTTTCCCTCATCCAGTCAGCCCAGTTCGAATGTTTCATAGCTGTCACTGTCCTGAAACACAACTCAGCTTTCCAAAAGTTTTAAATCAGCTCATTTTACAGTTTCTACATGTACATCTTCAACACATTTCATTTCTCTCTTCATTAACAGTAAAACTCGTTTAATATTGTTGTGGTGGGGACGCGTCAGGTGTGAGCAGCGGTGAACAGGCTTCATTTAGCCAACAGCATCGTTATTATCCATAATAGGACAAGATGCATGTTGGTCATCGGGTGTTTCAGCAGTTTGGAGTCATTGTGACCTCCAGTCGACTTACATTCTTCATCCACATTCTTCTCTTTATGTTACAGGGATGCAAAATGAGTTCAAGTATCTTCATTTATCAAAATGAAAATTCCCACAGCAGGCCTGTAATTCTGCTGTAACTAATGAAGTCTTGTATTTCTTTCTGAGGTTACTGGGGCAGGTAAGGAGATAATGGCCACAACATTATCCTGCTTTTGGACCCGCTTTGGGTCAGCGGGGCGGTGTACCGGTACTGTACCACAGTACATGGAAACAGAGCCGGTGAAGCCTGCTGTAATGACGGGTGAATGAGGCATCCGGCCAGGGTTACGTCCACCCTCGTCTATAATGAGCTCAGCTCTGTCCAGGGGAGCAAATAATGTGCAGCTGTGGCCAAAGGGCAGAAAAACAACGCATTTTTAGAAATATGGAGCAGCCAGGACCAGATCATAGCAGTATTTTATATTACTGTCTTTTTAAAGCATAAAACAATAACAGTGATTTCTGAGAGACATAAAATACACTCGTGCCCAACATACGTCACCAATCACTCTAATATCACCTCCTTTTCCTCTGTCTCTGTGTCCTCTTCAACCAAACACAAGGACACAACATGAAGCAGGAGGAAACTGGTTCCCTGGAGGCTTCCCTGGCCTCGTCGCTGAGCCGGGGTGGAAGCTTCAGAACCGGCCCACAGTCTCTGAACAAACCACTACACCTCCTGCCAAACCTGTCTTTGGTTTGGACACGAATATCGTCTTCTGTCATCGAGTCGACAAGCCTAATGTCTTCAGCGAGGGTCCACAGCGCTGCCAGTAAAGACTGCTGCCAAGGTGACGACCGAAGGACAGCCAGCGGACATCCAGGACATCTGACGGACTGGTCCGGGACCAGGGTCAGCTGGACTAATGGACTAATGGCACACTGTCCAACAAACGGTCTGGTTTAGGTATCATAGCTCAGGAATTATTCAGGGTCTTTACTAAAAGCCTGTGATGTAATTTTTGATACTTTTGTTTATGATAAAATGGTGTTTGATAATTTAAATAAAAAGAGTAAATGCATTGCATATATATATATATATATATATATATATATATATATATATATATGATCTATTAATTTATTTTTGGTTGCTTGGGAGCAGCAAACCAAGCTAAAATGATACACCTCACCTAACAAACCGGGGCTTTCCGGTGTTGCTGCTCTTTCCTTACTGTAATTGTTAAAGTGAATGTGAGGAAATATTAAGTGGTTATGAAACCGTCTCAGTGACATACTATATATGACCGACATAAATAAATGAGACCATTTGTGAGAAGACTTCACAGAACCAGACAGAACCACGCTGCTTCACCAGAAACCCTCCAGCTCAGACTCGGGCTTCGCTCCGATGGGAGGTGGAGAGCTCGGCACTACGGCAGCAGAGGAATAAACCGAAGAAATGAAGGTGCAGGATCGGACCTAGCGGTACGCAGCAGTGAGGACCAATGAAGCCTCCTCCAAGCTACCGTGGCCGATGCAGCACGGTGATTGGCCGTGGCCGAGGCAGCACGGTGATTGGCCGTGGCCGAGGCAGCACGGTGATTGGCCGTGGCCGATGCAGCACGGTGATTGGCCCTCTCTGCAGCCACTTGTTGCAGCAGTGTAGGTCATTAGACCAGAGCTTAGACTGTATGTAGGGAGTGAATGGTGAAGCAAGAGAGAGAGAGAGCGAGGAACGTTCATTTGAAGGTAACAAAACGCGATTCTTATTTTCAGGTGATTACACTCTAAAGAAAACATACTCATTAATATTATTTCATTTCTGCTAACAGATCCCCCGAGTTGTGACGTACTGGTCTTTGAAATGATAACAGAAGTCATCTTCAGACCTTTCCTCTAGTGGAGGTCTAGATCAGCCCAGAACCCCACATCCCCCATCAGCTGAGGCAATGGTGGAAGAACATGCCGTCCGGTAGAACCCTGGGACAGAACCAGGCTCTGGGTGGCTCACAATCTGCCTCAATCAAAGTCATTGTGGTTTTTGGCTGAATTAAAGTCAAATTCATTATATGGCTTTGTTTTTATGTGCAATTTACTTTACTTTCTGTAATCTATATTAGCTGCAGTACCAGCAGGACCAGGCATCCTTCAACGTGATGCCGTTCTGGTCAGAAGGAACTACGCTGCATTTCACATACACACAGGCAACAGGTCATACTGATAAACGCTTAGCGTATGCTCCGTGTGATTTCATACATGTTCAATACACTTTTTAAGAAATGTGTATTGACATATTTATCACATATATTTATATATATGTGATAAATATATATATTTCTATTTAGCTCTGTCAGACGCTGAGCCACTGCTGCTGTCCGGTGAATTCAAACACTTCAGCTTCTCCAACAGCCTGCTGGATGGGTTAGGGTTGCTGCTGCTACAAGCTTGTAGAGTATCTGTGTTTGTGTGTTGGAAGAACTGATTAGCTCCAGAGATGCTATTTCCAAGATGATTAGGGGAAGGTGGAGTCCGGTCCCGTTTTCCTGGTATCTTCCTGGTGTCTTCCTGGAGTTTTCCTGCTGTTTCCTGGAGTTTTCCTGGAGTTTCCTGTCTGGTCTTCCCGTCTGTCTCCTTGTATGGCATTGTCCGGGCTGGTTGCCGTGGTTTCCACCCTGATTCAACCCAGCAGTACATAGACGTCGTCCTGCCTTCCTCTTGGCTCCAGATCGTTCCGTCACCAGTCTCAGCATCGTCGTTCAAGCTCAGATCCTTTTTGGCAATTTTTGAATATTTCTCCTCTGTCGAGAGTTTTGGACTTCCCTGTTTTTCCCTCGGTTGCTTTCCTCCCATCCCGGCTCCGTTCCGGCTCCGTCCCGCCACCCGTTGGCCGGTCCTGCGGGGGACTCAGTGCTCCCTCTCCCCAGTCAGGTTGACCTCCAACCTTCCCCTACTCTCCAGCACTTTCCATGCCATCATAAACCCTTTTAGTTTGAACTAAACTCTGTCTACGCTCATGGTCTGCTTTTGGGTTCCCCTGTTTGTGCCACCAGTTTTAGTCCATGCCAATCTAAAATGCTTCACATGAACTGGTCCAGCCTGAGAAGTTATGGTGGTCTCGCCAGGTAAAAGAGCCATTTCAGAAACATGGAAGACTCTTATGGAGGACGTTTAGGGTCAACATACGCCGATAAACCACTAACCAAAAAATGATGTTATTTTAATAATTATGTTGTTTTACTTGACATTATGCAACTTCGGCGTTGTCTTGTGAACAGTGACTTTCTCTCAGATTTAGTGCTTGTGGTGAAAACAGACAAACAAACTTTGTTTCTGGATGAAATTTTAATTAGACTGAAATGATTTTTGCATGCACACTCGCTTCTCTCAGTTAGTTACCGCTCTTAAACACTAGCATTGTGTTAAAGTGCAGTGTTTTCACTGTTCCAGGGTGTTTCTGAGTAGTGTCTGTTGCAATGCTTTGTGGGTAGATGTAAGTTTATTTAATAATTTAGCATCTGCAGTGAAGTCATGGGAGACTTCTGATGTACTTGGTATTTTCGTGGTGGTCCGACGTGCCTTTTGTATTTATTTATTTAGTTATTTTTGGCCCACACAACAGGTAAACTGGCCTTACACTGGGCTGGTTTGGCCCGATCGCACTGTAGCACTTATGATAGAACATTATGCTAATGCTAAGCTAATGCTAAGCTACATTAGCATGAGAGAGGCTATTTAGGTTCGACTTCTGGAGCTGCAGTTGAGGGTCAATGAAACACATGACAGCAGTGTAGTTACTGGTATTGATTTGAACAAAAAATACTTGAAATGATGAAAGAAAAAATGATTCATGAAAAAAACAACAAATAGTCATATTCATACACTTCATTTTCAATTTCCTACTAGTGGTTCTTTTGTCATTTGTAGTACACCTTTGACTTCCTCTACATCAGGGCAGCTGTCCATTCAACTCAGTCCCATCAATAAGCAATATTCACAAAGATATTCATACAGTTCAATGTGTAGGTGTTCAATGCGCTAACGATGCAGCTCAGCAACTCCGCCGCCCGTCCAGTGGGTTAGGATAGGGCAGTCGGGACTGGCAAGGTTGTTATTTCTACTTCAAATTATTAGAGAGGCCTCAATGTGGCCACATTTCTTCGCTGACTCACCAAGACCAGTGAAGGAATGAAGCATCCAGTTGGTTCAGTTGATCCAATTCAATTCAATTAATTTTTAAAGTCAAAAATCACAGTTTTGCCTCAGAGGGCTTTACAGTCTGTACAGGACACGACACCGTCTGTCCTTCACAGAGCGACCCTCACATCAGATAAGGAAAAACCCCCTTCAACAGAGGAGGGATCCCCCTTCAACAGAGGAGGGATCCCCTTCACCAGAGCAGGGATCCCCTTCACCAGAGGAAACAAACTTTTGGAGATGGGCCTGTAGTTTAGCATTGATGTGTGGTCCAGGATGGTTTCTTAGGGGGGGTGGGGAGTGCCTGGTAAATGCTAATGCTGCCTTGGGGGGGGGGGTAGGTAGTTGTGGGGGGGGGGTGGGGAAGGGGGGGGGGGAAAAGAAGGGAAAAAAGAAGGGGGGGGAAAGGGGAGGGGGGGGGGGGGAGGGGGGGGGGCCGGGGGGGAAAAAAAGGGGGGGGGGGTAGGGGGGGGCTAAAAATTTTTATTGTGGGTGGTTGCATGGTGTGTGTCTGCAGGTGTAGGGAATTGATTTCCCCAGGTGGGACTAATAAAGGACTATCTTCTTCTTCTTCAGCTGCTTCTGCTTCTAAAATAAGACAGAAACACCCCTGAATGCAGAGAAGAGTTGAAGATGGTGAGGAGACTGGAGGCCACTGTGGAGAAAACCTTTAGAAGAACATGAAAAGGACTTCAGGACGTTTTCATGGAGCTAACCACATCTCTGAAGTCCATAATAGCGACAGAAACTGCTGAGCTGTGGAGGAGGTGCTGGTGACTCCAAGGTGCAGGTGCTTGCAGCATCAGTGGTAAAATGGTGGACTCCAAAGGGTCCCCTTGAGGATGCTTCTGGCAGACGGGGTTTCACGCTGCCCAAATTAAGGGGCGGAGGCAAAACATAACCATTTCATTTGGTATCAACATGATTTAAATATATCGATGTAACACCACTAAAAATTAAGTGTGATCTTCAAGATTGGCATATGTTTCGAAGGGAAACATTAATTGTTCATGTTATTTATACCAGCTTAATATTTGCAAATTGAACAACCCCACTTCTCCCGTTTTTTCAGTGTAGGACGAATAGATGGGATTTGAGTTTTGATTTAAAGACCTCCACAGAGTCATACGGTCTGATGTCTACAGGGAGGTTATTCCAGAGGAAAGGGGCTCGATAAGAGAAGGTCCTTCGGCCTGCTGACTTCTTTTGTGGACAGACAGGAGTCCTGTTTTCTGAGAGCAGAGTCCTGATTGGAGTATAAGGTTTAACTAGATCAGACAAGTAGGAAGGACCGAGGCCATTTACAGTTTTCTAGGTCATCAGAAGCCCTTTAAAGTCTGATCTGATGTGGATCGGGAGCCAGTGTAATGAAGCTACAGCTGGTGTGATGTGGTCAAGTTTTCTAGTTTTAGTTCAGATTCTTGCTGCAGCGTTCTCAACTATTTGAAGGCTTCTGGTACTAGAATGAGGCAGACCAGGTAGTAAAACATTACAATAATCCAGTCTGGATGATACGAAGGCCTGGATTGGGATCTGTACATCAACCCTGGATAGAGCAGACCTGATTTTAGCAATATTGTGTAAGTGATAGAAAGCGATTGATTCTCACTTCCAAACTTCCAGTTTGCTGGTTGAGCACTGACGTGACTCTTGGTGATACCTGGTGGCTGGCTGCATGTCAGGTAAATGAGACTGGGGATTCCACCTCACAAAGGGCAGGGCATGTGTCATGTGACCACAGACCTCATCTGATTTGCTCCAGGGTTTTGACCAACAGCTTTTTTATCCAATAAGGTGGAGACACCGTGCGATTTGAGCTTGTGTTGAAAATGCGTTCACCACTGCGTACAAGCTGTCCCCGCGCAGTGCTAGCCGTTAGCATAATGTGCCGTCGTCACGTTACGTATGAAAGGACCTTCAGCAAGAAAAGCCAGATCCCCGAACTCGTCCTCAGCTGTCCACCTCGTGCCTGTATGAGGACGTTCAGCTGCAGCGCTCCCAGGCTCTGGAGCTCCTCCCTCCTCACACCTGACGGTCACCTGTTCAAACGGCCGGCTGCTACGTCTCTTCTGATCTTCACTCTGCTGTTGATTTGTCTGTCTGTTTTTATCTGTTTGAGTATTATTGTACCTTGTGAGGTGTCTTTGGGTGTCCTGAAAGGCCCCACTAAATAAAACATAGTGTTATTAATAATACTGAGAAATGGAGAGAACTGAGATAAATAAATACTCAAGCAGGGCTGCTGAATATTATTCTGGCAAAAAGTTGAATCGAAGGCAACTGGACTTAGATTTGTCCCTGAAGACGTTTCGCCCCTTATCCAAGTGGCTTCATCAGTTCGAACGCTGCAGTCTGACTAGTCCCCTCTAGTCTGACAAACAGTGGAGTAAGACCCAGGTTTTTAACCTCTGCGGAAGTGTCCGCCCCTTATTCTCCTAAGACAATAGTTCGTTAGTGGAGTTTCAGTGTGAGTCCCACTAGTGAACGACAGTCGTTAAGGATTCAATGGGGCCAACGACAACAGTCGTTAGGCATCATGTGTGTTGCCAGTGGACGACAGTCGTTGTGTTCGTTAGGGACACTTGAGGTTAGTTTCGGACTGTCTTTGATGTTGAATTTTCTTGGTACCGCTGAAAGTGCAGCATTGTAGATGGGGGATAGGTGGTGTCTGAGACCCCCTCCTCTGTTTAGAGATGGTTTTTCCAATTTAACATAGATGGCTTCCTTTACTCCTCTTTCAAACCATCTGTCCTCTCTGTCCAAGATTTTTACATTGCTGTCCTCAAAGGAGTGAGCCTTTTCCTTAAGATGTAAATAGACAGCTGAATCTGGACCTGAGGAGTTGGCCCTTCTATGCTGGGCCATGCGCTTGTTTAGGGTTTGTTTGGTTTCACCAATGTAGAGGTCCTGGCATTCCTCGCTGCACTGGACAGCATAAACCAGGTTGCTTTTTTGTGAGTGTGGTAGCCTGTCTTTGGGGTGGACCAGTTTCTGCCTGAGGGTGTTGCCGGGTTTGAAACACACTGGGATTCGGTGTTTGTTAAAAACTCTTCTGAGTTTTTCTGATACCCCGGACACATAGGGAATGACTATGTTCCTGCGTTTGTTTCTGTCCTCGGCTCCCTCTGCGTTGGTGGTCTTCTTAGAGCGTGTTACTCTGTCAAAGGTCCAGTTGGGATAGCCACAAGTTTTCAGAGCTCCCCTTAGATGTTTGTGCTCTTTCGCTTGGGCCTGTGTGGTGGTTGGTACATTATCAGCCCTGTGTTGTAGGGTTCTGATAACGCCTAGTTTGTGCTCCAGAGGGTGGTGTGAGTCAAAGAGAAGGTATTGGTCTGTGTGAGTGGGTTTCCTATACACCCCAATGTGGAGGCTCCTGTCCTCATCCAAGTGAACATCACAGTCCAAAAAAGGTAAGTGGTTGTCCTTAACGTCCTCTCTAGTGAACTTGATGTTCTTGTCCACTGAGTTGATGTGCTCTGTGAAAGCCTGGACCTCTTGGGTTTTGATTTTCACCCATGTGTCATCCACATACCTGAACCAATGGCTTGGTGATGTTCCCTTGTATGAGTCAAGTGCCTTCTGTTCTACCTTTTCCATGTAGAGATTTGCCACAATGGGGGATACCGGTGAGCCCATGGCACAGCCCTGTTTCTGTCTGTAAAAGGTATTGTTAAACTGGAAATATGTGGTGTTGAGGCACAAATCCAGTAGCTGGCAGATCTGGTCTGGGTTGAGGTTGCTTCTGTCCTGTAGGTTTTGGTCCTGCTTCAGATGATGTCTCACCGTTTCCACTGCCTCCATGGTCGGGATGCAAGTGAATAAGGATGTAACATCATATGAGACCATGGTTTCATCTGGTTCTATTCTTAGACCTTTGATTTTTCGCACAAACTCCTGAGAGTTTTGAATGTGGTGTGGTGTATTACCAACCAAAGGGTTGGCCTTGGATAAGGGGCGAAACGTCTTCAGGGACAAATCTAAGTCCAGTTGCCTTCGATTCAACTTTTTGCCAGAATGAATATGACCTGGATGAATGAGAACCTTCACAGACTTATAACTGAGAATTTTGGGTTGGATACCCTTAAAACAGTGCGGAGTATGAAAGGTTTGCTCGGGTTGCAGATTCAGGACTTTGTTTGCCTGGGGGGGGGGGGAAAAAGAAAATGGGAGGGAGAGAGAGAAGGAAATTTTGGAGAACCTTCACAGACTTATAACTGAGAATTTTGGGTTGGATACCCTTAAAACAGTGCGAGAGTATGAAAGGTTTGCTCGGAAAGTTGCAGATTACAGGAACCATTTACGTTTTAGCCTGAGGTGCAGGCAAAATATGCTCATACCCACCAGCCTACAGTTGCGTTCCACAATGAAAGGACACAGAGCCAGCATGATACTGGAGAAGGCTCAAAAACAACTTCTGAACGAAAGGATCAGACAAATCCTGTTTACCATAGGAAGGCTGCAGGAGAAGATTGACCACCTTCTCCAAAACCTTGAAACTATCCTACCAGCAAGTTTGTTTGAAAGGGTTGTTGGCTTCACTAGAAAGCTCAACTAACTCAGCGCACCAAGAGCAAAGAAAGACAAACCAAGAAATTCCTCCACCTCCAAAACAAGAACCGAAGCAGAATGGAAACAGAAAATGGGAGTCCAGAAACAGACCAAACCACACAAGGGGAACTACAAAACAGATGGGTGAAGAATCTGTCAGACAGGGAACTCACCCACCCGGAGAAGGAGGTCTTAGCCAAAGGACTAAATTTTGCTGTAACACCACATCAGGTTCCTATAGTTGAACTCATCACAGCTACGGAGACAGCTATAAGAATAAACAAACTGAATGAGACTGAAGCTGAGCAGCTCAGACTCAAGGTGTCAGCAACTTTGTCCAGTGCTAAGACCCCACCGTCAAACCTCACCAGTCAGGAAAGGAAAGCTGTGGCATCCTTGAGCAAGGACAACAGCATCACTATCCTTCCAGCGGACAAAGGGAGATGCACAGTCATTCTCAATACAAATGATTACCAATCCAAAATAGCCACACTACTCAACGATACCAGCACCTATGAAATCCTGAAACGGGACCCATCCAGCGGGTACAGGAAGAAGGTAATAGAGTGCTTACAACAGCTACAAAGAGATGGAAAATTTGACAGACCACAGTACCTCAGACTCTACCCACAGGAGACCACACCATGTCTTTATGGACTCCCTAAGATCCATAAAGAAGGGGTCCCCCTCAGACCCATTGTTAGCAGCATTAATTCGGTCACATACAATATCGCTAAGTATGTTGCCAACATCTTAGCCCCTTTGGTTGGTAATACACCACACCACATTCAAAACTCTCAGGAGTTTGTGCGAAAAATCAAAGGTCTAAGAATAGAACCAGATGAAACCATGGTCTCATATGATGTTACATCCTTATTCACTTGCATCCCGACCATGGAGGCAGTGGAAACGGTGAGACATCATCTGAAGCAGGACCAAAACCTACAGGACAGAAGCAACCTCAACCCAGACCAGATCTGCCAGCTACTGGATTTGTGCCTCAACACCACATATTTCCAGTTTAACAATACCTTTTACAGACAGAAACAGGGCTGTGCCATGGGCTCACCGGTATCCCCCATTGTGGCAAATCTCTACATGGAAAAGGTAGAACAGAAGGCACTTGACTCATACAAGGGAACATCACCAAGCCATTGGTTCAGGTATGTGGATGACACATGGGTGAAAATCAAAACCCAAGAGGTCCAGGCTTTCACAGAGCACATCAACTCAGTGGACAAGAACATCAAGTTCACTAGAGAGGACGTTAAGGACAACCACTTACCTTTTTTGGACTGTGATGTTCACTTGGATGAGGACAGGAGCCTCCACATTGGGGTGTATAGGAAACCCACTCACACAGACCAATACCTTCTCTTTGACTCACACCACCCTCTGGAGCACAAACTAGGCGTTATCAGAACCCTACAACACAGGGCTGATAATGTACCAACCACCACACAGGCCCAAGCGAAAGAGCACAAACATCTAAGGGGAGCTCTGAAAACTTGTGGCTATCCAAACTGGACCTTCGACAGAGTAACACGCTCTAAGAAGACCACCAACGCAGAGGGAGCCGAGGACAGAAACAAACGCAGGAACATAGTCATTCCCTATGTGTCCGGGGTATCAGAAAAACTCAGAAGAGTTTTTAACAAACACCGAATCCCAGTGTGTTTCAAACCCGGCAACACCCTCAGGCAGAAACTGGTCCACCCCAAAGACAGGCTACCACACTCACAAAAAAGCAACCTGGTTTATGCTGTCCAGTGCAGCGAGGAATGCCAGGACCTCTACATTGGTGAAACCAAACAAACCTTAAACAAGCGCATGGCCCAACATAGAAGGGCCAACTCCTCAGGTCCAGATTCAGCTGTCTATTTACATCTTAAGGAAAAGGCTCACTCCTTTGAGGACAGCAATGTAAAAATCTTGGACAGAGAGGACAGATGGTTTGAAAGAGGAGTAAAGGAAGCCATCTATGTTAAATTGGAAAAACCATCTCTAAACAGAGGAGGGGGTCTCAGACACCACCTATCCCCCATCTACAATGCTGCACTTTCAGCGGTACCAAGAAAATTCAACATCAAAGACAGTCCGAAACTAACCTCAAGTGTCCCTAACAAACACAACGACTGTCGTCCACTGGCAACACACATGATGCCTAACGACTGTCATCTGGGTATTACTCCACTGTTTGTCAGACTAGTGGGGACTAGTCAGACTGCAGCGTTCGAACTGATGAAGCCACTTGGATAAGGGGCGAAACGTCTTCAGGGACAAATCTAAGTCCAGTTGCCTTCGATTCAACTTTTTGCCAGAATGAATATGACCTGGATGAATGAGAACCTTCACAGACCTGCTGAATATTAGTTTATGCCAGAAACACCAAGTTCACACCTGAGGGGCAAATTCATTTAGTTTTCTTTCCTTGGAGTTAAAGGTAAAATCAAAAGTTTAGATAAAATGTTGTTGCAGTGAAGTTATTATTTTATTATTTTCACTCTTTTAAAGTCAACAGAATGCAGAAAACAAAGTCTCTGAAACTCTGAATCGTCTAAGACTCTGATGACAAATGTGGAGTGGATTTTGTGATTTACGCTAACCCTAACCCTAACCCATTTCAGCAGTGAGAGGCGGCTTTCAAGCCTAGACACTGGCCGTCCATGACGATGCGTTGTATGTTCCAGGACTGGCCGATCACAGCCGAGTCAGTTACCCGGTGCTCACGGTAACCTCCTCCGCCGCTACTGCTGCTGTACAACGTGGACAAATTGTTTGGAGAGAAAAGACTCATTTTACTACCAGAATCTAGAAGATTTGGAGAGTCTAGAGGAGTCGTATGAGTTAGCATAGGGCTAAACCGGAAGCTATCTAGCTTGGCCGGCGGATGTCTCTGAAGCGCATTCTGTAAAAGTTGTACGGTGCTGGTTTCCCTCTCAGTGATCTTCCACAGGAGTCGATGGTGACGTTATAAATGGCCGATCAGCCTTTCTGCAGCACTCCTCCCTCACCCTCTTTCCTTCCCTCGGTGCTCCTCTATTTCCTGGGAAGATTTCCACACATCAGAATATTCCTTCATATCTGTCGCTCAACAATCAGCAACCATGGGATAACTGGGTGTTGGTGGAGGTCCGCCTCACGCCCACGGTGCCTCTCTGACAGGAAAAGAGCATCAATAAAAGAAGAGCAGAGTGCCGGGCTCGTAGCCCGAAGCAGAGGAAGGCCAGTGAAAGGCGGGAATGTGAGGACATGCATAGCAATGTCACCCCTGCAAGGTAAACAATCCCTCCTAATTACCAGGCCGAGTTTTAATTAAGACGACGGCAGAGTAATTATTGCCCCTGACAGGGATGATTGAACCAGGGAGTCCATGTTCTGATTAGGTCGCTCATCGGGAGCCATAATGTCATGACCTCTTGTTGTCAGAGGACAGATCAGATCAGTGAGGACAGCAGGCCAGTCTCCTGGGGTGGTCTTCGTCTTTCACTATTACATCTGTCAGTCATGTGGCGGGCGATGCTCTATAGTTTTGAACAAATACCATTTGCAGACCAAAATCAACATTGGAGTATGTGATACATCATATTCCCATGTGCAACATGTGCAACAGATCACCACTGTTGTCAAACATCTATGAAAAACTCTTTAATGAGCTTCATATGTACAGTAGCCACACAGACCCAGCCGGCCTCTGAGTCGCTGCCTATCTTCAGTTTGTGACTAGTCATTCAAATAGGCCTGGTGTTGTGCTGACCAATCAGAGGGCAGATGTAACACACTTATTTGAACAGTCAAAGTAAGCAGAATTAAGGGTTCAGAGATATTGTTTACTGTACATTATTGTATATTATGAAAATGCTTGCCATGTAGGCCGTTTACTGGAGACAGAAATGCTTTAGTCAGTGTTGTAGCTGAGATGCTTCCCATTCCAACCATGTACTGACTGGATACAGGCAGGCCAGTGTTTCATTGTGTACTTTCTTTTTCTGTCAAACATATTTTATTTAGTTTTATTTTTTAACAGAGAACAGTGTCACAGGGTTCCACATTTAAAACAACTATTGTTTTTGATCTAATAGTCCCGTGGTGCCTCATTGGGGGGTACAACATTCAGTCCAGTTTCTCAGCCAGTCCCGTTGGTTGGATTCTCAGTAACTGTGTGAGTCTGTCCAGGTCGTAGATCTCTTTGACGATGTCCTTCCAGTTGCTCATAATAGGAGGTTGCTCATTACACCATCTCCTAGTGGTTGCCTTCTCGGCCGCTGCAGGTAAAACCTGAACCAGGTACTGGTCCTTGCGTCGAACACTTTGATTCGGCAGGTTTCCCAGGTATAGTACTCTAATGTCCTTGGTATTCATAGCCCAGGACTGCTTTAAACTCTACCCAGACATCTCCCTGGTATTGTTTCATTTTCTTACATTCCTAAAAACGTGTGTGTCCTGATTCAACCTCACCACACCGCCTCCAGCATGCCTGTCGAGTGTCTGGGAGTTTCCTTTCTGTTTTAGGAGTTATAAAGAATCTGATTCTCTCCACATCCTGGAGCTGGTGGTAGTTTGTTGGATTTTACATATATTGTTCCAGTCTCCTTCCTTTTCCCACCTTCTCCTATCATAGAGCATGCTGGCTCCTCTACTGGTCCAGCAGTGAAGTCACTTCATCGGTCGTGTTTTATGAGCTTTAAGATAAGATAAGATAAGATAAGATCAGCTTAACACACCGTCCCGATCACTGTGCTCGGCTCATAGGGAAAACTGGCTTTATTTCTTTCTCAAAGAAGTCCCTGACCTGCAGATGTCTAAATGAGTCTAATCTAAGTTCTTCCTTCAGTTCTTGGAGCCTTTGAGTCTGCCGTTGTCAATAATAGTACTTGTTGCTGTTATGCCCTTGTTCCCCCATATGATGAAACTGTTCTCAAGGTTCTGGGGTATAAATCTGGGCTCATAGGCCGTCCAGGTCAGGACTGTAGTCTCGTCCTCTAGTTTATGTTTTCTGATCAGTGCATGCCAGGTCCCCAGAGTGACTTTAGTGATTGGGCCAAGTGTTTGCTCTTTTTCCCTGAACATTTCCCTGTTTGCTAACGTGACGTCCCTCTGTCCTTGGTTCCATTTCTGTCCATTTTGAACTAAAGGTTGTATCCCACCAGCACACCGGTGGGCGGAGCTGTGCAGCGTGGTCGTAGTCTTGTAGGTTTGGGAGGGCCGCCTTTGGCCTTGGGAATTTGTAATGCAGCGTATTTTATTCTTGGTTTCCCTCCCCCCAAATGAATCTTGACATTTTTTTGTCCCGGTCCAGAAACCGGAGCCGGGGGATTTCTACTGGTCCGGACTGAAACAAGTACAGAAGTCTTGGTAATAGATTCATCGTTATGATGGAGCTGAAGTCTAAGTGTTGACCACCTTTCCATATCTTTATGGATATCTTGATTTAGAGCTCTATAATTGGCTTCATACAGTTTATTCAGGTTATTTATAATATTTACTCCAAGATATTTTATTGATTTTGCTTTCTATTTAAAGTTGTATGTTTGTCTAATGCTTTGTGGTGGAGAGTAATTTAATGATAGAACTCGTGTTTTTGCCTCATTGAGTTTATATCCTGATAGGAGATTAAAACTTTCTCACCGTTTCATTAACTTAGGTAGACCCGTATCTGGTTGTATTATATAGATTAAAACATCGTCAGCGAATAGTCCAGTTTTGTGCTCTGTGCCCTTCACCGTCACCCCTTTAATGTCTTCATCTCGTCCAACTGCTTCAGCCAAAGGCTCAATAAAAGTTGAGGGTCGGTGATGGGCAGCACCCCGGCCTTGGAGATCTTTCTAGCTGGAACCAATTTGTAAGATTTCCATTAATTTTTATTCTTGCCTTTGGCTCTTGATATAATGTTTTTATAATATTTACTGAGTCTTTATTTAAGCCAAATTTTTCTAGACAAATGTATAAATATTTCCAGCTTACGCTGTCGAAGCATCTAGACTGAGTAATACTGCATGTTCTCCCATCTTTGTACTTTGTCCACTATGTGTAGAGTCCTCCTAATGTGGTCTTGAGTTTGCCTGCCCTTAATGAATCCACACTGGTCCTTGTCAATCAAGTCTGCCATGAAGTTTTCAAGTCTCTTGGCTATTATTGTAGTATATATCTTGTACACTGTCAGAAAATAAGGTACAACTGAGGTGCACTTTTGTCCTCTAAGGTACAACTGCTGGTGATGTACCCTCACAGGTCCTGAGTTGATCCACATGGTACTTATATGTACCATTTTGGGGTTAAAAGGGTACATTTAATTTCCAAAATGAACAAAGGTCCAAATCTGTACCATTTTTTCCACAAACAGGGGTACAACGACAATGTGAGGCTGTCAGTGGATGAATAGAGGCAAAACCGGGTGGTTTTTGCATTACAATTGAGAAATTTTGTTAAGTGTAAAAAGTACAAATAGAAAAGCCATTAACTTAAAGTAAATAATTACATTCGATTTCAGTGAGAGCAGTGTTGCTGGTCACTCTTTTTGCCAGTGCATCAAAGTTTGTGGTCTTTGTTAATTGTTGGATAATTTTGTTCCAGTATTTGATGGGCTGGATTAAAAAGCTCAACGTGCCGTACGGCCCACAGGCCTCGTTTTGGCCATGTCTGGGTTACAGTATTATAAGAAGCAATAGACATAATATTGCAAATCACAAATGATCTAGAAATAATAATTACAACTATTTCTATTATCTTAATAGATTTGCTTTGGTATGGTTTGCTTGGGATCATATTGGTTTGGTTTATTTATTTATTTAAATAATAAATATACAAATTACATCAAACACTAAACATACACACAGTTTTCATGAAAAAGGATCATGATCATGACCCCTGATACATGCGCGTTCATGACGCAACGGCACGTGTACGCGCATCAAGTGCTCCTCCCAACAGTCAGCACTTGGCTGCTGTCAGGTCGAGGCGGAGATGGACGACTGGTCGACGGAGGAACTTCTACTGAAGCTCCAGCAGGCTGGGATAAATGTGACACATGAAGAAGCCCGGAGATTTAGAGGTAAGTTAATTTCTAAATGAACTGAAGTTGAAGATATATAGAGCTTTATATGTTCGAAGCAGCCTTTCGACGAAACTGAAAAAAACGGACTAAATCTTCAGCTAGCATGCTAGTCAACATGATGCTAGCTCAGAAAAACTCGGACATTCAGCTTCAGTATAAAAGGTCAACATGACCAAATGCTTGTTGAGACATCTTTTGTGCTTTGTAACGTTAAGTTTAATCCACGGGGGGTTGTGTTGTTGGATGGAAATTGTTTTATTAATGCTAAATATTAACTTAGGTAGCGTTAGCTAACGTTGACATTAGCTAAAATTTGCTGATATCATTGCGCGGTAATTTAATATCACGGTAGACTAAAATGTATCTTTAGGGTCCAAATGTATACCTACCGTAACGGTCGAGCTGTTTTTTTCCTCTTTGTCCTTTTTTTCGCGGGTCTCAACTCGTTTTTTCCCCTCCCCACTCGGTTTTCACCTCAAGAACCAGGTTAATGTTTACTATAAGATGGCTGTGGGCTGATTTCTGCAGTAAGTTATTATGGACGCTGTAAGGTTATGTTGCGAGGGAGATTGCAGCCTAACATGTATCATGGCCATGTTGACAGTCAATGACAGCGTGAGTCCTGCGAGGAGGAGGGCGTTACCTCTGCCGTGCTTGCTGACAGTTGCTATGGCTCTGCCCGCTGAGCCTCTGTGCCCTGGATAGCTTCAGTTAGCCTCTGTTGCAGTTTACTGTTGCGGTGCTCCACTCCGCTGTCTGTTCTGCTGCCACTGTTTACCGCTATACCACTTCAGAGTTGAAAATGTGGGCATCGGTAACTGTTATGGTGAGTCTGTTTACCAGTTAGCTCCGTTAGCAATGTTAGCGACGTTAGCAGTGTTAGCGACTGTTAGCGACGTTAGCAGTGTTAGCGACGTTAGCAGTGTTAGCGACGTTAGCAGTGTTAGCGACGTTAGCACAGCTGCAGTCGAAGTGGAGCAGTCCGTTTTAATGAATTAAATGAGGAAACATTATGTTCTGTCAGTCCTGCGGCGTTTGGATCAGGGTGAAAACAACCGTGTGCACCAGGTGAACAATGACCATGTATTACTGTATGCACCAGCATGTGTAGTAAAAGTTTTTGACTGAAACATATGAAAACTAACACCATTCAATAGGGCTGTAATTAATTATTATTTTAATCATCAATCAATCTGTCAATTATTTAAATGATTAATTGATTGTTTGGTCAATAATCATGCATATCGTCTTTGTCTTTCAGGAAAATCCTGACTTTTTTGCAGTTACATGGTAAAGTTTTCATAACACTAATTCATCATTTTATTCTATTTCACAGGTATCCTACTAATGCTGAATATGTCCAGGTTGTTCGGACTCTCATTGCTAAGTACCCCTTTCTCAAAGATCTGGAGGGAACTGGCTATGCAAGTAAGAAAGTTAGGTAGTTTTGATCTTAAGCAGCTGTATGTTATCTGATACAATTAAGAAAAAATTCAGAATACCGTATTGACCCGAATACAAGACGATCCCCCTTTAGCAAGACCAGTTTTTGGAAAAATATTTTTTAAAGATGAAATCATCAAGACATCAATCAATAAAACAGCAGTGGTTGGAATATGAAATCATTATGTAATTGTAATTGTAATTTCGTATTCCTCTTGCCAGTAAAAATCTAATGCAATGCGATTTTCAGACACCCACAAGGTGAACCGTACCATATCTGTCACTTCACCAAGCAGAACAATAGGGAGACACTATATTCTATAGGAGAGAGAGACCTGTGTACAGGTAGCTCCCTTGTTTTCTCAGCGTGACATGCCTTGCATGTGCGTCTGCCCCTGGGTATTAAAAAAAATTAGAAAGTTGTGGGGTAATTAGAATACTGATCAACATTATCATGAAATCGGCATTATAACTCCTCTGTTGCTAATGTCTGAGGGAGAGAGAGACCACTCTGACTCACTTGGGGGAAAGTCTTTTGGCGTCACCCGTTGATTTACATATATAAATATCTAGACCCTGAATATAAGACGACTCGTCTTTCTCAGACTTTTTTCGATGAAAAAATACTGTCTTATATTTGGGTTAATATGGTAGTGTAATTCATACATGTTCAACATTTCTTGGATATTTTTTATTAAAGTACATTATTGTTTATTTTTTTCTATTAGCACACCTGGCATCAGTCCTTGAAAAGAAAATTCAAAGCAGAGCGAGCACCTTTGGTTCACCAAGATGAAGTGAGAACAGTCAAAGAAAAGTTTGGCCACAAAAGAAAGAAGTCTGTGCCAATGGATGCTGCAGAAAAATCGCCCAGATTTGTGTCAGGGGTAAGTGGATTCATGTAGCTACATGTAGCCTGTGCTTATTACAAAAGCTAGTGTGCACAGTGGAGGTGGGAGTCTTTGGGTGTCTCATGATTCAATTCAATACCGGTTCTTAAGATCAAGATTCGACTCAAAATCAGTTCTTTTGTGCACATGTTGATAAATGTAAATTGCTGTAATGGCAATAAAAAAAAAAAGGCGCTCCGCTGTCCTGCCAGTTCACTTGTAGCTCCACAGATGAGCTGTCAGAAGATCTGCTGTCCCTTTTTTTCTCTTGCTTCCTCCACCTGACTGGTGTTTGGCTGCACTTTGTATTTCAAAATATGAAAATCTAACCTTCATCTGAGCACCAATCAGCGTGAGTTTTATAACGTTCAGGAGAAAAAAAAAAATCGACTGTCCTCTCAATCTATGACAGGATCGCATTGCTGATGGGCACAAGCCTAGTCACGGATTGGATAGAGCGCTTTAATCTTATTGGTTAAGGATAGTAATCGGTTAAAGAGCACCTTCGTGTCTTAGTGGCTTGCTGCAGCGCTATGTACAGAATCCTGTGAGGGTGTGCAAAGGGACGGAGGAAATGTCAACAAAAAATCAATTTTTCAAAATTATGAATCAATCCAGAATCGTAAAGGAAAAGAATCGTGATTCTTACATGATTCGATTTTTCACTCACCCCTAGTGCACAATAGTATTTTACCATGTGTGTTTGTAAAAAGGTTATTGTTTTAGCAATGCATGTATTGATTCTTTTGGTTTACTTGGTAATTAATAAGAATTGTAGCATCCTTGGTTTTGTTTTATCCTTTTTCAAAATTCTAGTTGAAATGCAGTTTTGTTGTTATGCTGTTTTAATTTTCGGTTTTTACTTCCAGCAGGTGCCTGCTGTAATTGGTGAGGATGCAGCCTCCATCGAGAGACATGTACATGATCGACAAATGCAATATGAAAAGATGCAGCCAGACAGTTCTGTGGTCAAAGACCGCATTCATCGGACTTTCGCATGGCGTCAGAAAGAGATGAAGGATGGCATGACAGTTGAGGATGTACTGAGAAAATACCCTTTCTTGAGAACACCTTCAGGCGTGAGTGATATGATTTGCAGTATTTTAAGTCCATTGGGGTTTCAGCATCCCAACTTTTTTGGAATGGGGGAGGAGAGAGAGATGAGAATATGAATTGAGAGGGGCTGAACAAGGTGTGTGTGAGGTGTGTGTGTGTGTGTGTGTGTGTGTGTGTGTGTGTGTGAGCATGTGTGTGTGAGAATGTAGAGCAGCAGGTTTAAGCAGTGTTTCATTTGAGTGTGTATGTGTGTGTGTGCGCGCAATAGTTACACATTTTATTGTTGATGTTTCTGTTCAAAATTTAGAAGATTGATTAATTTCAGTTATGAATATGATGTTTTTACAAGCCAAATGATCTGTATTGATTGTTTCATTGAAAATTATATTGTATTGTATGATTTTTTTTGAAAACTGTATTGTATCGATTATTGATGTTTGATTGATTCTGTTTCAGATAAATAAATTGAATGAAACATGTTTTTGACTATTTCATGTTGTATCAAGTACAGATTTGACCTCTCAAGGGTACAAATGGTTTGTCACTGGGGCTGTACCCTCTAGAGAACAAATTTATACCATTTACAAGGGTACATTTTAGTACCCAGAGTGTTAAAGTCCATTTTTGTACCCCAGGGTGCATAAATGTCCCCATGAGGTACTAACAGGAAGGGTACAAAAATGTTCCCATGTTGATAGGTACAAATGGTGCACCTTTGAGGGTACTGCCCCAGTGACGAGCTGTTGGACCCTTAAAGGTACAAATTTTACACATTATTTCTGAGAGTGTAGTCACAATTAGTATTGATATGGGTCTATAAATTTCACAGTGTTCTTTGTCTTTACCCTCCTTAGGGATTACTTTAATAATAACAAAGTTTAATTGAATGATGCTAATAGCATTGGGCTAATTCGTTCTTGTAGGTTTTGTACCATTCAGGTGGAAAACCATCACTGCCTGGTGCCTTGTTAGTTTTTAATCTCTCCTCCACTTCTTTTGCTGTAATATTTGCAGTTACACTCTTGTGTTGTTTTTTCCAGATATTTGCCAACATGGTGAACTGTCAATGACAGTGTATGGTCAGGACCCTCCGGTGGGCCCATCATCTTCACCATTCATTGCTTTCACTGTAATCGCCATGCCGCCACGGCGCCACCTTTTGACGAAACCTCACAGTCTTCATAGCAGAGCTTCATCAACATCTTGAGGCTTTTCTGACCTAATTTGAGCTGCATCTGATTCATTTCTGAGGCAGTACATCAACATGAAAAACATGACATTTCCTGTCGTCACTGGGTGGCACTATGACTGAGACCCAAACGTGGCATGTGGATATCATCAGGTGTGGACTGTCGTCAGGTGTGGACTGTTGTCAGGTGTGGATGTCGTCAGGTCTACATGTCAGGTGTGGACTGTCATCAGGTGTAGACTGTTGTCAGGTGTGGATGTCGTCAGGTGTGGACTGTTGTCAGGTGTGGACTGTTGTCAAGTGTGGACTGCTCTTAGGTGTGGATGTCATCAGGTGTGGACTGTTGTCAGGTGTGGATGTCGTCAGGTGTGGACTGTTGTCAGGTGTGGATGTCATCAGGTGTGGACTGTTGTCAGGTGTGGATGTCGTCAGGTGTGGACTGTTGTCAGGTGTGGATGTCATCAGGTGTGGACTGTTGTCAGGTGTGGATGTCGTCAGGTGTGGACTGTTGTCAGGTGTGGATGTCGTCAGATGTAGATGTTGTCAGGTGTGGATGTCGGCAGATGTAGATGTCGTCAGGTGTGGACTGTCGTCAGGTGTGGATGTCGTCAGGTGTGCACTGTTGTCAGGTGTGGCCTGTCGTCAGGTGTGCAGGTGTGGATGTCATCAGGTGTGGACTGTCGTCAGGTGTGGACTGTCGTCAGGTGTGGACTGTCGTCAGGTGGACTGTCGTCAGGTGTGGACTGTCGTCAGGTGTGGACTGTCGTCAGGTGTGGACTGTCGTCAGGTGTGGACTGTCGTCAGGTGTGGACTGTCGTGGCCACATAGTTTGATAAAAACGGAAGCTTTGAAGAGTTTTTCAGCACAATCTGTTATTGAGCCTTTTATACTGTATTAAAAAAAAACAGAAAATCAACTAAACTACATATAAGATAAGATAAGATAAGATGAACCTTTATTAGTCCCCAGAGGGAAATTGGGGTGTCATAGCAGCATCAACAGCAGTACAGATGAATACTGTCAGGAATCCCAGGTCTTAGAGAGTTTTATATTTCATGTTTTCTGCTCGTCTGTCTTACACTTCCTGTTTTATTTTGGCATGTGTAACCTCTCCTCTCATTTCAGATCACGTCACTTCCTCCCCTGCATGCTTCCCGCCACTTCGTTTGAGCACCTCCCTATGACCTACTTTCTGCACCACTCACCTGAGTCTCATCGTGATTGCCCCGCCCCGATTGTGTCCACCTGTGTAGTCAATCACTCCCTCACTAGTATTTAATGTGTGCTCCCCATTCCCTCTGTGCCAGATCGTCTTGTGTTTCTATGCCGAGAGTTCCAGCGTTTACTTCCTGTGAGTCATTGCCTCCTCGTGTATCGAATCTCTGCTTGTTTTTGACCAAGCCCTTTGCCTGTTGTTTTTGGAACTGTTTGCCACGCTGCTTGACTTTTGTGTACCGAACTAAGGACTGTAATAAAGACACCGATTCCTGCCTCAGACCTGATTCCCCTGTGTTTGCTTTGGAGTCTCCCACTTCCTGTGTACAGTCGTAACAAATACAGTCTAGTAAAAAGTAAAAGAGAAGGTGCAATGAAGGAAATTGGCAATAAAATAAGATAAGTAGAACATTAATAAGTAAAGTGCAGCAGGTGGTGGGTATTGTATATGCATAGCATATATATATATATATATATATATATATATATATATATATGTAATTATATAATTATATGTAATTATATACATTTGGTCCAGGAATAAATACGGAGCAGATGATCAGAGTCACATGGGGGTCAGACCTTGGTTATGGAGCCTGATGGCCACCAACAGAAAGGACTGACCCAGACGGTTTGTAGTGGGCCGAGGGGGGATCGGTGGCATGTTGGGAGTTGAAGCAGAAGTCGGAGGTGTAGATGGTGAACAGGAACGGTGACAGCACAGTTCCCTGGGGAGCACCGGTGTTGCTCACCAGCACGTCAGACAGGCTGCCCTGCATTCTGACATACTGTGGTCTGCTGGTGAGGTAGTCCGTAATCCAGTCCACCAGGTCGTGGTCCACCTGCATAGCTGAGAGCTTCTCAGCTAGCCGGTGTGGTTGGACTGTGTTGAATGAACTGGAGAAGTCGAAGAACATGATTCTCACTGTGCTCTGCTTCTCCAAGTGCGTGGAGGCTCTGTGGAGCATGTAGATGATGAATGTTTGCCTGGTATGCAAACTGTAGGGGGTCCAGGGAGTCACTCACCAGGGGCCTGAGGTGCTGCAGGACCAGTCGCTCCAGGATCTTCATGACGTGTGACGTCAGAGCGACTGGCCTGTAGTCCTTGAGGGTGCTAGGGAGTCCTTTCTTGGGCACTGTGACGATGCAGGAGGTCTTCCAGAGTTGTGGTACCTTCTTCAGCCTGAGAGAGAGGTTGAAGAGGTGCTGGAACGCTCCTGCCAGCTGCCCGGCACACGCCTTGAGCACCCTGGGGTTGATGTTGTCAGGACCCCTGGCCTTGTTGGTGTTCACCCTGGAGAACTGTTTCATCACTTGGCTGGATGTGATGATCAGGGATGGTTCTGGTGTTGATGTGCTGAAGGGGGAAGTGCTTCTGTATTAATTTCCTGTTTCTAAAAACACACGAGGAATAAAATAAGAGGGCTCATGTTCTTTGGCCTGAGCGAAGCTGCTTCCACATTGCATCATGTTGTGTTCTCACTTCTGTTTGGTGTCACTTTGCTGCCGGTCGTTAGTTTAATACCTCCATTGTTATCATCCTTTACTTACAAAAAAAGCTCTTTTAAGCCTTAAAAAGCACTTCCTAAGTTTAAATGCTTCAGGCGAGAAAGTAAACATTTAGATTTCCAGTATGTGATCTAGCTAGTGACTATAAAGCTATGTATAGCTAGTAATTTTCTCATAGATAACTATCTAGCTAGCTAGCTAGCTGGCCAGCCAGTTTTAGCTATCTAATGCAAACTAGCAAACTACAACAGTCCTCAAATGTGACTTTAGGCCATTTTGGTATGTTTTCCTCCAAGTCAATGATACCTGATGTGGTAAAACCACCCAGTCACCACAGCGTAGCTGCTCAGTAGCGCTGCTGCCACTAACCTGAAAGAACCACAACTGCCTTCAAACCGGAAGTGAAAAACGGAGTTCGGTAAATGCATAGGGGAATCAAATCGGGTTGATAAAATACCTACAATAAAACAAAGACATATCAATAATTTAATCAAAGCCCTGCAACATTTTCCCTGAACTGTATCGATCAATTGTCATTGAGGTCTGAGGATCTTTTTCTTCATTTGAATCCAGTGCGACCGCTGGTGCTGGCCCTTTCAACGGTTCGGAGCTGGATGAATGAATGAAGTGGATGAATTATTTCCTAGTGTTGACAGCACCAGCCTACTGCTCTTTCCTAATGAATGATTCTCACTGAGCCTTGCGTTAGCCCACAGTTCACGATCTTCTTGTTCATGATGATCGGGATCAGGCCGGTCTTTAACTCATATATATTTAACTCTATAGACAAATTATTTAAGCACTGGAAGTGACTCATTTTAAGCCCGACCATTATGCTTTTCCTAAACCTAAGTGGTTTTGTTGCCTAAACCTAACTACTGTACTTTACTACTTAATGTAGTTTTACATTACTTTACATACTAAAGTACACCTGCAGATACTTATGATGCGAGGCACCAAATTTACATGTCACACATTACATGACTCATCATTAGGATTATTACACAATCTGTAAAAACAGTTATGTCTGCTGTGGCTCTGGAGGGTCTTTGTGAAGTCTGACCTAACTAGAGACTGTACGTTTCAAACAGAGAGCTTGTTTTAGAAACTATGGTTAGAGTTACTTAATGAAAAACACTGATTTATGTCACAGGAAATGTAATACTACTATGTAATAACTATTAGCATTGTCAGTAAGATGCATCATTTACACCAAACTGTGGCAGCCGTTAAAGTGTTTAAACCTCTGAACTGCTGGTGGGGCTAGAATGGGGGCAGTTATTGTTCCTGGGGGGCAATCAAATACTGTCAGACGTGACCTCTATTTATCACTATAGGAAACCTACTGGGCTCTTATTCTTCAGCATTTATTATCCTGAAAATCCTCAGCAGATTATTATATAGAGGAGTCTATGAACCGTACAGAACTGACTGGTTAGGGGAGGAATGTTTCCTTTAACTTAACTTAACATTCTTTGAATACATGTTTGTTACTTTGTTTGTTTGTTTGTTTGTTTGCACACAGCTTTGCCGCTAACCTCTGTGAATAAATACTTATCAGTCCCTGAGTTATTATAGTTAGATAGTATATCACGTCACTTATTGGTCACCCTAGCGTGAATGTCTGTGCATGGTTTCATGGCCAACCCCCCACAGTGGCCAGCTGATGGTCATCCCCAGAAGCTCACGGTAACCATGGATACAAAGAAAGAGGAACAGGAGTAGGACTCTGCAGCAATGCCAGCAGCTCTGAGAGACTGTACTTAGAGCTGTACTAGTAGCTGCTCTGCTTTTGGAGTAGCACCTTTTACTGTATATGTAGTGCTTCATTTGTAAAAAGAAGAAGAAGAAAATTTTTAGGGGGGAAAAAATTTTTTTTATATAAAAAAAAAAAGGGGGGGGGGGGGGGAGGGGGGGGGGGGGCCCCCCCCCGGGGGCCCCCCCCCCCAAAAACCACGAGGAGAAATAAACAGGAGTCATGATAAATGTGTTGTGATTCATATCCAAAACAAGGGCATGAATTTTGATCTGTACATGTGGATCACAATGCCCAGTCCTGTTAAACTCCTCCCGTCACTCAGCCAGCTGGCTCGTCATCACTCCCTGTTTCTGCCTTCGAACCCCAGGTTGGGACTGGGTACCAGCTACTTCTAACCCTTTTGCTAGTTTTTTCTCTGATTAGTAGCAAGCAGGGTCTCAATTAACTGACTCAATTAAAGTGAGCAATCAATACATTTTTAAAAATACATTTTCATAATGTTTTATTGAGTCATTGACCAAATAAGTTCATTACCGTAACACATTTTCAAGTGATGATAACTGAATATGTATGAAAGGTAGACTTTTTATTTTTTTCATGTATGTTCGACTAATAGTTCAGAATAGCCACATAGTGTAAACATTCAGGTAAATGTTTATTGATATAACAATTTTAGTTATTATGTTCATTACTGTAACAAAATTACATTTTATACTAATTTTTTCCTATAGTGTAAATTTTACAAATAAATAAAAAATGTCAGTTTTCTAATCTTAAAAGACTTGACAAAGAGTTCCTGTGCAAACATAAAATTTGAAGTTACTACTCATTCCCATCCAAGCATTTACATATACAACAAGTGTTACGGTAATGAAAAGTTGTTACGGTAGTGAAAAGCTGTTACGGTAGTGAAAAGCTGTTACGGTAATGAAAAGCTTTGTTAGAGTAATGAAAAGTTGTTACAGTAATGAAAAGCTTTGTTACGGTAATGAAAAGTTGTTACGGTAATGAAAAGTTGTTACGGTAATGAATAGCTTTGTTACGGTAATGAAAAGCTTTGTTACGGAAATGAAAAGTTTTAGGTATGATCTTTGTTACGGTAATGAAAAGCTTTGTTACGGAAATGAATAGCTTTGTCACGGTAATGAAAAGCTTTGTTACGGAAATGAATAGCTTTGTTACGGTAATGAAAAGCTTTGTTACGGTAATGAATAGCTTTGTTACGGTAATGAAAAGCTTTGTTACGGTAATGAAAAGTTGTTACGGTAATGAAAAGCTTTGTTACGGTAATGAAAAGTTGTTACGAAATGAAAAACTTTCTTACGGTAATGAAAAGTTGTTACGGTAATGAAAAGCTTTGTTACGGTAATGAAAAGTTGTTACGGTAATGAAAAGCTTTGTTATGTAATGAAAAGCTTTGTTACGGTAATGAAAAGTTGTTACGGTAATGAAAAGTTGTTACGGTAATGAAAAGCTTTGTTACGGTAATGAAAAGCTTTGTTACGGTAATGAAAAGTTGTTACGGTAATGAAAAGCTTTGTTATGTAATGAAAGGTTGTTACGGTAATGAAAAGCTTTGTTATGTAATGAAAAGTTGTTACGGTAATGAAAAGCTTTGTTATGTAATGAAAAGCTTTGTTACGATAATGAAAAGTGGTTACGTTAATGAAAAGCTCTGTCACGGTAATGAAAAGCTTTGTTACGGTAATGAAAAGTTATTACGGTAATGAAAAGTTGTTACGGTAATGAAAAGCTCTGTCACGGTGATGAAAAGTTGTTACGGTAATGAAAAGCTTTGTTACGATAATGAAAAGCTTTGTTACGGTAATGAAAAGTTGTTACGGTAATGAAAAGCTTTGTTACGGTAATGAAAAGCTCTGTCACGGTAATGAAAAGTTGTTACGGTGATGAAAAGTTGTTACGGTAATGAAAAGCTTTGTTATGTAATGAAAAGCTTTGTTACGATAATGAAAAGTGGTTACGTTAATGAAAAGCTCTGTCACAGTAATGAAAAGCTTTGTTACGGTAATGAAAAGTTATTACGGTAATGAAAAGCTTTGTTACGGTAATGAAAAGTTGTTACGGTAATGAAAAGCTCTGTCACGGTGATGAAAAGCTTTGTTACAGTAATGAAAAGTTGTTACGGTAATGAAAAGCTCTGTCACGGTGATGAAAAGCTTTGTTACAGTAATGAAAAGTTGTTACGGTAATGAAAAGCTCTGTCACGGTGATGAAAAGTTGTTACGGTAATGAAAAGCTTTGTTACGGTAATGAAAAGCTTTGTTACGGTAATGAAAAGTTGTTACGGTAATGAAAAGCTTTGTTACGGTAATGACCTCACATAGAGGCCATGTTTTTGGTATTCACAAATTAGGTTATATTGCCCAATCTTTTTCACTGTTTATCACGTAAAGCTACATTAGAATTATTGAATGATTCGATTGTCTTGGGCAATGACAAACTAAGCATGACTTTACAAAAAAACAACGAATCAAGAGCAATTCATAACACAATAACAGACGGTTTAATGCAACCTCAATCAATACTCAATAATAATATTTTCAATTATTTAAGAGCAATTCCTAACACAATGTATAGCTAACAGAATGTTTAAGGTGACCACCATCAATAGAATGTAATAATCAATACAATAGCAATAACGATCAGTAACTTTGCAACCCTCGTCCCCCTTTCAACCCTCCCTGGGCTGCAGCTCTGGTCTGGGTTGATGTTGGTCATCGATGCCAGAGACATCAGAAGGAGGGCTGTCATTCACTGCCTGGAGGTGTTTCTTCTTCTGCTTCTACCTGTTGGAGCTCTCATTCCACTTCGTTAGCAGTTAGTTCTCCTACAGACTTCAGAAGGCCTTTCTCTTTCCTCCTCTTATACCTGCATATAGAAAATCAAAAATTATTCTTCATTTCAATAACACATTTCTTACAACTGAATTCCAACTCTATGTGTTTTCTACCTCCCACTAGCTGACAGTCACTCGTTCACTCATTCAGCCCAATCTCAGATCACCCCTACACTCACACACACACACACACACACACACACACACACACAGTTCTAACCCACACACACACACACAAACACACACAGTTCTAACCCACACACACACACACAAACACACACACACACAGTTCTAACCCACACACACACACACACACACACACACACAGTTCTAACCCACACACACACACACACACACACACAGTTCTAACCCACACACACACACACACACAGTTCTAACCCACACACACACACACACACACAGTTCTAACACACACACACACACACACACACACACACACACAGTTCTAACCCACACACACACACACACACACACAGTTCTAACCTACACACACAGTTCTAACCTACAAATAGTGATTTTTCAACTCATCTCAGCAAAATGACAATTAATGTGGTGTTCAGCATAATTTCCTGAACATGTTGAAAAAAAAGTAAGTCTGTAATCCATTCCTGTAATTTTTATGATTTTTTTTAAATATAAAAAACTAAATTACTAGCTAAAATACAAAAATAGAAATTTATGGGAAAAGTTTTTAATATTTCTGTTTAAAAAAATCATAGAATTTTAGAGAAAAATGGTAAAATTTCAAGAAAACATTGGGGTCCCCCTTGAACTCTCTCAAGGACCCCTGGGGGTCCCCGGACCCCACTTTGAGAACCACTGCCCTGGAAAACCGACCATAAAATTTGGAGCCCTGGTTATACATATATGATAAATTACTGTAACACTTCATTTCATTACTGTAACAGCCTTGTATTAGTTACGGTAATGACCGGAAGTCCCATGTTGCTGGCAATAATTAACCAAGGGGTGTATATTATTACAATCTTTAACATATTTACTGGAAGAAATTGAAAGATGATCTTACCTGGTAGCCATTTTGCTACTTCTCCGCCACACAATGCATCATGGGACAAAAAAACTTTATTTATTGGAATGCAGAGATTTTAATGGAGCCAACTTTTGTCATGATTATGGACCCTTGTGTTAGTTAGTTTTTCGAGTAGTTAATTATTTGGTTCTGTTTTGTTACTGTAGTTCTGTTCTAGAGTATTGTTTGTGTTTCACTCCGTGTCCTGGTCCTGGTGTTTTGTCTTTGGTGGTTTCCTGTTTTATTTTGAAAGTCTTTTGTCTCTGTGTCGTTTCTAGTTTTACTTCCTGCCCTTGTATGTTTTCCCTCCGTTTTCTTGGTTCACACCCCCTGACCTACTTTCCCTGATTGTTGCTCCACCCCTGATTGTTTCCACCTGGTCGTCTTCCCTTTGTGTATTTAAGTCACCTCTTTTTCCGACGTTCTTGTCGGTGCATTTGTCTAAGTCCTCATGATCTCCCCGTGCTCTGTGTTCCTTTGACTCGCATGCTTCTTCGTGTTCTCCCTGGATTCCCTTTAAACTCACTTCTCCTCGTATAGCCTCACATCTCTTTTCTCTCTGGTAGGTTTTCACTCTTAGTGTTCATGCATTTCAGTTGTCTGTGTTTGTGCACTTGTGTATCCTCCCTGTCTCCCTGTGTATTTTAGTTCTAGTGTTAATTCCAGTTTTGGTGTATTTAGTTCTGGTGGTTTCTTTGCTTAGTCAATATTTTGTTCTAGTTCAATTTGTTATTTTTGTATTACTATAATTAATTAACAAAAGGCGAGTCTTTAATTTAAACTGATAACAATCAGTTTAAATTAAAGACTCGCCTTTTGTTCAATTCGTCTGTGTGTCTTCTGCGTTCTGTGGGGTCTCTCTCTCTCTCTCTCTCTCTCTCTCTCTCTCTCTCTCTCCCTTTGGTTAATTACCCAGCTTCCCTGACAAACTTTCTCTGTTACGGAAATCAATTGTTCATGCTCTGGACGCGTATTTGGCCAAAAAAAATACCACCGCTAGTTAAAGGGTATAACCTCAACTATTTTTTATATTTATATGCATATTACATCATGAGGATGTATTGTGGTAATTTTTGGTGTAAGGTAAAAAATAAAAGTCTGGACATGTTACGGTAATGAACTTTTAGGTTGAAATGTTGTCATAAAATATAAAGTAATCCATTAAATGCAAAGACAACAGTAGTCCTACAATTAGTACATACCATAGTTTGATCTTAACCCTACTCCTCAGTCCTTCGCACCACCACGGAGCAGTGCCTCCACCTCTCATTAAACCTGAGATGTCCCTTAAACCTGAGATATCCCTTAAACCTGAGATATCCCTTAGAGCTGAGATATCCCTTAAACCTGAGATATCCCTTAGAGCTGAGATATCCCTTAAACCTGAGATATCCCTTAAACCTGAGATATCCCTTAGAGCTGAGATATCCCTTAAACCTGAGATATCCCTTAGAGCTGAGATATCCCTTAAACCTGAGATATCCCTTAAACCTGAGATATCCCTTAAACCTGAGATATCCCTTAGAGCTGAGATATCCCTTAAACCTGAGATATCCCTTAGAGCTGAGATATCCCTTAAACCTGAGATATCCCTTAGAGCTGAGATATCCCTTAAACCTGAGATATCCCTTAGAGCTGAGATATCCCTTAAACCTGAGATATCCCTTAGAGCTGATATATCCCTTAGAGCTGAGATATCCCTTAGAGCTGAGATATCCCTTAGAGCTGATATATCCCTTAGAGCTGAGACATCCCTTAGAGCTGAGACATCCCTTAGAGCTGAGACATCCCTTAGAGCTGAGATCTCCCTTAGAGCTGAGATATCCCATAGAGCTGAGATATCCCTTAAACCTGAGATATCCCTTAAACCTGAGATATCCCTTAGAGCTGAGATATCCCTTAGAGCTGAGATATCCCTTAGAGCTGAGATATCCCTCAGAGCTGAGATCTCCCTTAGAGCTGATATATCCCTTAGAGCTGAGATATCCCTTAGAGCTGAGATATCCCATAGAGTTGAGATATCCCTTAGAGCTGATATATCCCTTAGAGCTGAGATATCCCTTAGAGCTGAGATATCCTTAGAGCTGAGATATCCCTTAGAGCTGAGATATCCTTAGAGCTGAGATATCCCTCAGAGCTGATATATCCCTTAGAGCTGAGATATCCCTTAGAGCTGAGATCTCCCTTAGAGCTGAGATATCCCTTAGAGCTGAGATATCCCTCAGAGCTGAGATATCCTTAGAGCTGATATATCCCTTAGAGCTGAGATATCCCATAGAGCTGAGATCTCCCTTAGAGCTGAGATATCCCTTAGAGCTGAGATATCCCTTAGAGCTGAGATATCCCTCAGAGCTGATATATCCCTTAGAGCTGAGATCTCCCATAGAGCTGAGACAAGCCTTAGAGCTGAGATATCCCTTAGAGCTGAGATATCCCATAGAGCTGAGATATCCCTTAGAGCTGAGATCTCCCTTAAACCTGAGATATCCCTTAGAGCTGAGCTATCCCATAGAGCTGAGATATCCCTTAGAGTTGAGATATCCTTAGAGCTGAGATATCCCTTAGAGCTGAGATATCCTTAGAGCTGAGATATCCTTCAGAGCTGATATATCCCTTAGAGCTGAGATATCCCTTAGAGCTGAGACAAGCCTTAGAGCTGAGATATCCCTTAGAGCTGAGACAAGCCTTAGAGCTGAGATATCCCTTAGAGCTGAGATATCCCTCACCAGCCTGCAGGAGACCAGACAGCATTTGTATCTGCTAGTAAGCAACTGATTCATTTTAGCCTTGAAGAAGTGTGAATTATTTCTCCACTGTGAGACTAATAAAGGAATATCTTATCTTATCTTATGAAGATCATCACGAGGGCTGCTACTCAGCCTGTGACTACTCTAACTGTATTGAGCTTTATCCAGTTTGAGAAAATAATGCTTATGAGGTTATAGTGAAGTCATATGACTTTTATCATCTTTATTCTATATATCCCTGCCTTCTTTGTTAGCATTTCTTTTTACCTGTTTTTAACATTTACATTTATTAACATCCCCACTCCTAGATCCTCAAGATGAAATATAATTTAGCAGCAAGTAATAAATTACACACACCTAGATCCAAGACGAACAAAACAAAATCATCAAGTACAACATCACTGAGTCAATCAGGAAATCTCAGCAATGAATGCTGTGTACCTCAGAAACATAAAAGTACTCTCATCCTACAGTTAATACAAATTGGGTCATTCATATCTTCTCCGACTTAAGATAAACATGATCTCCCTGATCCATCTGATATGGGATGGAGGTTCTGAGCGCTTTCGGTTTAAAAGTATTAGGCCAAGCCAATAAGGTAGTACAGGTCAACACATACATGTTTGATGCCCAGCCGCAGTCTACAGGCCGTACAACAATATGGCAGTAACAGTGAATGGTGTGGATCCAGAGCTGCTCATGAATATTTCTATCCAAAATGTGATCGTGGATTGAGCTGATCTGAGATCTTTGAGATGTGAGCGGATGGAGCAGTGGTATGCTTGGGAAGACCAGCGGCCCATGATTTGGGTTATGTGTTCTGGGGTGCCATTATAGGAGGCAAATATATGCTATAAGAGATAGGCTATCGACGTTGGAGCTCTGGGAGGCAACAACCAGTGGTATCAGGGCAGAATTTACACATAGGGTATAAGACTGAACGTTGGTGCCAAATATCGGGGAACCTGTGTTGGATCGGTGTCTGCGAGAGCTGCTGGAACGAGAAGCAAGAAAGACAGTCAGCAATGGCACTGGACTGACCAGGATGTGAGCTGCACAGTGACGATATTAGTCAGTGACAGAATGACATGACGGTTGGGGCATTGGAGTAAGACCGGCTCAAGTAAACAAAAATGAACAGTGTTTATTTCTGAGACGAGAATAAGTTGGCAGTGGAGGCAACCAGAGGTGGATTCCCTGAGGAGGGAACAGAAGATGACACCAGGACTGAGCACATGGGAAAAAAGCTCAGACACTGAGGGCACACGGGTGGACTGGGATAACCTGAGGAAGATACAGGTAAGTACAGAGTACACAAGTAGCACTGGAAGTTTCAAAAACACAGAGATACGCAATAATACTGAACTAGATGGATCATCCGGCGGCATAGTGCAGAGTCGGGCTCTATGGAGAGGCTGATGGGAGTACACACCCACTTACAGAGACGAATGAGGGCAGAAAACACAGTGGAAGTGTGAGGAGGAGGCTGATATGATGACGTGGCCATGGCACTGAATAAATGCCATTCGAATCAGAGTTGAGTTAATATGGACAGCTTGGCAGGCTGTGTTGTGTGATGGTAGTGGGGTGCTGGCAGTGAATGAATGGCCAAGGACCGGTTGAATTCGCCTGAAATTAATATGGACACATGGAAGGTTGCACTAGTGCGCTTCTTGGATGGTCCCGTTTCCTGAATCAGGGAACTGTCCTTGTAACTTCAGTGTGTTTGTGGACTCTGAGTCGTAGAGTGGAAACAACATGGACGCCACAGAAATGTGTTGAATTTCATCCTTATGTAGCAGTATGACCATAGTGGTGCTTTAATTAGTGCTGCAGTACCGGCTTGTTTCTGCTGGGGGCGCAGTCTATAAAAGTGGGTGGTTGTTCACCGGGGGCCCTCTTGCCTTGACGCTCCTGGTGGCCCCGCCTCTGCTCGTCGCCGCATCCGGCTGTCTCACCTGATCGCCTCACGGCAGGATCGCTCGACTCGCCGATCCCGGGTATGTTGCGATTGCTACGTGCTTCTTGAAAAGTTTTACAGCCATCATCAGCTTGGCTTTGTCATTCCTGCAGTTCCTGGATTTGGGTCCTCCCTCTCCATTGTTGGAGCTAAACGCAGGACACGTGTGTGTGCCTCCTCTGTTCCTCGCCCCGTGTGCTGTGGCAGCACGGTGATCAGCTGTTCCCTACCGCTGTGGCGGGGTGCGCTCGTTTTCCTCACCTTCATGATGCTCATTCAATGCCTGACGGTAGGTAATTGTGATCACGCTACATTACCAACAGCTGTTATTAAGCTTCTAAAATGTGTATTTCTATGGCAGGGTTAACGTGTGTGCACGGTCAGCACTAAGCCCCGCCCCTCCTCTCGCCGCGTCGGCCGGCTGCTGTTTTGTGTGGCGGTGATTTCGTTCATCTAACTCTGCATCTCCAACTGCGTCGTTTCAGCATTCAGTAAGCTGGCCGTTGCCCCGACCCTGGGTGGCGCTATATGTATATGTATGTTTATGTATATGTTGTGAATTTCCCCACTGTGGGACTAATAAAGGAATATCTTATCTTATCTTATCTTATCTTATATATTAAGGACTTCTTTTAAACAATGCATGGACTGATTTTAAGGGGATTGCATGTTAGAGGGAGTTAGTGCTTGTGTATATTATTATTTTTCTGCTTGTGGTTTTGGTTGCTTTGCATGCTTTGCCTTGCTTATATGTTTTGATAATTTCAAGATTTCTTTTGATTATTTGCATTTATTTGATGTGGGTTGCCTGCTGCTTTTTCTTGTGTATTTTGTTGAGTTCTGTTAAGTTTGGTGTGGTTAATTATTCAACCTTGATTTAAAACTTAATTTAGTTATTTACCTTTTCTGTTTATTTGCAGGGTTTTGGAGGTGAGTGCATGTGTGTGTGTGTGTAGGTGAAGATGTTTATAAACTGATTTTATTGAAAACTGTTAAAAATAAAATATGTTAAATAAATTTTACTTAAATTGTATACTGGACCCAGCCTCAAGTCTTCAACAGCAACGAACCTGTGTGCTTTAAGTCTTGTTGAAAGTGTTGATATGGGTGGCGTTGTTGGCAACACAATTAACTAATTTCTAATTTGACTATTCACCATTCTACCCCGATCGCCACACTTAGAGCAAGAGAACTGAGGCATAGGCTTAACTGAGAAGGATCAAAATTTGAAGGATATGAAAGTTTGATGCGTTAATATACTGTATATCAGCTCAGTCCATCACTAATGTATGTGAACTGGAGGATGAAGGTGAACTGCATGTTTAACAGGTGTGCTGCGGTCATGACATTGTTGGGATGTGGGTGGCGACTTCACCGGGTATCAGGTATCATGGTGCCAGATGTGCCAGTAATGTTATAATAATAATAACCTGTCCTTTCTGGCGAGTGAGGTGAGAGTGGAAGAGACTGTGGAGGCTGGCTAGACTCACGCCTCTGGATGGCGTTTGGATTACGGTCTCAGCATGAAGCCGATCTCGGCATGGAGGATGGAAGTATTTGGCTTCTGCCACTGCTCTGCTGGCCTGGGCTGATAGAAACGACTGATGTGGTCGTCCCAATCGACCCAATAGATCGTCTTCATCTGTCATCTGAGACCAAGTACGTACTGAAGAAGAGGTGAGTGGATGGATACTGTTTCTCATGTGAATGAAGTTAAATAAGTCACTATTCTGTGTGCTCCAGGTGCTGTTGTAAGCTCTGGCTTCAGGTGCAGAAAGAGAGTAACAGAAGGAGTGGATTAGGTGGGTATTTATAGGAAATATGGGAAATGAAATCCTGCAGATAGCTTCAATCTGTGTTGAAAGCCGTTGTTGCTGTCGCTAGCTTACAGAAGGTATGAAACAAGAGCAACGTGACTGAAGCCATGATGCAGTGGGTCAGGTCTACTGGAGGAGCAGGGCTGAAAAACACCACCTCAGTCTCATCCTCATGCTGTTTTGTTAGCACCTGAAATAATAAGTAGAACATCGTGACAGCAGTGAATGGATTATCATTCATGCACTTATTCAGTTGTTACACATTACACAGTCTGTTGGTATGCAAGGAGCACAGAGAGAAGGAAGAAGACGGAGCTGGTGATGTCGGGACTTTATTTTAGTTTTGCTTTTCAAAACTGGCAACAATGAGCAGATACAGCGAAGGAGAAGCCCTGGCATGTATTAGTGAATGAAGACCAACGAGGCTCAGGAGCAGATGAAGAGATGTTCATCAGGAGACGGCTAATGATTCGTCAGCGGCTTACATTTATTTCAGTTTATTTTAAATAAAAACAAAAATATTAACATGTATAATTTGTTCATTTGGGGGTCATTTGGACGGAGGGAGTGATTTCTGAATTTATCTAAGGTATCAGATGACGTTCCATTGTCTTCATATACTATACTGTGTGAAGACACACACACACACACACACACACACACACACACACACACACACCTGTGAACAGATATTTCAAACCTTCAGTGTTTGGAAGGTTTTTATTGGTTTTACAGTGATGATGAGGACCAGGCTGCTGAAGAGCCTGGAAACCATCCTCCCAGCAATAAACAAGGAGCAGCAGGAAGCCATAATAATAATTTCTTCATCTTTAATTCCCCTTCATTGAATCAGCGCCTCTTTAAAACCTACCATCAGGACTGGAGGTCTCAGTGTTTCAGCTTCTGTAAACAGACTGAAGTCATCACAGGTTTGACAGCAGGACATGCTACTGTCCCCTATCTATATATCTATAAAGTCCCTGGAAAAGATGAAGGCTCACTGGCAGCCATAACCTCGGTGAGAAATAAATCACCATAAAAGGCAAAAAAAAAAAAAAAAAAAAGTTTTATTAAAACAGTAATGCTGGATTACATACCTTGATTTTATGTGATCTTTTGTACATGTAACAATCAATCAAAACTGAAAAGTATCCAAAAGAGGCACTGATTGGCCATTGCAGAAGAAAAAAATCCTAAAATAAATAGTATCAAAACCAGGATTGATTTCATGAAAATCTCATGGCAGATTAAGGACCTTAAGGACAACAGCATCACACCGCTTTAGAAAAGTGCTGAGTCAGAAAAACACGTCTGTCATATAGTTATTAATATTTACATTTCTTGTTTTCAGGAGTTGAACAGGGAAAACTTGAAGGGAGTTTAAGGCTTAATGAGGTTTATGAATCCTTGATGTCCCAGTTTGACAGCATGCAGTACTGAGCAGCGTCTGTCAAAATGTCTCCTTTCATTCTGATGTCCAGGACGACCTTTGGTCAGACATATGTACCAGCCAATCACGCTCCACGGGGAGGCAGATTGATCGGGACGCGATGAAGACAGGAAGGGGCGGAGCTCTGCACTACACTGAGAAACCGCACACCATCAACCACAACCATCACCGGCTTGAGACAACTGTCAGGCCTCCCCACCACCATCCACCCATATCCTCCCCCAGGACAATGATCCAGATCAGGCAGTGCCATCAGTGGGGATGGAGGTTGTCAGCAGCTCATTTATCACCCTGATGCAGCTCTAATGAAGTGATAATGCATTAGAACATTCACCAGGGGGTGGCCCAGGGACAAGGAGGGAGGGAGGGAGGGCGAATAAGAAGGAGGAATCAGGTTCCTGGAGTAAAGGTGATGTATCCTCATGGAGTCCGACTCGCTCAGAACAGAAACAAAGATGTGTTAATTAAACCGAGACAAACAGAGATCGCCAGACTAACAGTGTTCTGTGAGCACTCTCCAGGGCTGGACTGGACATCTGGATTAACGGACATATTCCCGGTGGGCCGACATGCCTTTTGGGCCGGTCACCAACGTATGCTTCCCATTCCCTTTGCTCATCCATAGTTGGTCTTGGACTGTTTAAATCCCGTCTCAAGACTGTTCAAACTGTCCTAGTCACTGTAGACTCCATCATCCCGAGTCCTTCCCTCAACACTTCCTGTCTTATTCCCTCTCAGACGTCTCTGCCTAAATGTCTCTTATAAGACAAGATAAGATGAACCTTTATTAATCCCTGGAGGGAAATTGGGGGGTCATAGCAGCATCAACAACAGTACAGATGAAGACAGTCTAGTAAAAGTAAAGAGAAGGTGCAGTGAAGGAAATGACAATAAAATAAATAAGTAACAGTAATAAGTAAAGTGCAGCAGGTGGTGAGTATTGTGTATGCACAGCATATATATATGTAATTATATAATTATATGTAATTATATACATTTGGTCCAGGCTGAATGGACTCCTCATCTGGACCAGTTGGTCATAGAGGGGGTGGGAGGGGTTCTCCTCCTGGTCCTCCCCTCTGCCACCACCTCCAGACTGTCCAGCTCACATCCAACCACAGACCCAGCCCTCCTCACCAGTTGGTTCAGTTTGGTGGCATCTCTGGTGCTGATGCCCCCCCCCCAACATACCACGGCAAAGACCAGGAAGCTGCTACTACAGACTGGTAAAACATCTGGAGTAGCCTGTTGTACATGTACTACTACTACTACTACTACTACTACTGCTACTACAGACTGGTAAAACATCTGGAGTAGCCTGTTGCACATGTACGACTACTACTACTACTACTACTGCTACTACTACTGCTGCTACTACAGACTGGTAAAACATCTGAAGTAGCCTGTTGAACACGTTGAAGGTCCTCAGCCTTCTCAGGAAGAATAGTTTGCTCTGTCCCTTCCTGTAGAGGCCTCGGAGTTGTTGGACCAGTCCAGTTTATTGTTTAAGTGAACTCCCAGGAACTTGTAGTTGTCCACCACCTCCACCTCCTCCCCACGGATGGTGATGGGAGTAGGGGAGATCTTCCTCCTCCTCCAGAAATGCACCACCAGCTCTTTGGTCTTACCAATATTGAGCTGGAGGTGGTTGATGTCGCACCACCTCATGACGTTCTCCACCATGGTCCTGTACTCCTCCTTGTTGTCATCTGTGATGCAGCCGACGATGGAGGAGTCCTCGGAGAACTCCTGCAGGAGGCATGTTGGGAGTTGAAGCAGAAGTCGGAGGTGTAGGTGGTGAACAGGAACGATGACAGCACAGTTCCCTGGGGAGCACCGGTGTTGCTCACCAGCACGTCAGACAGGCTGCCCTGCAGTCTGACATACTGTGGTCTGCTGGTGAGGTAGTCCGTAATCCAGTCCATCAGGTCCTGGTCTACCTGCATAGCTGAGAGCTTCTCAGCTAGCCGGTGTGGTTGGACTGTGTTGAATGCACTGGAGAAGTCAAAGAACATGATTCTCACTGTGCTCTGCTTCTCCAGGTGTGTGGAGGCTCTGTGGAGCATGTAGATGATGGATGTTTGCCTGGTATGCAAACTGTTGGGGGTCCAGGGAGTCGCTCACCAGGGGCCTGAGGTGCTGCAGGACCAGTCTCTCCAGGATCTTCATGACGTGTGAAGTCAGAGCGACTGGCCTGTAGTCCTTGAGGGTGCTAGGGAGTCCTTTCTTGGGCACTGGGACGATGCAGGAGGTCTTCCAGAGTTGTGGTACCTTCTTCAGCCTGAGAGAGAGGTTGAAGAGGTGCTGGAACGCTCCTGCCAGCTGCCCTGAACACACCTTGAGCACCCTGGGGTTGATGTTGTCAGGACCCCTGGCCTTGTTAGTGTTGACCCCGGAGAGCTGTTTCATCACTTGGCTGGATGATCAGGGATGGTGCTGGTGTTGATGTGCTGAGAGTAAAGGGGGAGGGGGATGAGGGGAGGGAGAGGTGAGGGCAGGAGGGTGGGGGAAGTGGGGAGATGAGGGTGGGAGGGGGGAGGGGTGCTGGGGTTGAAGGGAGGGGAGGGGGCAGGAGGGTGTTGTGGAATGAGGGGATGGAGAGGTTAGGATGGGAGAGAGAGGAAGAAGGGGGGGGGGGGGGATGTCCTGCTGGGCTTTAACGTGGTTAAAGTCTCCGTTGATGATAATGAATGAATCCGGGTGTTTGGTCTGTAGACCGGCGACGGTGGAGCTGATGACGTCACTCGCCTGTGCAGCCACGGCGCCCGGGGGAATATACACAATGACTGTGATGGCGTGTGAGAACTCCCGTGGCAAATAATAAGGCCTAAAACTCACAGCCAGCAGCTCAATGTTGGGAGTGCAGATGCGGTGTTTAACGGAGACGTGATTGGGATTACACCATCGAGAGTTAACAAGGACAGCGAGCCCCCCTCCTTTCCTCTTACCGCTCCGCTGGTCCCTGTCCGCTCTCACTAAGGTGAAGCCGGTCGGCTCCACTAAGCAGTCTGGTGTCGTCCCATTCAGCCATGTCTCCGTAAAACACAGCAAACTGGCCTCCCTATATTCCCTCTGGCTCCTCACGAGGGCTGAAAGTTTGTCCGTTTTGTTGGCGAGTGAGCGGACATTCCCCATGATGACCGAGGGCAGGACGGGTTTAAAGGTCCTCCGTCTCTCCCTTCTTGCCCTCACCAGAGCGCCGGCTCTGGTTCCTCGTCTCCGTCGCCGTAATTCGGCAGGCAAATCTGCCGGTGGCGGCGCTACTCGGTCCCGAAGGGCAAGGAGCGCTCCATGCGAATACACTGTCCGAGTGCCGGCGGCCGTCTCCATTGTTGTTGTTGTTGTTCCTTAGTGGCATGTTCGAATGAAAGAGTGAGGAAAATGCAGAGAAAAAGGACAACTTCTACAAACTATTTACACTGGTGCGTAGTTCTGTTGTTATGTGAGAGCTACACCCAATAACAGTGGTAGAAAGTTACCAAAAGTTATGAAAAAAAAGACAAGAAAGTGAAAACAGAGAGAGAGCTGCTAAGACTGGTCTGATTTGCAGTGCCTCCTAGTGCTCAATTTCAATGACTGGTATTTTCAGGTACCCTTGTGAACATATACTGAAAGTGTTGTGATGATTGGCCCAATGGTTGAGGAGTTTGGTCTATCGATGTGCCAAGCCACGCCCCTCAAAATTTCATCGGTCAATATCGTCAAAACAAAATGGCATGTCAGACTCAGTAACGTTAGTCAGTAGTCCTGGTCCAGACTGAGAGGACAGACTAATATTAGTCAGTAGTCCTGGTCCAGACTCAGAGGACAGACTAACATTAGTCAGTAGTCCTGGTCCAGACTGAGAGGAACGACTAACTTTAGTCGGTAGTCCTGGTCCAGACTGAGAGGACAGACTAATATTAGTCAGTAGTCCTGGTCCAGACTGAGAGGACAGACTAATATTAGTCAGTAGTCCTGGTCCAGACTGAGAGGACAGACTAACATTAGTCAGTAGTCCTGGTCCAGACTGAGAGGACAGACTAACGTTAGTCAGTAGTCCTGGTCCAGACTGAGAGGACAGACTAATATTAGTCAGTAGTCCTGGTCCAGACTCAGAGGACAGACTAACATTAGTCAGTAGTCCTGGTCCAGACTGAGAGGAACGACTAACTTTAGTTGGTAGTCCTGGTCCAGACTGAGAGGACAGACTAATATTAGTCAGTAGTCCTGGTTCAGACTGAGAGGACAGACTAACATTAGTCAGTAGTCCTGGTCCAGACTGAGAGGACAGACTAATATTAGTCAGTAGTCCTGGTTCAGACTGAGAGGACAGACTAACATTAGTCAGTAGTCCTGGTCCAGACTGAGAGGACAGACTAACTTTAGTCAGTAGTCCTGGTTCAGACTGAGAGGACAGACTAACTTTAGTCAGTAGTCCTGGCCAGACTAAGAGGACAGACTAATTTTAGTTGGTAGTCCTGGTTCAGACTGAGAGGACAGACTAACTTTAGTCAGTAGTCCTGGCCAGACTGAGAGGAACGACTAACTTTAGTTGGTAGTCCTGGTCCAGACTGAGAGGACAGACTAACTATTAGTCAGTAGTCCTGGTCCAGACTAAGAGGACAGACTAATTTTAGTTAGTAGTCCTGGTTCAGACTGAGAGGACCGACTAACATTAATCAGTAGTCCTGGTTCAGACTAAGAGGACAGACTAACTTTAGTCAGTCGTCCTGGTTCAGACTCAGAGGACAGACTAACATTAGTCAGTAGTCCTGGTCCAGACTGAGAGGACAGACTAATATTAGTCAGTCGTCCTGGTTCAGACTGAGAGGACAGACTAACATTAGTCAGTAGTCCTGGTTCAGACTGAGAGGACAGATTAACTTTAGTCAGTCGTCCTGGTTCAGACTGAGTGGACAGACTAACATTAGTCAGTAGTCCTGGTCCAGACTGAGAGGACAGACTAACTTTAGTCAGTCGTCCTGGTTCAGACTCAGAGGACAGACTAACATTAGTCAGTAGTCCTGGTTCAGACTGAGAGGACAGACTAACTTTAGTCAGTCGTCCTGGTTCAGACTCAGAGGACAGACTAACATTAGTCAGTAGTCCTGGTCCAGACTGAGAGGACAGACTAACTTTAGTCAGTCGTCCTGGTTCAGACTGAGAGGACAGACTAACATTAGTTAGTAGTCCTCGTCCAGACTGAGAGGACAGACTAACTTTAGTCAGTCGTCCTGGTTCAGACTGAGAGGACAGACTAACATTAGTTAGTAGTCCTGGTCCAGACTGAGAGGACAGACTAACTTTAGTCAGTCGTCCTGGTTCAGACTGAGAGGACAGACTAATATTAGTCAGTAGTCCTGGTCCAGACTAAGAGGACAGACTAATTTTAGTTAGTAGTCCTGGTTCAGACTGAGAGGACCGACTAACATTAATCAGTAGTCCTGGTTCAGACTAAGAGGACAGACTAACTTTAGTCAGTCGTCCTGGTTCAGACTCAGAGGACAGACTAACATTAGTCAGTAGTCCTGGTCCAGACTGAGAGGACAGACTAACTTTAGTCAGTCGTCCTGGTTCAGCCTGAGAGGACAGACTAACATTAGTCAGTAGTCCTGGTCCAGACTGAGAGGACAGACTAACTTTAGTCAGTCGTCCTGGTTCAGACTGAGTGGACAGACTAACATTAGTCAGTAGTCCTGGTCCAGACTGAGAGGACAGACTAACTTTAGTCAGTCGTCCTGGTTCAGACTCAGAGGACAGACTAACATTAGTCAGTAGTCCTGGTTCAGACTGAGAGGACAGACTAACTTTAGTCAGTCGTCCTGGTTCAGACTCAGAGGACAGACTAACATTAGTCAGTAGTCCTGGTCCAGACTGAGAGGACAGACTAACTTTAGTCAGTCGTCCTGGTTCAGACTGAGAGGACAGACTAACATTAGTCAGTAGTCCTGGTCCAGACTGAGAGGACAGACTAACTTTAGTCAGTCGTCCTGGTTCAGACTGAGAGGACAGACTAACATTAGTTAGTAGTCCTGGTCCAGACTGAGAGGACAGACTAACTTTAGTCAGTCGTCCTGGTTCAGACTGAGAGGACAGACTAACATTAGTCAGTAGTCCTGGTTCAGACTGAGAGGACAGACTAACTTTAGTCAGTCGTCCTGGTTCAGACTGAGTGGACAGACTAACATTAGTCAGTAGTCCTGGTCCAGACTGAGAGGACAGACTAACTTTAGTCAGTCGTCCTGGTTCAGACTGAGAGGACAGACTAACATTAGTCAGTAGTCCTGGTCCAGACTGAGAGGACAGACTAACTTTAGTCAGTCGTCCTGGTTCAGACTGAGAGGACAGACTAACATTAGTTAGTAGTCCTGGTCCAGACTGAGAGGACAGACTAACTTTAGTCAGTCGTCCTGGTTCAGACTGAGAGGACAGACTAACATTAGTTAGTAGTCCTGGTCCAGACTGAGAGGACAGACTAACTTTAGTCCGTATTCCTGGTCCAGACACTGCTTCAGAATGTTGGATTATTTGTCTGATAAAACCTGGTTTTCATCATTGTTAACCGGAGACCTGATTAGTGGTCTTGAGACTTGAGTCTCAGGGTAACGGTAGAGCTCAGTGTAACCTGAGCGGTGGGTCCAGGTGGAAAAATACCATTCTGTACATGAGTATGATTCTGCCCCTGTGAGGGAGCGTGGGAGACCCCACATCTGATCAAATCTTGGCTGTGGTTGACCCTATGGCCCAGTACGAGAAACGGCAACCAACACTGCCAGTGATTTCCCACAATACCATGAGCACCACGGTGGCTTTACCCCAACACTGTCTAGACTCACTATCCTATCATGTAGAAACCATGTCTAATGATACACACTCATCAATATTAAGCAGGACTGGGGATAACACTGACCACCAATACTGAGCTCTAGGTAAGGTTCAGTACCAAAGGCTCGTCTTCAGTTGCTGTTTGAGAGATGAACTGAACTGAAACAGTGAAGCTACAGAACGTTGTGTTTCTGCCTGACGACTGAGGAAAGACAGAGTCCTCGGTGCTGATGTGTCCTCATCTACCAGACGGACACTCTGGAGTAGAGGAAAGGCCCAGCGCTGCCTCTGCTGGTCTCTTTAATCCTCTTTGTCTCATTTTAGTCCTTTCACAGCCCAGTATCCCCAGTCCGGGAGACCATTACAACCTGCAAGGCAAGGGTGAGGTCGGTAACTGTTATTAAAGTCTCAGGGCTGAGGGTTGTATATATGTGTTTAAATGGATACATGTCATTTGGATCTGATGATGGAAAATGGTTTGTTTTTCCTATAAAGGCCTTATCTGATTTTCCTCAGCCAGATATTCTGAGTAGTGACAGATCCACACATTATGAATTTCCCAACTGTGGGACCAATAAAGGAATATCTTATCTTATCTTATCTTATTAGAGCCTTATAGGGGAAACTGTGAAATAAGGCCTGACAGAAACTGGCAATTCAAACAATATTTACTATATATTGATGTGACTGAGGAAAATCTGACAAACTAGAGGTTTCACTATAATGTCATGTCATTTTGGAGGGAGGCTGCCTTGCTCAGTCTTTGTTTAGTTTATTGTCCAGCTATCATTTTTACATTTGAAAGTGTTTGTATTGATCGCTCTTGAATCACTTTGATAAGGTGAAAGATAAAGAGCGCAGGTTGAGCTTTACCACATTTTTACCTTGGCAGTGAAGGACTGTGGGTAAAAAAATGTAAAATCATCCGGTCACAAGGTTGAACCTGCCACAACTTCAACTCCAGTGCAAATTGCCTTGTCCAATCAAATATGATTAGGGGCACATGGATTACTTCGTATTGATCTAAAATAACTGGCACTGTCAGAGCATAGTACTGTATGTGGATCATGGATTTACAGTATACCACTCAAACTGGACTGCTACTTTATTCTGTCTGAAGCTACATGACAGCATCATCTGGTAAGTATGCCCCCCCCACACCTGGGCGCCTCCCTAGGGAGGTGCTCCAGGTAGGACCGGCTGGGAGGAGGCCCCGGGGAAGACCCAGGACTAGGTGGAGAGATTATATCTCCACATTGGTCTGGGAACGCCTCGGGAGCCCTAGTCCGAGCTGGTTAACGTGGCCCAGGAAAGGGAAGTCTGTGGTCCCTGCTGGAGCTGCTGGTCCTGAGACCTGACCCGGATAAGAGGATGAAGATGAGTGTTGAGTGACGAGTGAAGCTACGTGAACACCAGCGCAGCCTCTGTTTTAATACAGTCCCAGTTAGTCTTCAGAAACCTGGCTGGTGTCTGTCTCTCAGATGGCTGCCACTTCCTTCACAGCGATGCCAGTAAAATGCAAGGGGCTGTGTCGTTGAGACAAATTATCAATACAGAAAATCAGTGGTATTGCTATGGTGTTTAGAGCACCTGGGATGCAGTTTAGCTCCAAGCTCAGGTACGATTAAATGAGTGAGAGTTGGTTGAGGGGGTCCCATAAAACACCAAACTATTTGCACCACTCTTCAATGCAGAGCTTAGTATTCAACACATCAGATTTATTCCTCCACGGCTTCGGATTCATTTGGAATCCATTCACAGCTTCGTATTACAGCAGCGGCGAGATGGGAGGAATAAAAGAGGGAGAAAGAGAAGCAAAATCAGAGGCCTTCAAGGCGAAGCAGTGCTGGCGATAATGGCTGTAATCTCTAGCCACACCGAGGCCACTTCAGCAGCTGGAGCACATTAGGACGAAGGATGTGAGTTCAAGGACCTGACCTGAGCTCAGAGGTCAGCCATGTCCAGGAGGATGGAGGGATGAAGAAAGGCTGAAAGGATGCACACGGATGGATACAGACCATGTGGATGTGATGGTCAACGAGCACTGCTTTCACATGCACATGCTGCGTATGAGGACTCCCCAGATTAACGTCATCTTCAAGTAATCTTAGAAAATAAGTCACATTTAAAGGTTTTTTTTAATAGTTGAGTCCAGAAGTGGAAATCTTAAACTTAAAGTTTTCCTGTGGTGTTTTTGATCTCTTGTAGCACTATGCAGCTGTTGTACTGTAAAACTGAATAAGTTCATAGTATTTAAAATGTTCAACAAAACTAAAGAATATTTAAGTAATACTTTTTTCAAGTAAATATTAAGTTAAAAATATATATATTTATTTAGTTCACTTTAATTTATGTTTTTTATTTCAAGTTCTCTGAACTTTTAATGTATAATATTTGTATTTTCTAATATTCTAATTTTTCTAATATTTAAATTCAGTTGATCAATGATACTAATTATTAACATTAAAATTAAATTCCACTGATTAATCCTTAACTCAATGCTTGTAATTGTGCAGAGCGTATAGCCGGGGCGAATCCTACTCAACATTAAACTGTACAAAGCTCAAACATGCAGTGGTTAGGACTCTCACCTCACAGAGTTAACATGTTCTCCCCATGTCACCTGACATCCCAGGAAGGTTCGGATGACGGTGATAAAAGTCTTTGATGAGGTCCACAATGTTCTTAGTTGACACCCATGACCTCTCCTCAGGACCGCACCCCTCCCAATCAACTACATACTAGAGACCCTGGCCCCAACGGCGGACCGCCAGAAGACGTTTCACCGTGAAGACAGGCCCTCCATCAACCATCCAGGGGGGCGGTGGGGGTCTGGATGCTGGCACCAGAGGACTGTTTCTTGCAGGTTTGAGATGACCCACATGGAACATCAGGTGGATCCTCATGGACCTGGGAAGTTGCAATTTTATGGCAACCGGATTTATTACTTTTGAGATGGGGAAAGGACCAACAAACCGAGGAGCCAACTTCCTTGACTCCACCCGTAGCGGCAGATGGTTGATAGATAACTAGACCCTTTGGCCCGGTCGATAGACTGGGGCAGGAATTCTCCGGCGATCGGCAGCGGTCTTGCAGTGGGTACTGCTGCGGAACAACATCTGGCGAGCCCCTCTCCACACCCGATGACACCGGCGGACGAGGGATAAAGCATCTGGTTTAGTGTTCTTAGATCCTGGATGGTAAGACAAGGTAAAGTTGCACCGAAAAAGGAGCCCTGGCCTGGCGGGAGTTAAGTCTCTTAGCCGTGCAAATGTTCTCTAGGTTTTTATGGTCAGTCCATACTAAGAACGGCTGCTCAGCTCCCTCCAGCCAGCCAAAGCAGCCTTGACAGCCAGCAACTCAGTTTGCAGGAGAGGTAGGCACAGGGATGGAGCTTGTTATCACCAGCAGACCGCTGGGATAACACCACTCCAATCCCCGTATCCGATGCATCCACCTCAACCACAAACTGGCATTTTAGGTCAGGAAGAGTGAGAACAGGGGCCGAGGTGAAACAGGCTTTAAGGCGACGGAACACCTGGTCAGCCTGAGAGGAACACTCAAACTTAACATGAGGGAGGTTAGTGCATGTAAAGGGGCTAAAATTTCTAATGTTAGCAAATCCCAGAAAGTCCTGAACTAACTTTCTACTTGTAGGTGTTGGCCAATTAGAAACTGCACTAACCTTCTCAGGGTCCATCTGCAGGTGTTTAGGTGTATCCACAAACCCCAGGAAGGTCACTTTGTCAACGTGAAATTCACACTTTTCTGCTTTCACGAAGAGTTGGAGGTGTAACAGGCGCTGGAGAACCTGATGGACATGTTGGATATACACCTGTTTATTAGGGGAGAAAATCAGAATGTCGTCCAAATAAACAAAGACAAACTGATTAAGCAGATCGCGAAGAACGTCATTCACTAAAGCTTGGAACACAGCTGGGGCATTAGCAAGACTGAGGGGCATAACCAAATGTTCATAGTGGCCGCTAGGAGTATTGAATGCAGTTTTCCACTCGTCCCCCTCCCATTTTCTCATTAAATGATCCGCATTTCTTAAGTCCAGCTTAGTGAATATCTTTGCTCCTTTAAATTGTTCAAATGTGGAAGAAATGAGTGGAAGGGGGTACCTGTTCTTTACAGTAATGTCATTCAAACCTCGATAGTCAATGCAAGGGTGAAGGGTCTTGTATTTCTTTTCCATAAAGAAAAACCGTGCTCCAGCAGGGGAAGATTAAGGACGGATGATTCTGGTAGCGAGGGAGGAATCAATGTAGTCCTTTATCACTCTTTCTTCCGGAGCGGAGAGAGAGTAGTCTTCCGTTGGGTAGCGATGCACCAGGAAGAAGGTCGATGCAGCAATCATAATCCCGGTGGGGAGGCAGGGACATAGCATGGGCCTTGCTGAAAACCTCCTTGAGGTCGTGGTAGCAGGAAGGCACATTTGACAGGTCCGGAGGTGTGGAGGTGGAAGCTGGCGCCGCTGGTTCCGCAGGTACCGAAGTGTTCTCCGCCCTCTCTCCAGATCCGAACTCAGAGGGAATAGGAGACTCAGAACAGCAGGTTAGAAAACAGTTCCGCCCCCAACTCACAACTCTCCCAGTAGACCAATCTGTGGGTTATGCTTCATTAGCCATGGTAATCCCAGAATCAGGGGATGGAGAGGAGAATCAAAAATGTGAAACTGCATAATCTCTGAGTGGTTACTGTTTATGACGAGACGGACTAATTGAGTGTGCTGGGAAACCTTGCACAGTAAATGACCATCCAAGGTGCTGGCTCTTCCAGTGGCTCAGGAAGCGAAACTTTCTGGAGACCCAGACTTTCCACCAGCTTGCGGTCCATAAAGCTCTCATCTGCTCCAGAGTCCACTAAAAACGGATGCTCAACGGACAGAGAAGGCGTCTGAAGACAAACAACAGTCTGAGGACGAGAGGTAGACTTCTAAAGAAGTGGTTTGGCTCACCAGTGCCCTCTCATTTACTGGCGAGCCTTGTCTTTTACTGGACACAAGGAGAGAAAATGTCTGAGCACAATAAATGCAACTCCCCTCCCGCAGACGGTGCTGTCATTCTTCAGGATTTAACCTAGTGCGACCCACCAGCATGGGCTCCTTCGACCCAGCAGGGGGTGAGAAAGTACCCTCTGAGGTGGAAGGCAAAGATGGATGCCAGGCCGGTTGGGGCCGGGAGGTCTGCCCCGACTGAGAGAGGCAAGCACAAGGAAAAGAACACTAGAACTACCGTCACCATAGGGATCCAATACGAACTGGCAACATGAGGAAGGGAGCACACACATTATGTACCAGAGGGGAGGTATCAATGAGACACAGGGGTACTCAGTCAGGGGCGGGGCTACAATCACACACAGGTGGACACAATCAGGGCGGGGCCAGACAATCAGACACAGGTGCAGCGATGAAAAGTAGATCAGGGGGGACACATGAGGGCAGGAAATGTAGTGATCTGAAACAAGAGGGAGGTTAGTGATGACAAAATAAAACAGGAAATGAAAATAATGAATGTGAAAAGGGAAATAAACATAACCTAGGATCTGGAAGGCTTAACACCCTGATCTCACAAACAATGCCATTAAAATGAATAAAATGTCATCACATGATTTATTTTAAAAGCAACAATTATTAAAGAAAATCTTATTCTTCAACAGTTAAAGAGCAACGCCCTTAGAGCTGAATGAACTTTCCCTTTATTTACTGCTCTGTATTTCAATGGAAAAAGTGATTATCAATAAATACTTTTAAGACGTCAAAAGCAAATGATGTATGTCATGTGATTGTTTCATAAAAAGTCCAAAATGTTTCAGGTGGATGGGGCGAGGGACAGAGAGGGGCGTATGGACTGTTAAGAAAACTAGGTCTTAGTCTGTGTCTTAGTGTTGCATGCTTTTATTTTGTTGCACTCCCTGTTTTATTTTGGCATGTTTAACCTTTCCTCTCGTTGCAGGTCACTTCACCCCCTGCCCTGCATGTTTGAGCACCACCCATTGACCTAGTTTTCCTCACCGCTCACCTGAGTCTGATCGTCGCCCCTGACTGTGTCCACCTGTCCATAGTTAGTCACTCCCTTCACTAGTATATAATGTGTGCTCCCCATTCCTCCTGTGCCAGTTCGTCTTGCCTGTTTCCCAGAGTTAAGCGCCCCAGCATTCATTTGATTAATCTCCTCGTGTATGACTTTCTGCCTGTGTTTTGACCCTGCCTCAGCCTTCTGATTTGGACTTTGACCGCAAGTATTGATTCCTGTGTACCAGACCTGTTTTGTATTAAAGACGCCGAATATTGCCTATCCCTGCTTTAAGCCTGTTTTTGTGTGTGAGTCCAATCCTGCCTTTTGCCACAAGCTTAACATGGACAGACATTTCAGAAGTGCTTGTTAGAGGTCTGTAGGGGAACTGGGTAACCACTGGCCTTGATTTCAACAGATAAGTCAAGTAGAAAATCTTTCAATACCAGAACACTAGTTTCCACAGAAGTATTCCATAAAATTATTACAGTGGTACTGCAGTAGTACTATTGGGTTTATGGTGTATCAGTGGGTCCCTGTGTTGTTTATGTCATACACAATGCACACAATACACACCTGCCAATGGATGCACACTATCTCAGCGATGGCCAGGTGGCGGTGACATGCCACGAGGTGATGCAATGTGCCAGTAACGACGGTGAGGAAGACGACTGTCAGTAAATATGGCAAAGGTGGATGTTAACAAGCTGACTTTAAAATACTTGAGTTTTACATTAGTTTTACGAGAAAGGACGCACTCAGTGTGTTTAGACAAAACTTTTGTATATGTGCAAGAAACAAGCAGGGTGACCAAAAAAAACAGTCCTGAAATACAAACAGTTGTTCCGAATCCCCAGTCCTCAATCCCCAATCAATCACAGCTCATTTCATTGAACGGAGCTGAATGTTTGGTTCAGTTCCAGCTGACCGATCGGAGCAGGGGGGTGTAATTATCTAAAATCAATTTATCCTCAAACACATCTTCTATATTCCTGCTTTTTAGTTTCTCCATGAGCTCTAGTTATTGAATATTTAACTAAGATTTCTAATCAAAACGTGTTTAAATTTAGTACCATCTTCTCTCCCTTGGAGGATTTTATATGCATTGCCAATTTAAAACTTTAAAATTTGTGGATTATCTCTCGGTTGTTCCAGTGCTAACTGTCATTGTATTTTACTTGGTTGGAAAGCCTGAGCAGCCCAGCGGATTATGTGGGTAGCGGCCAAGTTCAACACTGTACTCTCCTGTCAGTACTGACTCTGGTGTTGCGGTCTAACCCTAACCCTCCCAAAGTGATCATGTGGTGTCTGCCCAGGCATCGCCATGCTCCGTTCTCAGGCCTGTGCGATAGGACAAGTTGAAGCTGGTGTTCCACAAAACCAAGTTGCAGCATTATTGGGAGACAGACCCGACCCGTCTGGGCTGGTGTCAGCAACACAGACAACGGGACCTGAGCATTTGGGGGAGAGATGAGTCCAGGTTCCAGGTTCTGTCTGCAGAAACTGGATGATGGGGTCAAAGGATGGAGACAATGTGGACAGCACCATGCTGATTGTTGCTTTGGGTGTGGGCAATGTCACGGTGTGGGGCAATGTCACGGTGTGGGCAATGTCATGGTGTGGGGCAATGTCACGGTGTGGGCAATGTCACAGTGTGGGTAATGTCACGGTGTGGATAATGTCACGGTGTGGGGCAATGTCACGGTGTGGGCAATGTCATGGTATGGGGCAATGTCACGGTGTGGGCAATGTCACAGTGTGGGTAATGTCACGGTGTGGATAATGTCACGGTGAGGGGCAATGTCACGGTGTGAGCAATGTCACGGAGTGGGGCAATGTCACGGTGTGGGTAATATCACGGTGAGGGGCAATGTCACGGTGTGGGCAATGTCACAGTGTGGGTAATGTCACAGTGTGGGGCAATGTCACGGTGAGGGTAATATCACGGTGAGGGGCAATGTCACGGTGTGGGCAATGTCACAGTGTGGGTAATGTCACAGTGAGGGGTAATGTCACAGTGTGGGGCAATGTCACGGTGAGGGTAATATCACGGTGAGGGGCAATGTCACGGTGTGGGCAATGTCACAGTGTGGGGCAATGTCACGGTGTGGGGTAATGTCACGGTGATGGGTAATGTCATGGTGTGGGGTAATGTCACGGTGAGGGGTAATGTCACGGTGAGGGGTAATGTCACGGTGAGGGGTAATGTCACAGTGTGGGGCAATGTCACGGTGAGGGGTAATATCATGGTGAGGGGCAATGTCACGGTGAGGGGTAATGTCACGGTGAGGGTAATATCACGGTGAGGGGCAATGTCACGGTGTGGGGTAATGTCACGGTGATGGGTAATGTCATGGTGTGGGGTAATGTCACGGTGAGGGGTAATGTCACGGTGAGGGGTAATGTCACGGTGAGGGGTAATGTCACAGTGTGGGGCAATGTCACGGTGAGGGGTAATATCATGGTGAGGGGCAATGTCACGGTGAGGGGTAATGTCACGGTGAGGGGTAATGTCACGGTGAGGGGTAATGTCACGGTGAGGGGTGATGTCACGGTGAGGGGTAATGTCATGGTGTGGGGTAATGTCACAGTGTGGGCCGGCAACGCTGGTACCCCACAGAGCAGGACGATCACAGACTACCTCCAGAGAGATGGAGACATGGAGAGAGAGAGAGAGAGAGATGGAGAGAGAGAGAGAGAGATGGAGAGATGGAGAGAGAGAGAGAGAGATGGAGAGATGGAGAGAGACAGACAGAGAGAGAGAGATGGAGAGAGAGAGAGAGATGGAGAGAGACAGACAGAGAGAGAGAGATGGAGAGAGAGAGAGAGATGGAGAGAGACAGACAGAGAGAGAGAGATGGAGAGAGAGAGAGAGATGGAGAGAGACAGACAGAGAGAGAGAGATGGAGAGAGAGAGAGAGATGGAGAGAGACAGACAGAGAGAGAGAGATGGAGAGAGAGAGAGAGAGATGGAGAGAGAGACAGAGAGAGAGAGAGGGAGAGAGAGAGAGAGATTTTGATTTTTAAAAACACGTTTATTTTCTAATAATTAACAGTTACATTTACAAAAAAACAGCAGACCATTCACATATTTCAATGTTTACATAAACACAGAATTAAAAATGAGTCGTCCCTCCACCACAGAACATAGAGCCTCCGTAAAACACCACTGAGATATAAAATCATCCACATTTTTCATGAGTGAATAAAAACTGAAATCCACTCTGACTCTGGCTTTTACTAGACCCTTAAACATAGAGACTAGACTCTCACCTTCCACATTTTCTATCTGATTTTTCCTACTTTTGTAAATAGATAATTTTGCCTGGCCTACTACAAAATTTAACAACTGGCATTTCTTTGCACATTTCTTGGAGTATTTAACTCCAGCGATGAAGGCGGTTTCTGACCAAGTTTCTCCACACATTTTAAAAACAGGTTTCAGCAGGTGGAACAGAGCAGCCAGTCTGCCACACTCTAAGAAACAGTGGAAGATGGTTTCTGGCTCTGAACAGAAAGGACAGCTGATCGACACTGATGGATTGATTTTAGAAACATAGCTATTGACAGCTAGCGCCCCCTTCAGGATTCTCCACTGCAGATCACCTGACCGCCTGTTTAGTGGAGGTTTGTAGAACAGCCTCCACACGGGCCTGCAGTCGTCCTGCAGTCTCAGTCTCTCTCTCCACACAGTGTCTTTCCTCCCACTCAGCTTACGCCTGTTCAAGGCCTGAACACAGTACTTATACAGCAGCTTCCCACTGGCCATGTACAGGTCTACAGGTGCAGCGTCTCTGTAGACCAAAGGTCCCGTCAGACCAGTTCCATCCACTGTGAGACCCAGTTCAGGGAAGGGATCTCCTTCATCAGGAGTTTCTGTTCCATTAAAATAGTCCCTTACCATCTGTAGCTCCTCGTCACTCAGTCTTTTAGTCCAGGTATTTAAAATGTCTCTAGTTTGACGAAGTGACCTCAGTCCCAGTTTGGAAGCCACTTCCTCTGTATTATGGAAACCAGGACCAGCAGCATCCACTACATGCCTCAGCTTCACTGTCCCAGTAGAGATTAGCCTCCGACTGAGACCCGGTCTGCTGCCGTCCTGGACGTCCAGTCGCGCTCCCTGTCAGGTACCTCTGTACTGTTTGTAGCCTGAATGCTGCTAACCTGCTCTCCAGGTGTATTAACCCCTGCCCCCCTTCCTCCTTTGGCAAGTACAGCACACTCTGTGGAACCCAATGCAGATTATCCCAAAAAAAGTTAACCATAATTGACTGTATTTTTTGTAACAGACCAGCAGGGGGCTCCATGCATTTCAACTTGTGCCAGAGAGTTGATGCAACCAGATTATTGACGACCAGGACTCTTCCTCTGTAGGACATCTGAGGTAACAGCCACCTCCATTTTGCCAACCTCCCCTCCACTTTTTCTATTACTCCCTCCCAGTTTCTCCTCACCGACTGATCGTCACCCAGAAAAACACCAAGATATTTCAGGCCCCCTCTCTTCCAGCTTAACCCCCCTGGTAACTTTGGAAGACCTGCAACCCAGTCTCCCACTGCCAGTGCCTCACTTTTTTGCCAGTTTACTCTCGCTGCCGAAAATCTACCAAATTTTCCAACAATATATCCCAACATGTTGGCATCTTCTTTATTGTTTATCATTATTATTATTAAACCGTGTATTACACCCAGGCAGACACACACCATCCATATGTGACTGAATATTATGTAACATGGGTTCTATAGAGAGGGCATAAAGCATACCAGACATTGAACATCCTTGTCTTATTCCACGTTTTACTTTAAAAGGTTTGCACAGATCCCCGTTGATTTTCAAAATACTCTCAATGTCCTCATACAACACCTTGACTTTGGCAATAAGATCAGGGCTGAGACCGAATCTTTCTAAAACTTTCCAAAGATAACGATGCTCAACCCGATCAAATGCCTTTTCCTGGTCCAAAGAAACCAAACCAGCATCACACGCCAATGAACCAGAGACCTCCAAAAAGTCTCTAATTAGTGACACGTTGTCAACTATAGACCTGCCAGGAACACAGTATGTTTGGGTTCGATCAACAATTTCATCCATCACCTTCTTCAGTCTGTTTGCCAACACCTTTGACAACAGTTTGTAGTCTGAACACAGCAGGGAGACTGGCCTCCAGTTCTTTATGTCCTGCAGGTCTCCTTTTTTTGGTAACAGAGTTAAAACTGCTCTCCTGCAGCTCTGAGGCAAACATGCATCATTAAAACTTTCATTAAAGACGTCCAGGACATCCTCTCCCAGCTCAGTCCAAAAAGCTCTGTAAAATTCTGGTGGCTGTCCATCAGTTCCTGGGGCCTTCCCCCCTGCAGGTCTCGCAGAGCCACCAACACCTCCTCTGCTGTCAGGGGACCCTCCAGGTCTTTATTGGTCTCCTCGGACACACAGGGCAGCCCCCTGCAGAACGACTCAAACGCCTCCTCATCCTCAGTGAACTCGCTCTCAAAGAGCTGAGCATAAAAGTCCACAGCTCTCTGCCGGATCTCTTTCCCATCGGTCAGCAGCCGTCCTGCAGGTGACCGCAGAGCGTGAATAAACCTGCTCTGCCCGTTCTTCTTCTCCAGGCTAAAGAAGAACTTGGACGGCGAGTCCATCAGAGCAGCGCTCTGAAACCGAGACCGAACCAGCGCCCCCTGTGCCCTGCAGCCTAGCAGGTCTGCCAATAAGGCTTTTTTAGATCTGAGGTCCTTAAAGTGACCTTGATTTCCTGTGGCCTCTGCAGCATTTTCCAGCTCCACTATCCCAGTCTCTAGATCTCTGATAGACTTGGTGAGGTTATGAGAGACATTGAGAGTTTCACTCTTCCATAATCCCACCACTCTTTCAAGGATTTAAAATCTTCTTTTCTCTCTCGGAAATTTTTCCAGAAAAAAACCAACATTTCTTTAAACTGTAAATCCAATAAAAGAGCAGTGTTAAAATGCCAATATGCAGCTTTGTGTTTAAGATTTGCAATAAAAACGTCACATAAAACCATAGAATGGTCCGAGAAACCAACAGGGACAATCTTACATCCTTTTAAAATGCTCTGGTGATGCTTAAAACAATAAAACCTGTCTAATCTGGCCATTGAAAGATAATTTTCATGACTCTGAACCAGGTATATTGTCTATTTTTCCCATTCATCTCTCTCCACATATCAGACAGCTTATGAGTTTCTACCAGCTTCTTCATTTTGTGTTTTGAGGCAAGATGAGGTTCAATATGGTTCCTGTCTAAATCCCTCTCTGTGCAGTTAAAATCTCCACCTAAAAACAAAAACTCCTCTGGTTCACACTTATTTAAAACCCCACTCAGCTCATCTAAAAACACAGTCTTTCAGCTCCTACACATTAATAAAAACAACAGTGAAAATCTCATATTTGGCTCTGACCACCATGAGCCTGCCTTTTATAATCTCCTCCACCACATCAGATTTTGGCAAACAGTGCTTTGAGAAGAGAAGTGCCACTCCTCCACTGTTTCTGTTTAGATGGCTAAAAACAATCTGTCCATCCCATTCTTTCCTCCAGTCACTTTCATTTGTACACTCACTGTGTGTTTCTTGAATTAACATTACATTTATATTTTTCATTTTCACAGTTTTTCCTCACATCTCTGGCTCCATTTATGTTTAAAGTTGAAACTCTCAGATCACTCATGAGGCCTGAGTTGAGAAGAAACACCCAGCAAACAACAAAGAGAAGACAGACCGTCTGACATTGTCCCTGATTCATCATCATTAAAAAGTTCATTTTTCAGTCACAACTATTTTCTTCAGTCTGAAAATTTCTGTGTCAACAAAACCTCCATTTCCTTTGTCTCTCATCTGTGTCCTGATAGAGAACAGCAGTAGTTCTTTGTCTGAGAAATACTCCTCATATTTAACATTTTTCATGTTTTTGTTATCTGTAGAAATTTCCTTATGTCTTTAACTGTGGACATGTTTTCCTGCTGTGACCCAGTGTAAGACTGGCTGTCTTCCTCCTCCTCCATGCTGGACTCATTCTCTGTCTGTCTCATTTTCTGACTTCGTCTTAGTTTACGTGTTTCCTCCTTCTTAGTTTGAGTATCGTTGCTATTTTCTATTACTTTTCTTTTCAGGAACTTTAAAACCAGTCTCATCTGTCATCATGTCCTCATCACTGTCCCTGAGGACGTCCTCTGCTGCTCTGCTGCCATGTTCAACCCAGTCTGCTCCTGCTGCCTCCTCACTGTCTTTCTGTCTGTCCTCCTCACTGTCTTTCTGTCTGTCCTCCTCCTCACTGTCTTTCTGTCTGTCCTCCTCCTCACTGTCTTTCTGTCTGTCCTCCTCACTGTCTTTCTGTCTGACCTCCTCCTCACTGTCTTTCTGTCTGTCCTCCTCCTCACTGTCTTTCTGTCTGTCCTCCTCCTCACTGTCTTTCTGTCTGACCTCCTCCTCACTGTCTTTCTGTCTGTCCTCCTCCTCACTGTCTTTCTGTCTGTCCTCCTCCTCACTGTCTTTCTGTCTGACCTCCTCCTCACTGTCTTTCTGTCTGTCCTCCTCCTCACTGTCTTTCTGTCTGTCCTCCTCCTCACTGTCTTTCTGTCTGTCCTCCTCCTCACTGTCTTTCTGTCTGTCCTCCTCCTCACTGTCTTTCTGTCTGACCTCCTCACTGTCTTTCTGTCTGTCCTCCTCCTCACTGTCTTTCTGTCTGTCCTCCTCACTGTCTTTCTGTCTGACCTCCTCCTCACTGTCTTTCTGTCTGTCCTCCTCCTCACTGTCTTTCTGTCTGACCTCCTCCTCACTGTCTTTCTGTCTGTCCTCCTCCTCACTGTCTTTCTGTCTGTCCTCCTCCTCACTGTCTTTCTGTCTGACCTCCTCCTCACTGTCTTTCTGTCTGTCCTCCTCCTCACTGTCTTTCTGTCTGTCCTCCTCCTCACTGTCTTTCTGTCTGACCTCCTCACTGTCTTTCTGTCTGTCCTCCTCACTGTCTTTCTGTCTGACCTCCTCACTGTCTTTCTGTCTGACCTCCTCCTCACTGTCTTTCTATCTGTCCTCCTCCTCACTGTCTTTCTGTCTGTCCTCCTCCTCACTGTCTTTCTGTCTGACCTCCTCCTCACTGTCTTTCTGTCTGTCCTCCTCACTGTCTTTCTGTCTGTCCTCCTCCTCACTGTCTTTCTGTCTGACCTCCTCCTCACTGTCTTTCTGTCTGACCTCCTCCTCACTGTCTTTCTGTCTGTCCTCCTCACTGTCTTTCTATCTGTCCTCCTCCTCACTGTCTTTCTGTCTGTCCTCCTCCTTACTGTCTTTCTGTCTGTCCTCCTCCTCACTGTCTTTCTGTCTGTCCTCCTCCTTACTGTCTTTCTGTCTGTCCTCCTCACTGTCTTTCTGTCTGTCCTCCTCCTCACTGTCTTTCTGTCTGACCTCCTCCTTACTGTCTTTCTGTCTGTCCCCCTCACTGTCTTTCTGTCTGACCTCCTCCTCACTGTCTTTCTGTCTGTCCTCCTCCTCACTGTCTTTCTGTCTGTCCTCCTCCTCACTGTCTTTCTGTCTGTCCTCCTCCTTACTGTCTTTCTGTCTGTCCTCCTCCTCACTGTCTTTCTGTCTGACCTCCTCCTCACTGTCTTTCTGTCTGACCTCCTCACTGTCTTTCTGTCTGACCTCCTCCTCACTGTCTTTCTGTCTGTCCTCCTCCTCACTGTCTTTCTGTCTGACCTCCTCACTGTCTTTCTGCCTGTCCTCCTCACTGTCTTTCTGTCTGTCCTCCTCCTCACTGTCTTTCTGTCTGTCCTCCTCCTCACTGTCTTTCTGTCTGACCTCCTCACTGTCTTTCTGCCTGTCCTCCTCACTGTCTTTCTGTCTGTCCTCCTCCTCACTGTCTTTCTGTCTGTCCTCCTCCTCACTGTCTTTCTGTCTGACCTCCTCCTTACTGTCTTTCTGTCTGACCTCCTCACTGTCTTTCTGCCTGTCCTCCTCACTGTCTTTCTGTCTGTCCTCCTCCTCACTGTCTTTCTGTCTGTCCTCCTCCTTACTGTCTTTCTGTCTGTCCTCCTCCTTACTGTCTTTCTGTCTGTCCTCCTCCTCACTGTCTTTCTGTCTGACCTCCTCACTGTCTTTCTGCCTGTCCTCCTCACTGTCTTTCTGTCTGTCCTCCTCCTCACTGTCTTTCTGTCTGTCCTCCTCCTTACTGTCTTTCTGTCTGTCCTCCTCCTTACTGTCTTTCTGTCTGTCCTCCTCCTCACTGTCTTTCTGTCTGTCCTCCTCCTTACTGTCTTTCTGCTTGACCTCCTTCTTGCTACCTGCTTCACTCTGTGTCTGTTTCTCTGTTCTACTGTTTTCTTGTTCCACCTCTTTCTCTTTTTCTCCTCCCTGTGTCTCCTCCTGCTTCTCCTCCCTGTGTGTCTCCTCCTGCTTCTCCTCCCTGTGTGTCCTCTCCTGTCTCTCCTCCCTGTGTGTCCTCTCCTGTTTCTCCTCCCTGTGTGTCTCCTCCTGTCTCTCCTCCCTGTGTCCTCTCCTGTTTCTCCTCCCTGTGTGTCTCCTCCTGTCTCTCCCCCCTGTGTGTCCTCTCCTGTCTCTCCTACCTGTGTGTCTCCTCCTGTCTCTCCTACCTGTGTGTCTCCTCCTGTCTCTCCTCCCTGTGTGTCTCCTCCTGTCTCTCCTCCCTGTGTGTCCTCTCCTGTCTCTCCTCCCTGTGTGTCTCCTCCTGTGTGTCCTCTCCTGTCTCTCCTCCCTGTGTGTCTCCTCCTGTCTCTCCTCCCTGTGTCTCCTCCTGTCTCTCCTACCTGTGTGTCCTCTCCTGTCTCTCCTACCTGTGTGTCTCCTCCTGTCTCTCCTACCTGTGTGTCTCCTCCTGTCTCTCCTCCCTGTGTGTCCTCTCCTGTTTCTCCTCCCTGTGTGTCTCCTCCTGTCTCTCCTCCCTGTGTCCTCTCCTGTTTCTCCTCCCTGTGTGTCTCCTCCTGTCTCTCCTCCCTGTGTGTCCTCTCCTGTCTCTCCTACCTGTGTGTCTCCTCCTGTCTCTCCTACCTGTGTGTCTCCTCCTGTCTCTCCTCCCTGTGTGTCTCCTCCTGTCTCTCCTCCCTGTGTCCTCTCCTGTCTCTCCTCCCTGTGTGTCTCCTCCTGTGTGTCCTCTCCTGTCTCTCCTCCCTGTGTGTCTCCCTCCTGTCTCTCCTCCCTGTGTCTCCTCCTGTCTCTCCTACCTGTGTGTCCTCTCCTGTCTCTCCTACCTGTGTGTCTCCTCCTGTCTCTCCTACCTGTGTGTCTCCTCCTGTCTCTCCTCCCTGTGTGTCCTCTCCTGTTTCTCCTCCCTGTGTGTCTCCTCCTGTCTCTCCTCCCTGTGTCCTCTCCTGTTTCTCCTCCCTGTGTGTCTCCTCCTGTCTCTCCTCCCTGTGTGTCCTCTCCTGTCTCTCCTACCTGTGTGTCTCCTCCTGTCTCTCCTACCTGTGTGTCTCCTCCTGTCTCTCCTCCCTGTGTGTCTCCTCCTGTCTCTCCTCCCTGTGTGTCCTCTCCTGTCTCTCCTCCCTGTGTGTCTCCTCCTGTGTGTCCTCTCCTGTCTCTCCTCCCTGTGTGTCCTCTCCTGTCTCTCCTACCTGTGTGTCTCCTCCTGTCTCTCCTCCCTGTGTGTCTCCTCCTGTCTCTCCTCCCTGTGTGTCCTCTCCTGTTTCTCCTCCCTGTGTGTCTCCTCCTGTCTCTCCTCCCTGTGTGTCTCCTCCTGTCTCTCCTCCCTGTGTGTCTCCTCCTGTCTCTCCTACCTGTGTGTCTCCTCCTGTCTCTCCCTCCCTGTGTGTCTCCTCCTGTCTCTCCTCCCTGTGTGTCTCCTCCCTGTGTGACTCCTCCTGTCTCTCCTCCCTGTGTGTCTCCTCCTGTCTCTCCTCCCTGTGTGTCCTCTCCTGTCTCTCCTACCTGTGTGTCTCCTCCTGTCTCTCCCTCCCTGTGTGTCTCCTCCTGTCTCTCCTCCCTGTGTGTCTCCTCCTGTCTCTCCTCCCTGTGTGTCTCCTCCTGTCTCTCCTCCCTGTGCTCTATTATCTTTAGGGGTTTTTCCAGGACAGGCTCTGGCTAAATGTCCTTCCTCCCCGCAGCTGAAACACTTCAGAGTCTCAGAAGTTACAAACAGCACATAATCAAAATCCTCCACTTTCACACTGAACACCAGATTGAGCTCCTCGTCTTTCTTACTGAGGATCATGTGAACCTGCCGCCTGTGTGAAACAACGTGTTTCAGCAGCGGGGATCTGCAGCCCGCCGCCAGCTTCCTGACCGGGGAGACCAGCTTCCTGACCGGGGAGACCACCTTCCTGACTGGGGAGACCAACTTCCTGACTGGGGAGACCAGCTTCCTGACCGGGGAGACCACCTTCCTGACTGGGGAGACCAGCTTCCTGACCCGGGAGACCACCTTCCTGACCGGGGAGACCAGCTTCCTGACTGGGGAGACCACCTTCCCGTGTCGGGACAGCTCCCTCAGCAGGAGATCATCGCTGATAAACGGCGGGATGTTTGAAATGATGACCCGCTTTGCCGGCGTGGCGAGCGGAGACACCGACACAAACCGCCCGTTAATCACCACCCCGCTCTCGATCACTCTGTTTGCCTTTTCTACCGCATCAACAAAAATCACCACTGAGCTGTTCATCCTGGCCGCGGATTTAATGCTGCGGTGGTCCAGCACCTCCCCGACGGCCAGGCTGCAGTCCTCCACCGAGCACTGACAGCTAGCGGGGATCTTAATGCCGTGTTTCCGGGTTAGTTTGGTGAACTCCATACCGGAGTTTAACCCGCCGACCAGCGACAAACGCCGGCGGACCAAACAACACCAACAACCCTCTAAACTAAAATATATACCACCTACAAACAAACACCACTGTTCAAAAACACCACTTCCACCCTGTTTACCGCAAAAACCAGCAAGAAAGAGATAGAAAATCACTCACACCGCTTGCACACGTTCACTCAGCACACTCACTCCGTCCACTCACTCAGAGAGAGAGAGAGAGAGAGAGAGAGAGAGAGAGAGAGGGAGAGAGAGAGAGAGAGAGAGAGAGAGAGGAGAGAGAGAGAGAGAGAGGGAGAGAGAGACAGAGAGAGAGAGAGGAGAGAGAGACAGAGAGAGAGGAGAGAGAGACAGAGAGAGGGAGAGAGAGAGAGAGAGGGAGAGAGAGAGAGAGAGAGAGAGAGAGAGAGAGAGAGAGAGAGAGAGAGAGAGAGAGAGAGAGAGAGAGAGAGAGAGAGAGAGAGAGAGAGAGAGGAGAGAGAGAGAGAGAAGGAGAGAGAGAGATGGGAGGGGGGAGAGAGAGAGAGAGAGATGGTTTGGTTTTGGTTTTCAAAATCCTTTTATTTACCAATTAGGCAATTGAAAACCAGATCACTTTTCTCACATGAGCCAAAAAAACACAAAAAAACACATTAATGAAAAAACAGCGGCATATTTCTCTGATCAGAGATTAATAATCAAACCTCCATCTTCCCCCAGAGAGCATAAAACCCCTCCAATAGTCCATATGCGGCTGAAAACCTGCACGTTGTCCATCATTTGGTAGTATGTGTATTCCACCCTCAGTCTGGCCTTCAGTAGTCCCTCCAGAACCGGGACCACCTCCACACTACCGGCACCCTGAGCCCGGTTCCTTCGTGTTAGCCAGATGGCCAACTTGGCAGAACCAGACAAAAAGTTCATCAAAGTATAAACAGACTTCTTCTTGGCAGAGTATTTTGGGCCAAAGATAAACAGATCAAAAGAAAAAACCTCCCCGAAACCCTGAAACCACCTTTTCAAAAGATCAAACAGATCCGACAGCCGAGGACACTCAACAAATAAATGCTGGATGGTCTCAACCTGCCCACAGAAAGTGCATTCCTCCCCCAGATCAGGATCCAGGTGCGCTCTGTATCTGTTCGTAGCTATTGCCCCATGAACAACCCTCCACTGGAGGTCTGCTGTCCGCTTTTCAACGGGCAGCTTGCACAGGGTCCGCCAGCTGCCTTTCGGGGAAAAACCTGGACCAAAAAACTCAGTCCACTTCGACTCCCTCACCCCTGCCAGAGAGGGCAGGTTCAGAACCTTGATGCAGATCTGGTACAGTTGTTTTTTCCCCACCGACTGAAAACTGCCCAGTTGGGGCGTTGTGAGTGTCAGCAGCTGACCTCCTCCCTCCTGCCACTCCCCCACAGCTGGGGTGATGGTCAGAGAGGGGAACCCATACTCGCCCTCCTCACTCCACTGGTCACACAGGGCCTGGTCTTCAGCAAACCCCCTCAGAGACTGTGGCAGGGCAGCCCGGACTTCCTCCACCACCCTATTGATCAGCCTGACAGAGGTGATGTTGCTGCTCTCCCTCAGGACATCCACTGATTTTGAGGTCATCCTTATCAGATGGCCCAGTTTATTGCAGCCAGCCTCTCTGAGCTTGGTCCGCAGGCTGGCAGATTGGAGCGTTTTAGCTTTTATAAAGTTATTGAAGAATAAGGGTTCCTCAAACAGCCACATGCCTGGTGTTTCATTTGTGGTGCGTGTGCTGTTGAAAACTTTCCAAGCCTGCAGTACCGTGGAATAAAAAGGTGAGAGCCCGCCAAGATCCACTTCCCCAGGTTGCAAGAGGAAGAGCTGTTTGTAATATCCCAAGCGCCCTGCTCTTCTGAACAACAGTCGAGCGGTATCCAGCCAGCCTGGGCCACAGTTATAGAGGAGTCTCTGTGCAGTCTGGAGTCTAAAGGAGGCAATTTTGGACTGGATGTTGACTAATCCCTGCCCCCCTTCCTCCACTGGCAGGTAGAGGGCCACTGCCCGGACCCAGTGTTGGCCAGACCAGAAAAAGTCCACGATGGTTCTTTGAATGTCCTCAATCAGGTCTCTTGGTGGCGTCAAAGCAACAAGTTTGTGCCAGAGAGTCGAAGCGACCAAGTTATTGGCGACCAGAACTCTTCCCCTATATGACAGCTGGGGTAGCAACCATTTCCATTTAGACAACCGAGCGCACACTTTCTCCTTCACTCCCTCCCAGTTCCTCCTCTGGAAATTCTCAGTTCCCAGGAACACTCCCAGCACTTTTAGCCCCTCCTTCCCCCACTCAAGTCCTCCAGGCAGGGTGGGCACCATCTGGTCTCCCAACTGCCCTACCAACAATGCCTCACTTTTCCCCCAGTTCACCCGTGCAGACGAGGCCTTTTCATATAGGGACAGAGTGTCCTGCAGACATTGAACGTCCCCCTGAGAGGACACAAACACACAAACATCATCTGCATAAGCAGATACAGTAGGGGGACGCTCAATGATAGATGAACCAGGTATCGAGATACCACTGAGCCGCCCTCGCAATCTGAACAGCAAGGGCTCTATTGCAAGGCTGTAGAGCTGTCCCGATATAGGACAGCCCTGCCTGATCCCTCGCTGTACAGGAATCGGCCGACTCAGCCCTGCCCCCATCTTCACCATACACTGTGCACCACTATACAGTAAACTAACCCAAGATACAAAACCATCACCAAAACCAAAAGCCCTAAGTGCAGAAAACAAATAACAGTGATCCACCCTATCAAAAGCCTTCTCCTGATCTATTGACACAATCCCAAAATTTATATTATAACCCCGACACAAATCAAGTACATCTCTCATTAGGAAGATATTGTCCATGATTGTCCTGTCAGGGACACAATATGTCTGATCTGAGTTTATTATCAGTTCCAGGACGTTCTTCAGTCTGTTTGACAGAGCTCTGAAGAGCACCTTATAGTCTGTACACAACAGGGAAACTGGTCTCCAGTTCCCGAGCAGAGCCAGGTCCCCTTTCTTGGGCAGCAACGAGAGTACTGCTCTTTGACACGACGCAGGGAGAAACCCAGATCTGAAACACTCAAGAAAGACTTTGTGCAGATCAGGCCCAAGGATTTTCCAGAAGCACTGGTAAAACTCGGCAGAGAGACCATCGACACCTGGTGCCCGACCTGACGCCATCTCTTTAACCGCTGTAGTCAGCTCCTCCAGCATCAGCTCCGAGTCCAGAGCAGCCTTCTCCTCCGGGCTAAGCTGAGGGAGCCCCTCCAGGAGCTCCTCCCGACACTCCGCGCTGCAGGTTTCGGCCGCAAATAACTCTGTATAGAAACCCACAGCATGGCTCCTCATCTCACCCGGCTCAGTGGTCACTCTGCCTCCTGGAAGCTCCAAACAGGTCATCCGCTTCCTTTGTGCCACCGATCTCTCCAGATCAAAAAAGAAGGAGCTCGGAGCATCCATGTCTTTTATCTGGAGGAAACGAGACCTTACAAGTG
>CAMQGK010000203.1:2040000-2065000 GCA_947000775.1 Pterois miles
TCCATTCAGATCCAACACCGTCACTGAGACCTAAGTGAGTCTTCCATTCAGGTCCAACACCGCCACTGAGACCTGAGTCCTCCATTCAGGTCCAACATCGCCACCGAGACCTGAGTCCTCCATTCAGGTCCAACACCATCACCGAGACCTAAGTGAGTCCTCCATGGGGTGTCGGTTTTCCGGTTGTCCGTTCAATTTGTCTTTATTTAGGACGCAAAGAAACATTGTATATGCCCCTTTTTTATTTGCGTCCTGAAGGGAAAAACCAGCAGACTTCCCACTTTTTAAAAACAATCCTGAACAGTCTTTAAAATCTGGGAAACACTCATCGAAGGAAAACCATCAGCATCATGGGCTTTAAAAGAACCATCACAGTCCTGTTTTAACAGAGTCCACATCAGCATCATCCGCTTTACCAGAACCATCACAGTCCTGCTGGAACCGAGTCGGCTCACTGACTGAGAGTTTCTACATCTACTGAGCAACAGAGACACAGTCCGACTGGATTTCACCTCTCACCGAAAGGCCAGAGGAGCTGCAAGCTGGACCACATGTCCCAGAGTCCACTTTAGACAGACAGAACCTCCTGAGCAGAGCCGGTCCCACCTGACAGACTGCACTGAGACGGGTCCCCTGAAGAACTGGTTCCTGGAGCAGCCAGTACACTGAGCTGTGGTGTCCCAGCCTCTCCTTCTTCAACAGGCTCCAGACCTTAAACAGTCCACGATAAAAACCAGGTAAAACCATGATGTCTCTCTCTCTCTCTCTCTGTTCTCTCTCTCTCTAAAGTATTTTGTCTTGTTTATATTGTAATATTTATATTTTTGCTACCATATTTTCCAGATTATAAGGCGCACTATCAATAAATATCAATATCACTGTCTTTTTTCATATATAAAACGCTCCAGATTATAAAACGGACCAGATTATAAGCAAAACAAAACGGTCAGATTAGTCAAACTTGATTCTGTTAATTTAACAAATCAATAACGTCAATAACTGTCAACATTTTTCAGTTGGAACACACAAAATACAAAACAATACACTGACTTTCAGTTTTTTTCAGTTCATTCCTCGTCCACAGATCCATCAAATCCTTCATCATCAGTGTCTGAGTTAAACAGTCGGGCGACTTCGGCATCGAGCAGCCCGAATCCGTCTGGTTGCTGTTACTTAGCTGTTCAGTGATGATTCCTGCCTTCCTGATCCATTGGCAGATAGTGGAGGAACTGGCCCGGCGTTGCCTCCCTGTCTTGGTGAATGTGTGTTGGCCTTCTGTCATCCAACGACCTGTCATCCACTCTGAACGACCTGTCATCCACTCTGAACGACCTGTCGACACCGATATCTAGCGGTTGGAGTTCTTTAGTTCATCCACCCGGAACGACGGCGAGCTCCGAAGTAGTTTTCTTCACTTTGGTTGTGACGGTGTCGGTGAGATGGGCAGCATGGAGTCTCAGATCAACAGGGATGGAGAGTTGAGGAAAAAGCCGTTGGGTCTCTTGGTTTCATGTCCAGCTCTACTGCTGCTGCCTTGAGTGGAATAGAAACTGTAGAGACGCTTCTACCTGCTGCTCTCTGCTGAATAACCCACTGTTCTTTGTTCCCTCAGAAACTCTGGTTGGTCTTCTTTATGTGGTGCAGCTCATCTTCTTCTTCCTCCACTTCGTACCATTGATTCATTAATATTAGAAAGAAAAGAAAAAGAAAGAAAGATATTCCTTTATTAGTCCCACAGTGGGGAAATTCAGTTTTACACTCTGTTGTTCACACAGTACATATACATGTCAATGGAGAGATGTCAGAGTGAGGGGGCTGCTCCTGAAAAGCGCCCAGAGCAGTTGGGGGTTTGGTGCCTTGCTCAGGGGTACCTCGGCAGTGCCCAAGAGGTAAACTGGCACCTCTCCAGCAACCAGTTGGTCTTGGTCCATGGGGGATTTGAACCCAGGTCCTCCACATCCTAACCCAAGTCCTTACGGACTGAGCTAAATTCTCTCTCCGCTGCTCTATTCCCATGTTCTGTTGCTGACTGATAGCCTGAAGCTGGAAATCTGCTTCGTCAGCATGTCTCTTCACAGCTGCCATTTTGGCTCCTTATACACACATGATAATGTTACGGTGCCGATCTGTCGAAGCACAGTAACAGTAGTATTACTCCGCCAGGCACCTGACTACTGTCAGTAGTATTACTCCACCAGGCACCTGACTCCTGTCAGTAGTATTACTCCGCCAGGTGCCTGACTACTGTCAATAGCATTACTCCGCCAGGCGCCTGACTACTGTCAGTAGTATTACTCCGCCAGGTGCCTGACTACTGTCAGTAGTATTATTCCGCCAGGTGCCTGACTACTGTCAATAGCATTACTCCGCCAGGCGCCTGACTACTGTCAGTAGTATTACTCCGCCAGGTGCCTGACTACTGTCAGTAGTATTATTCCGCCAGGCGCCTGACTACTGTCAGTAGTATTACTACGCCAGGCACCTGACTACTGTTACCGTAATGCTCCTACAATCCACCTAGCAGTGCAGCTTCGTAGCTTACCAAACTCATAATATCTCACTCACAGATTTCTGAGCGCCCTGTACCACATAAAATTGGTTTGAGGAGGTCAGTACAGCCAGAATTCATATATAAGGTGCACTGTACTATAAGGCGCACTGTCGATTTTAAGTGCACCTTATAGTCCAGAAAATACAGTACATTATTTTATTACTTTTATACTGTTAATTATTTTATATTGTAGTTAGTTATTAAAAAACTGTTTATTTGCCAAAAATCTTTGGCCTGTGTTTTATCATAATCACAATCAACCAACTAAAGACATTCAACGATCATGACATTTCAAGTAAAACGTATATCGGTATCTGTATCGGCGATCCTAGCCCTGTATTTACTAGGTATCGGATGGATGCCAAACTTCCCAGCATCGCCCAGCCCTAGGAGGAGGTGCCAGGCTGCGTATGGATCTTCCACCTGCTCCTGAGGCTCCTGCCAGCGTATTAAATGAATGAGGTGTAAAATTACCAATATGTCTTATATGTTTGTTCCTTGTTACTGATATTACTCCTGAACGGAGACCAAATCTACTCCACCACCTCTAGGTGAAGCCTCCATTTGTCTGGCAGGGGTCCGCCTCCTGACATGAGGTTGGCCCCCCTGTTCTCCAGTCCTGGATTGTGGATCCTGGATTCAGAGACAACATGGTAACCAGCCCTGTCCCCAACAGAGCAGTGGGCCGAACTCCACCCCGGGGTCTGAAGTGTTGAAACCCATCTGCTGCAACAGTAAACGTTCAGAGGACTTTTGTTTGGAGTGTGGTGACGTAGTTTAAAGAGTGCAAAGACACACCAGGTGGACCAAAGGGGAGGTGGATGGGTCCAACAAGCACAAGGCTTTCATCCAGGAGACCATGCCTCATGTCCCATGCGACATGTTACAGTCAGCTGTTGGTTCATGCTATAGTTCACTATTCAAATACAGGTTTGTGTATGTATGCACTTATTTTCCTAAACCTAACCAAGTGGTTTTGTTGAACCTAAAATGACAGGGCGTCATGCCAAAGGCGGCATGTGACGAGTGCTGCACTTTTAAAAGGTACAACAGGCACCAAATGTATGTTTGAGAAACAGCATCACACTTCTGCAGCGTATGCTAATACACCATAAGCAGTAAGGTAACGACACAGCTTTGCTGTGATCCACTGTACCTTCACTTCCTCTACATTTTATCTCCATCACAGGGATTTAATGACCTGCACAAATCCAGCATGACTTCAGTGTAAACTGTGCAGGTAAGTTGTCAATCAGGACTGAACGTAGCAGTGTGTGATGATTAGAGCTTTTCACTGCAGGATGCATCCAGAGACTAATCAGAATAATCACTTTAATGATACCTCTTTCCAAGCCAAGCTCATAGCAAGGGAGGCCTCATGAAGTCTTCCTGTGTGCTCGATTTTTATTTAGCTTCAGTAGGCAACACGTTTTTGGCATCACTGGGAAAAAAATCCTATACTAACCTTTCATCAGACTTCTGCTCATCCTCGTGGCTGTTTTCAGGATTTAGAAAATCTAACCTGTTACAAAAGACTTTGACCAATCACAGGTCATTTCAGAAAGAGAGCGTTCCTATTGGCTGTGCTCCAGGCATGCTGATCTCAACATGGCTGCCGGGTCACAAACGTTCTCATTTTACAGCTAAACAGTAACGACAAGATGTTTCTGAAACCATGTGAGGAGAGAAATAGTCATTACAGTAACAGGGTACTGATTCATATCTCCACACAGCGCTGCCTAGTTGGGCCGTTTGATTGGACGTCAGGGTGACTGACAGCCAGCCGTCATAGACGGCAGCTAGACAGCCGACTTCAGGTCAGATCTGACTGGTTGGTGAAATCTTTCAGATGCCATTAGCAGCACCAGAGAACTCAGATGGACATTATTTGTTCAGAATTCCTGTCTACCTGTCCTGGGAGTAGGGGAGATCTTCCTCCTCCTCCAGAAATCCACCACCAGCTCTTTGGTCTTACCAATATTGAGCTGGAGGTGGTTGGTGTCGCGCCACCTCACGAAGTTCTCCACAAGGGCCCTGTACTCCTCCTCGTTGTCGTCTGTGATGCAGCCGACGATGGAGGAAAAGTGCTATATACCCTATTTTTCACACTATAAGGCACATTCTGGTTGTGCTGACTGACCTCGAACCAATTTAAAAATCTGTCAAAATGTTTTATTATGACTTTGGTAGCTACGAAGCCGCACCGCTGGATGGATTGTCGGAGATTTAGGTTAAGAGACCGAACGGCTTTTTCCACAACTCTCCGTCCCTGTTGATCTGAGACTCCATGCTGCCCATCTCACCGACACCGTCAGAACCAAAGTGAAGAAAACTACTTCGGAGCTCGCCGTCATTCCGGGTGGATTAACTAAAGAACTCCAACCGCTAGATATCGGTGTCGACAGGTCGTTCAGAGTTAAACTGAGAGCTGCGTGGGAGCGTTGGATGACAGAAGGCCAACACACATTCACCAAGACAGGGAGGCAACGCCGGGCCAGTTCCTCCACTATCACCAGACCAGAGCACCTGATGTATGAAAATAGACACGTTCATTGATAGTGCCTTATAATCCGAAGCGCCTTATAGTGCAAAAAATATGGTAAATAAAGATTCTTCTTCTTCTTTGTCTTATTATTATTATTATTATTATTACTAATTTAAACTTGGCTGAATAAATTGGTTAAAAGTTTATCTGAAATATTTGAATGGGCCAAACGACAGCATCGCCATCAGTCTCTCCCATTTCCTGCTGTGAGGCATTTTGACATTTCCATGACTTGTGTCTGTAGGTGGTCTGTCTGCAGCAGAGATCAGTAGACAGAACACACCACTTAGTTTGGCTTCTTCGCCTGTTTACATGGTTTTAAAGAGAGACTGTGTTTCTACATGCCTCCCCTGCTGAGAATCATTCAGAGTCCAAACAAATATTACACAATACTAATATACTAACAGCACTTTTTCTTGTTTTTGAAATGTATTCTTCTGAGTATGGTTAAACTAATGAATTTGATTTTATAAAAACATTGCTCCCCAGCCTCCTCAGTCACGCCATCCTGGCGCCTGACCTGGCCGTCGGGCTGAAAAAGGGTTCTGTAACGTTCTCAGCACTCACACATCAGTAATATGAGATTACATCTGCTGACTGATCAGCCCTAAGCTCGTACGGCAGAATCACAGGATCACATATCACATGAAAACCCACCTTGTCACGCTTCAAGTAATGAGTTTGTGTCTGCTACAGCATGGACCAATCAGCAGCCTGTAAGGAGCTACTGGCCGCTAGGGGCGTCCGTCCTATCGAAGAAGGGAGCATTTCTTCATTGAAAAAAGAGTAAAAGCTTCAGTTAGTTTTGCTTTTCTTAGTTTGAGTGACACATGGTTCATCCAATCACCTACCAAGTATTTTTCTGAAAGTGCCTGCCCCTTTCCAGACAGTTTCCAATGACAGCGTTTCAGAGGGTTCTGTGTAACGACCCATCTGACGGTACTGGCAGGTACTGACAGGTACTGACTTTATGGTCCGTCCTTGTTCAGATGCAATCTGTGGTCCATGGCTCTGGATTCTGTCCGTCTGTCGGTCCACCGCTTCCCAACTGAAATATCTCAACAAAACATTAGCATTTCTGGACATTTTTGATGATACTCCCATCAGCCTCAGCTGTACTTTATGTTGACAACTAATATGCAAATTTAGCATGTTAAGATGGTAAAGTAAGACGTTGATGAAGAGATTTGTCATTGTGAGCTGGTTAGTATGCTGTCCAAGCACAGCCTCTCTGAGCATGGCCGTGGACTGGTCGTCTTGTTAACCCTAACCATGATCTTTACCAGGAAACGGTCATAAGAGTCATTTTTGGTTTGGAGTCATCTTGACAGGCACCAAGATATAATGCTGTTTTACTGATACAGGCACAAACACATTATTGGTGGCTTTTAGAGGTTATGAGTAAAACTACTATTTTCACCTGGTGTTTAGTTTTGGAGGACTTGATGGAAATCAATCAGCTGTGAAACTGCATGGTATGAATGACACTAATAAATACTAATAACAATACTGCATATTGATATGTGCTTGCATGGAATCAGTTCATCAAGTTAAGTGAACCTCCTAAAGACAACTACTGGAGTTCTGATCAATTCTGCACTTAACATGTCATCAATGAAACTGCATCAGAGGTGGACAACACTGATTTCAGTTAATAACGAGCAGTATCGTCTTTATACATGTTTGGTGTGTATGTTGGTCTACGTCACCGCTCACGTGCATTCACTACCACTATGCTCTGTGTGGATGATGAGCAGCAGATGAGGCCCTTTAATTATCCTGCGGCACACATCCGTCATGTGTCCGTAGAACCTCACAAGCAACAGAAAGACAGACCAGACAGAAATCCGTTTGACCTGTCCGGGACTAAATTAATTATCCAATTACTCTTTTCCAAGTGACTGTGCTGCCCAGATAACTTAGGAGCTATTTACAACAGACTGCCACACCAAGATAACATAGGGCCAGTTGCTGTATAATCACTTCTCATGGTAAATGATCAGCACAAAACTCCCCAAACCTCCGAGGAGTTATCAGCATATATTTACTTTTTCTCTCAGTGAAACTGAATCTAGGATAATGAACAAAAGTACACTAAAAAAAACCCTGAGAAACTGAAAAGTCAATCCGGAGGTGAAAATTCCCTTATTTTGTCTCTCATTTGCTGTCATGTCCATCTTGAGCCCATCCAGCCTGTGTTCAGCTAGTTGTTTCATTACGTTGCAGCCATCCATTTTGTTTTTATCTTGCCCAAAGCCCTGAGGAGGAGGGTGAGGAGGAGGGTGGCCCAATTACACCCTCCATCCACTCATCACCTTGGCGAGAGGAGGAGTAGCTACAGTATGTTTTAATCACAGCCAAGGACAGCGGCCAGCAGGGGGGTTAGAGGTCCGTAACAGTCTACCAGGTATCGCCACCCTGGACAGCACAACACCTGTCCTGTCCAGGAGGAAGCACATTTCTCTAGAAAACAAGGAGGCTCCACACATTTCTTTGTTGATTGGAAACAACTGTCAAAGGCTGCTGTCCGTTATCTTTTTCTCACATATGCTAATGATAATAGACGTCCTTGCTCCCTGCCTATTGTCTTTATGTCTTACTTTTCTTTATGTCCACAATTTCAAGAGAAAAAAACTGCCTCAAGAGGCATTTAATTTTCATAAAGAATCACGCAGAAAAGAACGGACTGATCAGAAGGCAGAATGATGGAAATTATATAACAAGCAAGCAGTAATCATATTTAAGCTGGAAATCTGCCAATCACATGGAAGGAAGGAAATTTGACCTCAAAGGTCAATTCAGTATGTGATTACTTGACATGAAGCTGGAAAAAGGGAGTTTTCGATCGATATGGCATGTCAGCGGCCTGCAGGACTGACAAAGTGACCCCGAGGCCCAGCTCCACAGATGAGGGACGGCAGCGAGCGGTGACGTGAACCAGCTCGCTGCATGACGGGCAGCATCAGAGCCATGTCAAACAGAGGTGGAGAGAGTTCAAACACAGAGGCATGATTACTGCTTTGACCCGCCGACCCCTCCAATGCTCTCTGGCACTAATGTGTATTCATGACTGCCGAGCAAAAAGAGGTGAGGCCAGGTTGTAGGAGAACCCCCACTCTCTCTCTCACATTATAGACTAGTTAATCTGCACTTTGATGTGTCGACTCTTTCACAGTGCTGTGAGGCAGGAAAAAAGACGAGGGTGACCCTGATCATAACCCTGACCTCTCCTTCGAGACCAGAGCGAGAGGAAGAGCAGGATCCATGCATAAAAGAACCAGTGTCCACACAACATGCTTTGATTCAAGGCTGCCGCCAGAGACACCGCTGTCCTCATCCACGACGTGGCAGTCGGTTCTGGATGGGTCCGGAGAAATGCTCAGGTAAGCGGTAGTGTGCTGCTCTTTATCTCAGGAAAGGCAGTAAAACAGATGTACATTTGCCAAACCAACCATTTAGTCTTCACCCTTGAAGTCTTTTCTCTTGTAAAACTGAAACTCCCATGGTGGTTTCCAGCCTTCTGGCCTTCAGGGCAGTTATGAGCCCACTGCTGCTTGCAGGATGAAGAGAAGAAGACGCAGCTCTTGTAAACAGACTTGGACAAGCCAAAGGTGAGCTGTATGCTGATAGATAATAGGACAATATATAGTAAAGTCATTCATATCAAAATATGACAAATACAACATGAAAATGGTAGCCCAGGTAAAGAATCTGCTAGTCAACGTCATGATGTTGGGAGGGGACTAATCCTCCATAAACTTTAACCTAGTTAGTTAGACTAAAAACAAGCATTTTTACAACATTTCTATACATATTTTCATTTCTATCTGTAACAGCTAAATTTGCCTTCACCTATTTTTGTCAACCACTGACATTCTTTTACAACTTCTGCATACACAGAAGGATGTCTTTAAATTGCAATTACACTTTTCACTCTGACGTTTACGGGTTTGATGCACAAGGCAAAGCCATTCAGGTCCCTTCTGCATGGGATCCAGCTAAGTCTGCTTCAATGAGGACCACAGAGTGAGGCAGCCGGAGAGGGGGATGGGAGGTTTGATGGAGATATAACTGGTACCTGCACCTGCTGCAAACACCACCTGTGTGTTTGGTAGCACCAAACGATGGATCTTTATGCTCAGCCACCGTGGACTTTAACCAGTGGCACACTTTCACATGGATGTTCATCCACTCTCATACATCCCAACACCACACATTAGGTTTGTATACCTACTGCTTTGACACCCAAATTTCCCTTCAGCGATTAATAAAAGTTGATATTATCTTATCTTATCTTGTTCTATCTTATCTCATCTCTTATCTTACCATATCTTATCTCATCTTATCATACCTTATCTTATCTTATCTTTCATTAGCTGAAGAGTAAGGACCCCTGGAAGATATATGACTTACAGAAAACTAGGTGTTATATAACTTAAAAATCTGCCAAGTACATACATACAAGGACTTTGACTCTGGCTTTTATGGAGCTCACACTCATCACTCATCATCGTCCTCTTATCCGGGGTCGGGTCGCGGGGCCAACAGCTCTAGCAGGGACCCCAAACTTCCCTTTCCTGGGTCACATTAACCAGCTCTGACTGGGGGATCCTGAGGCGTTCCCAGGCCAGTGTGATGATCTCTCCACCTAGTCCTGGGTCTTCCCCGGGGTCTCCTCCCAGCTAGTCGTGCCTGGAACACCTCCCTAGGGAGGCACCCAGGAGGCATCCTTACCAGATGCCCGAACCACCTCAACTGGATCCTTTCAACGCAAAGGAGCAGCAACTCTACTCCGAGTCCCTCACGGATCTCTAAGGGAGACGCCAGCCACCCTCCTGAGAAAACCCATTTCGGCCACATGTACCCACGATCTAGTTCTTTCGGTCATGGACCATCCCTCATGACCATAGGTGAGAGTAGGAACGAAGACTGACCGGTAGATCGAGAGCTTTGCCTTCTGACTCAACTCTCTTTTCATCGGTAAAGTGCGGTAAAGTGAATGCGATAGTGCCCCCTCTGCTCCAGTTCTGCAGCTAATGTCATGTTCTACTGTCCCCTCACTCGCGAACCCCGAGGTACTTGAACTCCTTCATGTGGGATAATGACTCATTCCCTACCCGGAGTAGACAATCCATCGGTTTCCTGTTGAGAACCATGGCCTCAGTTTCAGAGGTGCTGATCCTCATCCCAGTCGCTTCACACTCGGCTGCGAACCGATCCAGTGACCGTTTCATCTGCAAAAAGCAGCAATGAGACCTTCAGCACACTGATCTGCAAACCTTCCTCCGCCCGACTATGCTTCAATATCCTGTCCATGAATACCACAAACAGGATTGGTGAGCGTAGCACTCATGAAGGCAAACCCCCATGGGATGAGAACTCGAACACAGCTCTCGCTTTGGGCGTACAGAGATAGGATGGTCCTGAGAAGTGACCCCCTCACCCCATATCCCACAACACCTACCAGAACATCTAACCAGTGGTCATACACCTTCTCCAAGTCCACAAAACACATGTAGACAGGGTGGGAATATTCCCAGGTCCCCTCCAGGATGCTCGCAAGACTAAAGAGCTGGTCCATTGTTCCACGGCCAGGACGGAATCTGCATTGTTCCTCTTAAATCCGAGGTTTGACTAGCAGCCAGTCCTCCTTTCCAGCACCCTGGAGTAGACTTTACCAGGGAGGCTGAGTAGTGTGACTGTGTTGCACTCTCTGGTCCCCCTTTTTGAATAGGGGAACCACCACCCCAGTCTGCCACTCCTTAGGCACTGTCCCCGACTTCCTTGCAATGTTGAAATGACGTCATCCACGACAGCCCCTCCACACCCAAATCCTTCAGCTTTTCTGGATAGATCTCATCAACTTAACTACCTCAGTGACTTGCCGTCCGACGGGCCTCTCTGAACCTTGCAACTGCCTCCGAAGTCCGGAGATAACATATCCTGGTAAGACTAATTCTTCAGTTGGACGGCCTCGTCCACTGGGATAAACATAATGGCACTCAACCAGAGATTTTCTATATACTACATATACTGTATATGCTGTAGGCATGCCCCAACAACCTCTGCCAATAAGATGCTTAGGACAGCCTGTATAGGTGTGGGCTGCATATTAGAAATACTGACGTCATATTCAAATCCCATCCAAGAAAACACTCGGCAAAGCTCACAGTTTGGTCATTGTTGATCATATGGTCAGAGGTTAGGCAAAGGTTGTGGTCATCACTACATTATCATCACTACCAGGGGTACAACAATAGATGCCTTCCACTGTTTCGGTACCTTGTGCTTGGTAAGTGACAAGTTAAAAGGATCAGTAAGATGTAATAATATGTAACTGATCTGCAGAAACGTTAATAAACTTGCCTGTGATCATGTCAGGCCTAGAGCTCTTTCTGACAGGATGGGCATTGATTATAGGCTGAGAGGTGGCAGTACAGTCACTCAACGCATTAAACAAGTCTTGGTGCACATTTGTGAAATCATATTCATCATTAAAACAGAAGTAACGACCAAAAAGGTCTGAATTTGAATTAAAACCATCAATGGTGATTGACCTATTTGACCTATTATTACATGTTGTAATCTTTACTGAACTTTTTCATCTGAATCTCTTGTTGTACCCGTGGCCAAGAACAAACACCCAAAAGAGCTCTGACCTTCAGCCTGTGGCTCTGACCTCAATAGTGATGAAGACTTGTGAGCAAGTGGTTAAACAGATTCTGACTGATCAGGTTCAGGGTCTGGTCAGTAAACTACTGTCCACGTTTAATCTTGATGTGGGTATGGTGAAATGGGTACTGGACTTTGTAACATGTAGGCCCAGGCAGCTCAGGCTAATGGTGCTCTGTCCCAGAAGTGGTTGCCATCCCCAGGCTCACCCCTGGGACATGTCCTGTCCCCATTATTGTATATTCTATATCCTAATGACTGTAGGAGTCGCCATGATGACAGTTATCTTTTGACACCAGGAGGGTGAGGTCCATCATGGGCCAGTTGTGAGAGACTTTGTAGAGTGGTGGAACAACCACTTCCTGAAGTTAAATGTTCACGAAACTAAAGCTATGACCATTGACCTCAGGAAAACCTCTCACTCAACCTTCCCAACAATAATTGAGGGCGAGTGTTATGAGTACCTGGCAAAAATGATCGATAGGAACTTGAACCATGAAACTAAACACATCTGCAATCTGTAAAAATGGTTTTCTTAACTTCTGCACAGACTGAATACTTTTAATGTGGACACGACACCAGTGGCTTTATTTAATAAATCTGTTATTGAGATTCTAAACTTTTGTTTGAGTTCTTGAAATGGGAACCTTTTGTTCATCATCAGGAACAGCAGCAGGAACCTATGACAGACTGGCGTCACTGAGGGCCCGGTGGGTCTGAACCGGCTCAGACCACCCTCTCCAGGAGGAATGCTTTTTCCTCCCCTCTGGACAGAGATACAGATCCCTCGGGATAAAAGGCAAAAGGTTTAGATGTTCCTTTGTTCCAAGTGCAATAAAAGGGGTTAAATTGCCAGACAAGGGAACTAGATGTGCAGAAATGGTAACTCATTTCCTGGTTTTAGGACTCATTCCTACACCACTCTATGGTGAAGCCTGATGCATCCCAGTAAGACCCCCTTACATAGCTGGACTGTCAGACTGTGTCATCACGTCACAAGGACTCAGTACTTACCACATACCATTCAGACCTTGAGATCTAGACTGGTACACTCCAAAGACCGGACCCCATCAGAGAGCAAGCTGTGAGGAACACTCCCATCAGCAGTCACAGCGTGGCTGGCCAGAGGTCAGAGGTCATGGACCAGCAGTCACTGGACAGCCAGAGAAGACGATATCCACACCTCTTCTTGGTATATTCTGGAAAATCACTCTCAGTGTAAATCAATAATTGGAAAGCACTGTTTGTGGCTCTTCATAGTACGTTGGTTCTGTCATTGATTTGATGACCCTAAGGCCTGTGACTATGATCAATGCATGCAGACTCTGTCCTTAGTCATCTTAGCCTTCTAACTGCTTTATAAGCTCCCGTGAATGTACGTAACCCTGCATCTTTCACCCTTTATCCAATCGCAGGGACACGGTGAGTCCTAAAGACCATTCATTCCTCCTCAGTGGGGACTGACGGTTTGAGCCTTGAGATTATCAATGTATAGAAATACTCTCACAATGTAGAAGAGAAAGTAAACTGGTTTTGTCAAGGTGATCCATGGCTCTTATCAATGACTTTTCTATGGTCAGCACATTTTTTAAAGTCTGTAGTAGTCAGGTCATATGTGCATTGAAACATAATAAAGATCATATCCTAATGTAGTTTAAACATAACTGATTGGGATACAATCCACAGCCTTTGTACTACATAAAGGATATATTCCAACATTTATCTGATGCTAATGTAGAGCTTCATCAGTCTGAGGTATTCACTGTCCTCCTTTCTGTTCACAGTCTTTCTTTACTGAGCCGGGGTAGATGGATATTAACACTAGCGATGGTCAGTCGCGAACCAAACGGCTCTTAGAGCCGGCTCCTCATTGGGAGCTGTGTTTTTTTTTTTTCTCTCTCTCTCACTTTTTTTCTCCTCGCGCCGCACGTAATTGGTCAATATGTGTTTGAGCCTTGTGTTTGCGCTGAGCAGAGGGGGGAGGGGCGGGAGTTACACTAACAGCAGCAGCAGTAGCACGAACAGAAGAGAGAGAGAGAGAGAGAGAGAGAGAGAGAGAGAGAGAGACGGGGACAACAAGAAGAGACAACATGGACACATTAGGAAGGTATAGTAAAGAAAATGAGTGACTCCAGGACCATTTCAATTTTACTGACAATACAAAGGCAGAGTGTAGAGTCTGCAGGAATATCATATAGAGCCACAAACAACCTGCACAGGTAAACAACCTGAGAACAGTCCACCAATCAGAGCAATGGGAAGATAAGACAGTCAGTTGAGTGTGATGTTAATGAAGGTGCCAGTGTGTCTACTGCAACTGCTGCTGCTGTAGTAGTAGTAGTAGTAGTAGTAGTATCTACAGCATCATGCTGTACACCACCATAAATACCTAAACCAACCCAGAGCTCTATGAGACAGTTTGTGCAGAAGTCTGTGACCCCAGAAAGACATAACTCAGTTGATGAAGAACTGGCAACAATGATTGTACTTGATTTCCATCCATTTTCAGCTGTGGATGATAAAGGATTCAGGAAGTTTATTCATGCATTGAATCCTATGTCTGCAATTCCAAGCAGGAAAACAAAAATCATCCCAGGCCTATATGACAGAGAACGTACATCCACTGCAAGAGAGGGTTAAAAAATCCACAGCAGCCTCCTTCTTGTCAGTTACATGTCACTTTATTGAAGATTATAAAATGGTGGTCTGTCTTCTGGATGGTTTGAGTTCAGCGACAGACACACTTCTGAGAATTGAGCAGAAGAGCTGCTCAAAGTGGCCAAAGAGTGATGCTGTGTTACCGACAATGCAGCTAACATAACAATTACATTAGTAATTCATTTTGTGCATAATTTTATATTGTTGTTGATAATAAATTAATTAAAGCAACAAAATAACCTGAAGAGCCGTTTGGGAGCCAAAAGAGCCGGTTCTCTGAAAAGAGCCGGAATTCCCATCACTAATTAACACAAGTGATTGGGAATTTTCTACTAAAAAGATTAACTTTGTAAGATAAAGTTAGACAAAGTTTTGCCACTCAGATGAGGGAGTTATATTATACATGACTACATTTTAAAGTTCAGCGTCACTGCTTTGTACTGTTCAAAGGGGACATAGAGCAACGAATGTGTGCAATGAATATGTGGTGTTAGCAAGACTTGAAGAGTGTGTGTTGAATATCGAGCAGGGGTGTGTGTGAGCTTTAAAATGAAGAGGGGCAACGGAAAGAGAAAAGAGAGAGACAGCAGATAGGGAATGTGGTGATAGAGGCGGGACAATGCGCTTTGCAGAATGAAACAGGAAGTCGTTGTAGAGGCCTGTATAGAGTGAGAGCGCTGGGTTGAACAGATGTAATCAGTGTGTGTGGATGCAGAGTAATAACTTCACAGAGGGGGGCTGGAGAAGTGAATCTATCCGTCATGAAGACATGGAGCAACCAGGAGAAACCTCAGCCAGCAGATAAAGAAGCAAGAGTCCAGAGTTCAAGCAGACGGGGGGATCAGCCGAGTGGGATCTACAGCCAGGGAGGAGCAGATGACCATGGAGAGCAGCCATATTACTGGACTGGGTACTGTGTATTGTATGTGGTAAGGATGCACAGTGTGTTACACAGAGAAATATGAACTATTACTCACTATTACTCTGTTAAGTGATGAGTGTCCCATGTGGCTTCAACATACATGGGTATCAAGCAGCAAGGGTCATAACATGAATCCATCCATCATGTCATCCCTGGCATGTATTGACTGATTTTTTTTCTGTGTTGAATAAGGCCGGTAGTCTATAAAAACTTAACTAAGGGTTAGATTAAGCAAGTTAATAAGTTAGGATAATTCTATCAAGCAATATGCAAGACATGCTGCTTCAAGAGGTTAAGTGATGCCCTCTAGTCCATTGAAGTCACCACAGCGTTATTTCTTAATTAAGACAGTTCGTTAAGCTGATGCAGATCCAGCAGCAGACCCACCAGCCTACCAGATGACATGCCTGTGTGGGCACCGGGATTGTTCCCATGCAGGTTGCACACTGGTATCAAAGTGGGCTTCAGGGTTGGCCCTCAGGTCTTATTATGGCTTATATTATTGTTTGTGTTGATATTGACTGGTGGTCGTCATCCTGCATCATCAGCACCACATGGACCCACGTGGAGAAATCGAGTCGAATCCTGTAATTAATCTAATTAATTACAGGATTTGTAATTAATTAATCTAATTAATCGCATTTTAATCTCATACCTGCTAAAGGCCCCCAAATAAAGAATTTGAATTCTAGGATATTACAAAATTGTAGTGCATGACTAATCAATAGAATACACCAAGAAGAGAAGATTTGAAATCCACATTTTTATTGGTTAAGTGTGCTTTATAAATGAAATTCAAAAGAAAAAAGGTCAAGCACATCAGCAAACCAATTAGGCCATTTCTCAAAAATGCAATACAAATACAGTTAAATAAAATCAATAAAATTCAGAAATAAAATAAGGCTGAGTCTCAAATAGGCACATAAGCAGACTCTCAATCAAAATGAATACTAAAGCTGACTCAATGCAGCAATTCAAAATGAATAGTATAACATGCCTCTAAATAAGGCAACATCAATAGCAAGATGCCAACAGCATTTCCTTTAAAAGGGTCAGCTAACGTTACAGGAACTGACAACAGACAACTCTATGTGTCCTTGAGCCAGTTGCTCAGACAAACAAGCTTGTTTACATTGTGTGAGTGTGAGGCTGCTCTCTTCTTCTTCTTCGGGGCGGCAGTAGCTCAGTCCGTAAGGACTTGGGTTAGGATGTGGAGGACCCGGGTTCAAATCCCCCATGGACCAAGACCAACTGGTTGCTGGAGAGGTGCCAGTTTACCTCTGCCGAGGTGCCCCTGAGCAAGGCACCAAACCCCCAACTGCTCTGGGCGCTTGTCAGGAGCAGCCCCCTCACTCTGACATCTCTCCATTGACATGTATATGTACTATGTACTGTGTACTGTGAACAACAGAGTGTAAAACTGAATTTCCCCACTGTGGGACTAATAAAGGAATATCTTCTTCTTCTTCTTCTTCTTCTTTTCAATGATGTTACCTGCAGTGAAAAGAGTCTCTCACCTGGCCCAGACGTGGCAGCGGTAGCCAGGTAGGAGGAGAGGACAGCTGTTCATCAGCTCCTGGTGAGCTGCCACCACTCCAGTGGACACTCATGCATTCAATGCACGGCTCAGCTTTGTAGCGGGCTAGAGGCCTCCGCTGCTCCTAGTCCGAGTCAGAGTCCGAGTGACAGGTCCGAGTGGGCTCGCCTCGCTCTCCTGTGTCGCGTCCATCTCTGTTGTCAGTCACCCTGCTTTTGACTAGTGGCTCAGGTACGAAGTGACGCCACTGCAGCCTACGGGTCACTCAATGGGCCAAATTTAAAATGCTTGCGCATTGACTTGCCACTCATGATTAATTGCGTTAATTTTTATTGCGCGTTAATTTGCAGCGTAATTAATTAATCTAATTAACGCGTTAAACTGACAGCCCTAATATATATATATATATATATATATATATATATATATATATATATATACATACATACATACAAAATCAAGTAACCAAGTTCTTTATAAATGAAGTCTTTATTTTTTTTTTTTTGTTAACTACTTACTCTAAGAGCTGAACCACCCCGAGGAGCCTGAAGCCCCAGAGAGACCCTCCTAGACTAGCTGTGAGTCTTCTTACTATCAGCAGAGAAAGGGGGTTTACAGTGTTTAGTTGGAGGAGAACAGGATCCTCCTCCATCTGAAAACTATCCTGGTTCTTTAGTTAAACTTCCTCTGTTAGATTAAACTAATCGACTTGTTTCAGCCTGATCAATTCTCCGTATCTGAAATCTGGGCTTCATCTCTTTCAGATACAAACCAAACACAAGATTCAACCACTGAATAAAACTGATCAACTGAATTAAAACCAATCAAACAATCACATCACAGATGAAACCTGTAAACAGATTGATTATCAGGAAATTAGTTCTATAGGTTCTGATCACGTGTAATGATATGAATCAATTTATGTATGGATCACAATCAACATAAAATGGTGTAATACACTGGAATATATATCAAATATAATAACTATTAGTGTACACCCAACTTTATGTTTAAGATCACCTATAAATTGGTGAATAAGATGCAGATGTAAAGTATTGATGACAGATATAATGACATCATTAGCGTAAGAGAGAAGGTTTTGATCTACAACAAGCAAATATTTTAACTTGCTTTGATTGAATTCATGTCACCAGCTTCCTGCCACTAGAACATGTTAGTGAAGCATCAATAAAGCATTAATAAAGCTTCATCTTATCTTATCTTATCTTACACATCAGTTCATGTCCACTGTAATGTCAGAACCAGATTGTTCTGCCTCCATAATGTGTCTGCGTTTCACCACTTCTCTGCCAGAGAAAGACCAGGTCTCTGACCTCAGAAACCTTCATCTGGTCAGGACCAGACTGGGTCGGTATCTGGTGAGATTCACCAGGCTGGTTGGAAATGAAGAGTCTCACCACTTAGAGCCCTGAGAGGTCAAACAATCAGTTTCTGGAAGGATGTAAAACTGTGGATTCATCAATATTTTCATGATCACATTTCATATTCTTCATCTTTCAGTCATCATCCGCTACAACCGTCACAAAATCCTGTGGTTGGTCTGCTTTGCAAACAGCCTGTAGGAACTGCACCAGTCCAGTTCGATGTAGGCTGACTCAGGTTCTTCAGTAGACAGCTCTTACACCACCAGCAGGGAACCAATCCACCCTGGCAAACACACCAGAACTCATTTGAATCACATCAGAAAATGGAAATCCACGTTGCTCAAATTCAATTTGTAAACCATAAACCATTTCAAAGAGGGGAAATCAGCCCACGTGACTTCAGTTAGATGGGTTTCCAAATTATGATGATATCTGACATGATTATGACCGTCTGCTTTATTCTAAGTATTTATTTTATGCATTTCCTTTTAACCGTGTGAGACCCACAACAGAGTCATTTTACTCTTCTTTAGGGGGTCCAGGGGGTCTTTAGGGGGTCTTTAAGGGGTCCAGGGGGTCTTTGGTGGGTCTTTAAGGGGTCCAGGGGGTTGGGGGTCTTTAAGGGGTCCAGGGGGTCTTTGGGGGGTCTTTAAGGGGAGATAGTAGGTCAACAGTAGATGTCACATAGAAGTGGTGAACATCATTTAAAAACTGGGAACATGGAGATTAATTTGAGATGCAGTTCAGCTCTGAGTGTTAAGTTGTACTAGTCATTAATCAGAAATAAATATGAATTAATTAATTATTTAAAGTACCGTATTTTCCGGACCACAAGGCACATCGGATTATAAGGCACACTATCAATAAATATCAATATCACTGTCTTTTTTCATATATAAAACGCTCCAGATTATAAAACGCACCGGATTATAAGCGAAACAAAACGGTTAGACAAGTCCAACTTGATTCTGTTAATTTAACAAATCAATTACTTCAATAACTCTCAACATTTTTCAGTTGGAACACACAAAATACAAAACAATACACTGACTTTCAGTTTTTTTCAGTTCATTCCTCGTCCACAGATCCATCAAATCCTTCATCATCAGTGTCTGAGTTAAACAGTCGCCTGAATCCGTCTGGTCATTATCGAGTCAGTCTGGTCATTATCGAGTCAGTCTGGTCATTATCGAGTCAGTCTGGTTGCTGTTAGCTGTTCAATGATGATTCCTGCCTTCCTGATCCATCGGCAGATAGTGGAGGAACTGGCCCGGCGTTGCCTCCCTGTCTTGGTGAATGTGTGTTGGCCTTCTGTCATCCAACGCTCCCACGCAGCTCTCAGTTTAACTCTGAACGACCTGTCGACACCGATATGTAGCGGTTGGAGTTCTTTAGTTCATCCACCCGGAATGTCGGCGAGCTCCGAAGTAGTTTTCTTCACTTTGGTTGTGACGGTGTCGGTGAGATGGGCAGCATGGAGTCTCAGATCAACAGGGACGGAGAGTTGAGGAAAAAGCCGTTGGGTCTCTTGGTTTCTCCTCCTGGAAAGTGGCTGATGTTCATGTCCAGCTCTACTGCTGCTGCCTTGAGTGGAATAGAAACTGTAGAGACGCTTCTACCTGCTGCTCTCTGCTGAATAACCCACTGTTCTTTGTTCCCTCAGAAACTCTGGTTGGTCTTCTTTACGTGGTGCAGCTCATCTTCTTCTTCCTCCACTTCGTACCATTGATTCATTAATATTAAATTCTCTCTCCGCTGCTCTATTCCCATGTTCTGCTGCTGACTGATAGCCTGAAGCTGGAAATCTGCTTCGTCAGCATGTCTCTTCACAGCTGCCATTTTGGGTCCTTATACACACATGATAATGTTACGGTGCCTATCTGTCGAAGCACAGTAACAGTAGTATTACTCCGCCAGGCGCCCGACTACTGTCGGTAGTATTATTCCACTGGCCCTGCACTAGTAGATAGGCGCCTGACTACTGTCAGTAGTATTGCTCCGCCAGGCACCTGACTGCTGTCAGTAGTATTACTCCGCCAGGCGCCTGACTACTGTCAGTAGGTATTACTCCACTAGGCGCCTGACTACTGTCAGTAGTATTACTCCGCCAGGCGCCTGACTACTGTCAGTAGGTATTACTTCGCCAGGCGCCTGACTACCGTCAGTAGTATTCCTCCGCCAGGCGCCTGACTACTGTCAGTAGTATTAGATAAGATAAGATAAGATAAGATGAACTTTATTAATCCCCGAAGGGAAAATTATCTTTCAGTTACATCCCATCCAAGAACATAAAAAACAGTGACACATAACGGGGGGACAGGAGCGGGAGGACTGAGGGTCGCCACCATTGGACGGCGCCCTGTTTTCTTAGATGAGAAAAGGGAGAACAAGAGGAAAGGAGAAGAGGGAAAAAAAAAGCATCTCCCAGACTAGGCTCCTGTAGGGGGGCACAGTGTGGGATCTGGAAAAAACACCTCTGCACATAGCAACATGATAAGACATTACAACAAAACTCAAGGACTTGCACATGTGGGAGGGGGAAGGGCGTTGGGGAGGGGAGGTGTCCCAGCACAGATTGGGGGGGAGTGTTCGCCTCTGGGCGTCTCACGGAGCATCTTGTCGACATAACATCCAGGAGAATGGAGAGATAACCGGCCTTGGGAAGGCTGGTTGTCTCAGGGAGCCAATGAAGATAACAATTGTTTTGGGTCAGGCAGACACTGTAATTTTCTGTCTGCCTTAAGTCTCTCTGATTCTCCCAGTGGCTAAGATCCAATAGAGCCAAATTCAATGGTCAAATTCAGCCGAGCCGAGCTGGCAACTTCTCCAAGTTGGTATCCATCTTGCGACAATCTCAGCCAGCCTGCGATTTTGGTCAAGAATCGCATCCAGCTTGTGATTGAGCTCACATGTCGCTTGAGTCTGAGTGTTGGCAGCCCTGCACATTCCCTCAATCATGACGGGCAGCTTCCCCATTGCCAAAAGTGCTGCCGACGTCTTCTTACTTTTGCGATAGACCAGGAAGCTGCTAACTCCAATCAGCAGAATGCCTGTTATCATACATCCAATTATGTACACATCTTCAACATCCTCAACGGAAAGGATCGACAGGCACACGACCCTCCACTTCCCCCAGGAGTCCATCGTGTATCCGGCTGGAAACGTTCCGTCAGGGCAGGAGGGCTCTCCTTCGCCCGTTCTCTTTGTCGAGAAAATTTGGTCAATTGCGTTGAGAGACCAGCTGATCAATTCCATGACTTTAGGTATTCGGAGAGAAATGCAGAGAGAGGCTCCGAAGGATCAGACCAAGACAGCACAAGACAAAGAGCAGCAAGCAGGGCAGATAAGGGCAGGGAGGGAGCAGAGAAAAAGCGTCCGCCTTCGTTGAGAGCCAGAAGAGAAAGGCGCCTGACTACTGTCAGTAGTATTACTCCACCAGGCACCTGTTACCGTAATGCTCCTACAATCCACCCAGCGGTGCAGCTTCATAGCTTACCAAACTCATAATAAAACATTTTGACAGATTTTTGAGCGCCCTGTACCACATAAAATTGGTTCGAAGAGGTCAGTAAGCACAACCAGAATTCATATATAAGCCGCGCCGTATTATAAGGCACACTGTCGATTTTAAGTGCGCCTTATAGTCTGGAAAATATGGTAAATAGAAAAAAATGTATAAGGATTTACAGCATGATATCAGTATCTGATGTCCATCCTCCTGCTCTATCATGTCTCATCAGTTGTTGCAGTAATTTTTGGGTTGATACCACTTGCTCCACAGATTTGGTGCTAGGTTGAACCATTTTTACCACTGGAGAATTGATCAAACTGAACAATAATCCTCCAAAATACCACTTAAAGACACCAAGACCTTGAGGAACACCAGAGAAGAAGACCTGTTGGGATTTGGGATCAAAAACTTTTGACATTTGGAGATTTCTTTTGGATGTTGATCATGAGTGCTGTGTAAAGGTCTCAGAAACCTGCTTATAGTCAGTGTAGCTAGGAAAGACCCCATCCTCTGAAAGCTCTAGGTCTCTAGTTACCAGGATGTAGAAGTAGTAGTAGTAGTAGTAGTAGTAGCAGTAGTAGTAGTAGTAGTCAGCGTAGCTAGGAAAGCCATCAATCCTCTCAATGCTCTTGGTCTCTAGTTACCAGGATGTAGTAGTAGTAGTAGTAGTAGTAGTAGTAGTCAGTGTAGCTAGGAAAGACACCATCCTCTGAATACTCTAGGTCTCTAGTTACCAGGATGTAGAAGTAGTAGTAGTAGTAGTAGTAGTCAGTGTAGCTAGGAAAGACACCATCCTCTGAATGCTCTAGGTCTCTAGTTACCAGGATGTAGTAGTAGTAGTAGTCAGTGTAGCTAGGAAAGACACCATCCTCTGAATGCTCTAGGTCTCTAGTTACCAGGATGTAGTAGTAGTAGTAGTAGTAGCAGTAGTAGTAGTAGTAGTAGTCAGTGTAGCTAGGAAAGACACCATCCTCTGAATGCTCTAGGTCTCTCGTTACCAGGATGTAGAAGTAGTAGTAGTAGTAGTAATAGTCAGTAGTAGTAGTAGTCAGTGTAGCTAGGAAAGACACCATCCTCTGAATGCTCTAGGTCTCTAGTTACCAGGATGTAGTAGTAGTAGTAGTAGTAGCAGTAGTAGTAGTAGTCAGTGTAGCTAGGAAAGACACCATCCTCTGAGTGCTCTAGGTCTCTAGTTACCAGGATGTAGAAGTAGTAGTAGTAGTAGTAGTAGTCAGTGTAACTAGGAAAGACACCATCCTCTGAATGCTCTAGGTCTCTAGTTACCAGGATGTTGTAGTAGTAGTAGTAGTCGTAGTCTGTGTAGCTAGGAAAGCCATCAATCCTCTGAATGCTCTTGGTCTGTAGTTACCAGGATGTAGTAGTAGTAGTAGTAGTAGTAGCAGTAGTAGTAGTAGTAGTCAGTGTAGCTAGGAACGCCATCAATCCTCTGAATGCTCTTGGTCTCTAGTTACCAGGATGTAGTAGTAGTAGTAATAGTAGTAGTCAGTGTAGCTAGGAAAGACACCATCCTCTGAATGCTCTAGGTCTCTAGTTACCAGGATGTTGTAGTAGTAGTAGTAGTCGTAGTCTGTGTAGCTAGGAAAGCCATCAATCCTCTGAATGCTCTTGGTCTGTAGTTACCAGGATGTAGTAGTAGTAGTAGTAGTAGTAGCAGTAGTAGTAGTAGTAGTCAGTGTAGCTAGGAACGCCATCAATCCTCTGAATGCTCTTGGTCTCTAGTTACCAGGATGTAGTAGTAGTAGTAATAGTAGTAGTCAGTGTAGCTAGGAAAGACACCATCCTCTGAATGCTCTAGGTCTCTCGTTACCAGGATGTAGAAGTAGTAGTAGTAGCAGTAATAGTAGTAGTAGTAGTAGTCAGTGTAGCTAGGAAAGACACCATCCTCTGAATGCTCTAGGTCTCTAGTTACCAGGATGTAGTAGTAGTAGTAGTAGTAGTAGTAGTAGTAGTGTAGCTAGGAAAGACACCATCCTCTGAATGCTCTAGGTCTCTAGTTACCAGGATGTAGTTGTAGTAGTAGTAGTAGTGTAGTAAGAAAGCAACTTTGAATGTTAGGTTTAGTTCAGGATGTTGTAGTAGTAGTAGTAGTAGTAGTTGTGTAGCTAGGGAAGCCATCAATCCTCTGAATGCTTTGGTTGTAGTTACAGGATGTAGTAGTAGTAGTAGTAGTAGTAGTAGTAGTAGTGTAGCTAGGAAAGACACCATCCTCTGAATGCTCTAAGCCTTAGTTACAGGATGTAGTAGTAGTAGTAGTAGTAGTAACAGTAGTAGTAGTGTAGCTAGGAAAGACCCCATCCTCCGAATGCTCTAGGTTCTAGTTACAGGATGTAGTAGTAGTAGTAGTAGTAGTAGTAGTAGTAGTAGTGTAGCTAGGAAAGACACCATCCTCTGAATGTTCTAGGTCTTAGTTACAGGATGTAGTAGTAGTAGTAGTAGTAGTTGTGTAGCTAGGAAAGCCATAATCTTGAATGCTTTGGTTGTAGTTACAGGATGTAGTAGTAGTAGTAGTAGTAGCAGTAGTAGTAGTAGTAGTAGTGTAGCTAGGAAAGCCATCATCCTTGAATGCTTTGGTCTTAGTTCAGGATGTAGTAGTAGTAGTAGTAGTAGTAGTAGTAGTGTAGCTAGGAAAGACATCTCTTGAGTGTTAGGTTCTAGTTACGGGATGTAGAAGTAGTAGTAGTAGTAGTAGTAGTAGTGTAGCTAGGAAAGACACCTCCTTGAATGCTTAGGTTTGACAGGATGTAGAAGTAGTAGTAGTAGTAGTAATAGTAGTAGTAGTAGTAGTAGTGTAGCTAGGAAAGACACCTCCTCTGAATGCTTAGGTTTAGTTACAGGATGTAGTAGTAGTAGTAGTAGTAGTAGTAGTAGTAGTAGTAGTAGTGTAGCTAGGAAAGACACCTCCTTTGAATGCTTAGGTTCTAGTTACAGGATGTAGTTGTAGTAGTAGTAGTCAGTGTAGCTAAGAAAGACAACATCCTCTGAATGCTTAGGTCTCTAGTTACAGGATGTTGTGTAGTAGTAGTAGTAGTAGTAGTCTGTGTAGCTAGGGAAGCCATCAATCCTCTGAATGCTCTTGGTCTGTAGTTACCAGGATGTAGTAGTAGTAGTAGTAGTAGTAGTAGTAGTCAGTGTAGCTAGGAAAGACACCATCCTCTGAATGCTTAAGCCTCTAGTTACCAGGATGTAGTAGTAGTAGTA
>CAMQGK010000203.1:2067500-2147500 GCA_947000775.1 Pterois miles
GTAGTAGTCAGTGTAGCTAGGAAAGACACCATCCTCTGAATGCTCTAGGTCTCTAGTTACCAGGATAGTAGTAGTAGTAGTAGTAGTAGTAGTAGTAGTAGTAGTCAGTGTAGCTAGGAAAGACACCATCCTCTGAATGCTCTAGGTCTCTAGTTACCAGGATGTAGTAGTAGTAGTATTAGTAGTAGGTCTCTAGTCTGTGGCTGTAAAGTCTCATGAGGCTGTGATTATCCTAGAGGTAGTAGTAGTAGTAGTAGAGGCTGTGATTATCCTAGAGGTAGTAGTAGTAGTAGTAGTCAGTGTAACTAGGAAAGACACCATCCTCTGAATGCTCTAGGTCTCTAGTTACCAGGATGTAGAAGTAGTAGTAGTAGCAGTAGTAGTAGTAGTAGTCAGTGTAGCTAGGAAAGCCATCCATCCTCTGAATGCTCTAGGCCTCTAGTTACCAGGATGTAGTAGTAGTAGTAGTAGTAGTAGTAGTCAGTGTAGCTAGGAAAGACACCATCCTCTGAATACTCTAGGTCTCTAGTTACCAGGATGTAGAAGTAGTAGTAGTAGTAGTAGTAGTACTCAGTGTAGCTAGGAAAGACATCCATCCTCTGAATGCCCTAGGTCTCTAGTTACCACGATGTAGTAGTAGTAGTAGTAGTAGTAGTAGTAGTCAGTGTAGCTAGGAGAGACACCATCCTCTGAATGTTCTAGGTCTCTCGTTACCAGGATGTAGAAGTGGTAGTAGTAGTAGTAATAGTCAGTAGTAGTAATAGTCAGTGTAGCTAGGAAAGCCATCCATCCTCTGAATGCTCTAGGTCTAGAGTTACCAGGATGTTGAAGTAGTAGTAGTAGTAGTAGTAGTAGCAGCACTCTGAGTAGCTAGGAAAGACCCCATCCTCTGAATGCTCTAGGTCTCTAGTTACCAGGATGTAGTAGTAGTAGTAGTAGTAGTAGTCAGTGTAGCTAGTAAAGACACCATCCTCTGAATGCTCTAGGTCTCTAGTTACCAGGATGTAGTAGTAGTAGTAGTAGTAGTAGTCAGTGTAGCAAGGAAGGCCATCAATCCTCTGAATGCTCTTGGTCTCTAGTTACCAGGATTAGTAGTAGTAGTAGTAGTAGTAGTAGTCAGTGTAGCTAGGAAAGACACCATCCTCTGAATGCTCTAGGTCTATAGTTACCAGGATGTTGTTGTGTAGTAGTAGTAGTAGTAGTAGTAGTAGTAGTCAGTGTAGCTAAGAAAGACCCCATCCTCTGAATGCTCTTGGTCTCTAGTTACCAGGATGTAGTAGTAATAGTCGTAGTAGTAGTCAGTGTAGCTAGGAAAGACACCATCCTCTGAATGCTCTAGGTCTCTAGTTACCAGGATGTAGTAGTAGTAGTAGTAGTAGTCAGAGTAGCTAGGAAAGCCATCCATCCTCTGAATGCTCTAGGTCTCTAGTTACCAGGATGTAGTAGTAATAGTAGTAGTAGTAGTAGTAGTAGTAGAGGCTGTGATTATCCTAGAGATATTAGTAGTAGCAGTAGTCGTAGTAGTAGTAGTAGTAGTAGTAGCAGTAGTAGTAGTAGTAGTAGAGGCTGTGATTATCCTAGAGGTAGTAGTAGTAGTAGCAGTAGTAGTAGTAGTAGTAGAGGCTGTGATTATCCTAGAGGTAGTAGTAGTAGTAGTAGTAGCAGTAGTAGTAGTAGTAGTAGAGGCTGTGATTATCCTACAGGTCGTAGTAGTAGTAGCAGTAGTAGTAGTAGTAGTAGAGGCTGTGATTATCCTAGAGGTAGTAGTAGTAGCAGTAGTAGTAGTAGAGGCTGTGATTATCCTAGAGGTAGTAGTAGTAGTAGTAGTAGTAGTAGTAGTATCCTAGAGGTCACCACAGGTCATTTTATACAGTGATCAATGAAATGGCTCCTATGGGGACTAACATCATGGATCCAGTTGGACTCATTGATCCACCAGAGTCTCAGCTTTACACTGAGACCCAGTTTATGGGGTTCAGGACTGTTCAGGGACCCAGTATGTAGAAATACTCAGATACACCATTTAACATATTTACACTGACTGGGACTATCATAAAGGGGGCATGTCTGTAAAGGGGGACTGGTGGGGACCCAGAGAACCATTTACATCCACACATCTGGAGGTCAGAGGTCAACGGACCCCATTGAACATGGACAGGACAGTTTTTCCTCACTAAAATTCAGCCCAATGTTGGATAATTACTCACCCTCCTTCCTGACATGTGTTGTCATGACATGGTTGGTACCAGTGGGTTCGTCTGGTTTTCTAGTTTCCAATAACAGCATGTGGCTTTCTGGAGTGGTATCAATACTGTGCTGTTAGGACAGAGCTGCAGCAGCTGCTGGACTTGCTGAAAGCTGGTTGGGGGCCATTTAGCACCAGCAGAGCCGCTGCTGTAAACAGGTGACCCTACAGAGCTCCAGCTGTGGCCACATGTTCATCCAGGCAAACACTCAGCATGAGCTCCTTCCACCTCCTCGTCGCTCTCAGCACCTCCTTTTTTAGCCCTCACCAGCATGAGACACCACACTGACATGCTACAGGCGGAGCCCTGTACTGGAATCTACTGGACTCTGCTGGACTCTATTGCCCTCTACCGGACTCTGCTGGACTCTATTGCCCTCTACTGGACTCTGCTACCCTCTACTGGACTCTGCTACCCTCTCCTGGACTCTGCTGTACTCGACTGCCCTCTACTGGACGCTATTGCCTTCTACTGGACTCTGCTGGACTCTACTGGGCTCTGCTGGACTCTACTGCCCTCTACAGGACTTTACTGCCCTCTACTGGACTCTACTGCCCTCTAGTGGACTCTGCTGGTCACTCTTTGCAGAAACCTAGCCAGCCAGTCAGGATCTCCCTACATGAATATGTGCAGACCTGTGGCCCCGGAGCCACAGGGGCCCTTCGGTAGAGTCCTCCGCCTGTGCTGGACATAGTTTTCAGTCACGTGATGTTCGGCTACCCGGAGGGCAAAACAGTGGACCAACATGGCGGCTCACAGTGGATTCTCTGGAGCAGGGAAGCACAAGCCAGTTCATTGTCCATGTGTTTCAAGCCGCATTATTTCAGTCTAACCCTAACCCTAACCCTAACCCTAAAATAGCAAAGTCACTGCCAGAACTGCACTCTGGTGATGTTTATGTAACCCACATGGAGAGTGAGTACTGGACCAGTATAATCCAGATTCGTAGAGAGGACTAATGAACAGAAATCAGAAGTATCAGAAGGAAATTGAACAAAGTGATTGTATTGACAGAATAAATCCATAGACACTGCGGACATTCAGTCTTGTTATGTTTGACATGTCTTTTTCAAAGTGGACACACCCTGAAAAAATCAAGTAAATCCCCAAAATAAAATGTTCGGATCCAGTCGTCTCTTGAAATGCTTCCCGCAGTCCGACCACACCGACAGCAGGGTGGATGAAAGGTGGGGATGTCCACACGGCGGCTCGAGTCGAGTTTAACTTCTCTCCGTTCAGTCGTATATCTGGTCCAGGCTGCTCTCCTCAGGCTTCGTTTCTCTCCACACTCCACTGCCTCTCTCTAAGCTGAGGGAGGAGGCGGGACTTGGACCGTTTTACACCAATAGCAACCAGTTATTTCACCTTGAAGGTTTTTACCAGCAGAACACTTCCTGATGCAGGATTAGACTTCTGAGCAAAAAGGAAATAAAATAAATAATAATAAATTAAATAAAAAACTAAAATAAATAATGTGGTTATTTATTAAATAAATGGCCTCCTCAAAAAGGGAAATATCTCTCTCCGGTCCGGTGGCATGCTCAAAGGCTGCTGGGTAACGGCTCCGTTACCCCAAAGGGAGTAGCAACAAGAGCAGCACTCAATCCTCTTCTCAGTAGTAGCTCAGTAGGCAGTAGCTCAGTCTGTAGGGAGTTGGCTTGGGAACCGGAGGGTCACCGGTTCAAGTCCCGACATGGACCAAAAACTGAGTGTGAACTGGTAGTGGAGAGGAGCCAGTTTACCTCTTGGGCACTGCCGAGGTGCCCCTGAGCAAGGCACCAAACCCCCAACTGCTCGGGCGCTTGTCAGGAGCAGCCCCCTCACTCTGACATCTCTCCATTGATGCAGGTCTATGGGTCCTGTATGTGCATGTGTGTGTTAACAACAGAGTGTAAACTGAATTTCCCCTAGTGGGACTAATAAAGGTTGATCTTCTTCTACACTTGTCAACTTTTCTCTGAAGGATGAATCTTGATCCATCTACAGGACTTTTCTCCAGCGGTTCTGGACCAACACAAACCGAAGAAGCATCAGGCAGGTCTCCTGGTAGGTTCTGAGCTTCAGTTTCAGGTAAGTGTTGAGACTCCACTTCTGTGTTTTACAGGTGGATTCAACACAGATAAGTCGTCTGTTTCATCAGATGTTAATGTCTTGGAGGAATCAACTGCTCTTCCCACAGATGTTGTTGAAGGATCGTCTTCAGCCTCACTACAGTCCTGGCTCATCTGACGTTCTGCAGGGCTTTCTCTACCTGTGCATGGAACAGGTGGACTGTGTTTTTGAATATGACACACTGTGACATCTGTTAAAGTTATATACCAGCTTTCATAGTTGTCGTCATCTGAAGCAAAGGGTTCTCCACCTTGTGGGTGGCACTTTGCTGCCTTGTTCTAGGTGTCTTTCGACTCCTTTTCGTCCTGTGTTCCTCTCTGTCAGATTGTTTTTTGTTTTTTTTTGTTTTTTTCCTGCAACTTTGTGAGAGTTTTCAATGGCAATCTGATAACTGTCCTCTTCACTCCATCGCTGGACTCAATATGTCCCAAGTAACGAACTGAGGTCTGGAAAAACATTTATTGAATCCTTCAAGCCATATTCCCAAAGAGGATTGAGAACGTTAACGAGCCTAGTCTCATGCTCTTCCACTATCCAAAAACACTATCGAATCATCAACAAAACCAAGACCTCCTTTAGATGGATGTCACTCATGCACTTCTCCATAAGCCGTAGGAATGTGCTCGGTGCATTCGTAACTGCCTGGGGCAACCGGTTGAGTCAACACATCGCCATTTTTCTTCCTCACCACTACTACTGGCGAAGACAATGATGGCTCAGATTCGTGGATTATACCTGCATCAAGGAGGGTCTGAATCTGCTTTTTGACTGCTTCATAATCATGAGGATGAATTGGATGGCTTCTCTGTTTGAACGCCGTCTCATCTTTCAGTTTTTTTAATTTTTGTTGCATGACCAAAGTCAAGGTCATGCTGGGCAAAGATATCAGAAAAGGTATTCAGCTTCTGTGTGACTCTTTGTTTCCATTCCTCAGAAAGAGAGGTGCAGTCAAAGCTCTTTCCACTTTTCCTTTGTTTGATGACGAGAGCAGTTTTCTGACCATCGCCATCAACTGAATGATGGTTCTCAACGACAGCATCTGCAACAACTAGCTCTGCAGTAACACAGTTGGTGGGCAGAATCATGCTAGATTCAGTTTCATTTCTAAGGAGGACAGGCAGTTTGTTAGAGCCGTTCTCTGGTGAAGAAATCAGACAACAGTCGGCAAACACGCCGCCTGGCAGGGTTGACCTGGATGGCTGCTCTACCAGCAGGTATTTCTCTGTTAACTGGGCTGACACACATTTAGCCTTCAAGCAACACTTTCTGTTTTGCTGGGAGGACTTCTTGTTTCCTCCCTCCCGAAGGACCTGTCTGTAGCCATAGCAAGACGACTTTTGGGGAAGTGAAGATTCATCACAATGCTGACATATAATGAGTCCAAAGTGTTGGTGCGATTAACAATGGGACACCACTGTTTGACCGGAGATCAGGAACAATTAGAGCCAAAGTTGCAATCTCAGGCTCGGACTCAAGGAGGGCTCTGGGAAATTTAAGGTCAACCTCCACAACCCAGGTAAGGACAGGTTGTCCATTTGCTCCTTCTACTTCAAGTCTATCACTGATTGGTTTAATAGGATGCTCAGATAAATGGGTTTGGTAGAAGGATTTGGCCACTGTGGTAACCTGTGACCCGGTGTAGTAAACGGCTACAGTCAACCCCACCCACATTCAGGGAGGGATTGGGCATATTACTGCAGGTGGATGCAATATGACCATCCTCACCACACCTGAGGGAACACCATGACTTTGGTCTCAACGCTGATTTGCTGAAGTTGTTTTCTGATTGAGTAGTTTTGGTCTTAGGTTTCTGTCGTGTATTTTCTGTTGCTTTCTTTTTCTTTTCTTCTTTTTCTGAACTGCATACACTGAGTTTTGCTACCTGAACCTGGAGTTTGGCAATCTATTTCTTTATGTCATTGGTTACAGCTAAGAAGACTTCTCCCGATTTCTCTGCCAGGCCAGTATCCTCAGTGCAGGACATAAGATAAGATAAGATAAGATAAGGACATGTGTGGTGGTTGCATGTTTGACATGACCTTGTCTTCATTCTGTTGGCTTTGTTAGCCTGTTTATCTTCCTCGAATCGCAGTAAGAGGAGGAGCTCTGGAAATGATGGCGCTCATCCCGACGCTGTTCAAGTTGAAGAATGGTAATCAGCTCACCATTCCAACATCCACGGCAGACTCGCTTGAGGAGTTGTTTGTCAGAGTTGCAGACAGCAATTCCTCCTCTACTGACGACGCAGTTTATTGCTGTATGTAGTTGCTGCAGTAGTCAGATGCTCTCTCAGCATTTTGATCGTTGTTTAAGAATCGTGCGAAAAGCTCATCTCCATCCTCAACAGTGGCATAAGCAGAGTGGCGTTCACCAGCGAGCCAGATGGCTTTCACCAAGGCTAACTGCCAGAAGTCCACCTCCAACCCCAGATGAATGCACAGTACGCTACAACAGGCTACGTCTACCAGAAAGCTCTGGAAGGGAAACTGTCAAAAGCTCCATGTTGTCTGATGTCTCTGGCTATGCAAAGAGCTCCGTCCCTCAGGTAACGCAGCTGAACATCCCGTCACTGCAGACAGACTGAAGACATCCGTACAAGGCTGAGTATAACAGAAGAACAAGTTAAGAAGAAGAAGAAGAAGATATTCCTTTATTAGTCCCGCTAGGGGAAATTCAATTTTTTTCACTCTGTTAACTAATACACACACATGCACAAACAGGTCCATATACATGCAACAATTGGAGAGGTGTCAGAGTGAGGGGGCTGCTCCTGACAAGCGCCCCGAGCAGTTGGGGGTTTGGTGCCTTGCTCAGGGGCACCTCGGCAGTGCCCAAGAGGTAAACTGGCACCTCTCCAGCTACCAGTTCACACTCAGTTTTTGGTCCATGTCGGGACTTGAACCGGTGACCCTCCGGTTCCCAAGCCAACTCCCTACAGACTGAGCTACTGCCGCCCCCCCAAAAAAAAGTTAAAAAAACGTTAGTCAGGAAACATGTCACGAATATCACTGGGACAAATCCTCTTTTTCACATTTTTTTCAATAAAATTTCATTGCTTTTTGTTGTGTCACATATTACAAACTAAAGTCGGCCTTATTCAATTTTAGTGTTGTGGCATACAAATAAATAATTTCCCTTCGGGGATTAATAAAAGTTCATCTATCTATCTATCTATCTATCTATCTATCTATCAAAAGGAGACAAGACTACAATCAAAATGTGCTGTGGTTTGACCGGAGAGCGGGAAGGGTGATGGCGTCAAACGTGAGCAGCCTGCCGCCGGGTCCAGACGAACCGGCCGAAGGTCTTCAGCCACCCAAACAACCACAACCACAACCTCTTCATATCCACTTTTCACTCAATGAAAGCTTCACACAAAAATGTAATAATCAGAATTCCCAAATACAACAAAACCATAAGAGTGATGGGGAGGGTAAGCATGGCAATGTGCACAAAAGTTTTTTAAAAACAGGTTTTTTAAAATACAGCCTTAATACATGCACAATACATTTTCACAGTGTTTAGGCTTCTCCCTATCACTTTTGTAATTTACCTCCATTCATCATCTTGCGGGTAATATACAAATTATCAAGATTAACAACATAAGGGTAGATTGTTATGGTTATAATTTATTACTGTCATTTTGTTTTATGTTATAATGTGAATATTTTTCTGGTTTTAGGTGGGGCATTGAACACAAGTGAGAAGTAGTTGAGGAAAGCTACCACACCAGTCTCAGTGTCAGGAAGGCAGGGCTGGTCGTCTACCCCCAGTATCCATGGTTAGGGCGTCCCCAGGTGTCATACTCACCTCTGACTGCGAAGGGTGTGCTGGAGGTAAAGGCAGCCAGCAGCCTTCAGAATAACACAGGACAGCACACTTTGTCTCCGAGAGGTGGAGGGAAACTTCCACTGAAGAGGAACCATCAGTATTTCTATCAGGCGCAGACTCAAATTCACCTGACGCAGGAAAGCTACTGCAGGTTTGCTGTCTGGAGACCAGGAAAGGAAAAGGGGAAATCCACATTGAGAGAAAAGTGTCACCCAGACCTGGTAGGAATAGTGTTTTCAGCTCCCGTTCTACCAACGTTACATGATACCAGAAAACCATCTGAAAGCCTGGCCTGTTACTGCGGGAAGCCTGTCCTGCGTAATGACGACCGATATCCACAGACCTTGTTGAAAACTTGACACCTCACATTTAAAAATGTCAAGCTGGAGATGCAGTGACTGTAGGCGGGAAATAGCTGAACAAAAGGAATAACAGAAAAAAAACTTAACAGAAGCTTGATTTGTTTTAACAGAGCACATACTTCACTTACTGTATGTATTAAAAACCCAGTTTGTTTCCCTGACAATCCTGGCATGGAATGAGTTATTTATGATTAAAAGTATGAATTTATCATTTTCACTGTCATTATTTCATTGATGGAAATAAAAATTCCACAATGCAGTGACACACTTTTTAAAGTTTACCCCAGAGGAATGATGACGGGAGCTAAAGAAGTCAAAGTGACAAGCACAACGGGCTCTTTATCCAGCTGTGTAAGACCTTCAGAATACTGCTGTACTGTGAAGTATACCAACACTCTTCACATGGATCCTAACTGGTCTACAGACCAGGTGAATCTGCCACATCAAACCCTCTGTCAGCTCAGATCACTTCACCAGGGTTGAAGTGTAGGGGCAAATATCGCTCCAAATTTGAATTGTCTTCACTGCGAGGTCCTTGACACCTTAATGGCAAATGATCAGATTTTCTGTTCTAGGAGACAGATATGAGTCTACGTCTGATACTCAGCGTCAGTGTCGGCGTCAGCAAACGTTGGCGTTGGCCGGCGTCGGCCAGCGTCAGCCGGCGTTGGCTGGCGTCGGCGTCGGCCAGCGTCAGCCGGCGTTGGCCAGCGTCAGCCAGCGTCAGCCGGCGTTGGCGTTGGCCAGCGTTGGCGTTGGCCAGCGTCGGCGTTGGCCAGCGTCGGCGTTAGCCGGCGTCGCCCTCGGCCAGCGTCAGCCAGCGTCGGCCAGCGTCAGCCAGCGTCGCCGTTGGCCAGCGTCGGTTAGCGTCAGCCAGCGTCGGCCAGCATCGGTTAGCGTCAGCCAGCGTTGCCGTTGGCCAGCGTCGGCTAGCGTCGGTTAGCGTCAGCCAGCGTCGCCGTTGGCCAGCGTCAGCACATAGCTGTGGCTCAGAGGGTAGAGCAGGTCGTCAACCAATCGGAAGGCCGGCTGTTCGATCCCCGGCTGCTCCGGTCACATGTCGATGCGTCCAGAAGGCTGAGCTATCGGCGTATTTAGAGCAGATCGTGATGGGACCGTTGGGACCGTGGTAGCCTCTGTAGAGGGCTTGGAGGACTAGAGAAGTGCTGTATCAATGCAAGTCCTTTTACTGTGATAGGGACCTCAGAACCGCCACCATGGATGTACTGTACATGTATACGTATGTGTATACCAAATCAATTGGATTGTCAAAACAAGTTTTATTGGATAAAATCTCAAAGCACAACATATGTTTATGGTAAAATACATCATTTGATACTCAAGACATTTACAGAAATCTCTATAAAGTATCAACTGTCGATACACATTAAGAGCATTTTACAAAAGCTTTCAGGCCTTCAAAACAATACTGATAGATAATATAAAATATTAAATCTACTTGCTTCTCCCTTTATAAATGGAAATGATCCCCTTGTTCCCCGTTTTTTGAATAAAAACATATTTCAGCATGTTTGTGTTGGCAAAAATACAAATGAAAGAAGATATCTCAAATGATCTCAGCTTTATTTTGGCCCTGTGAGCCAAGTGCTTATCATGTAGATATATTATATAGATATATTATTATTATATATATATTATACTGCTCCTTGTGAAAGTCTACTAAACAGGAGCACAGTGCACACAGTGACAGCTAATGGACGCCACCATGAAATAAGAAATACAAAAAATAATAATACAAATACACATGACAGCAAAATAAAAAATAAAGCAAATTTCACATTAAACTACTTGCATTTTATGGAAAAGAGGACTGTGCTCATACAGCTGTGTAGACTAATGGAGAATACCTGAGCCGTACGGTACGTCCAACACCTACCCTCCTACCTACCCTCCTACCCACCCTCCTACCTACCAACCTACCTACCTACCTACCTACCTACCCACCTACCTACCCACCTCCCTACCTACCCACCTACCTGCCTCCCTCCCTCCCTCCCTACCCACCTCCCTACCTACCCTCCTACCCACCCACCTACCCTCCTACCTACCCACCTCCCTACCTACCCTCCTACCTACCTCCCTACCTATCTACCCTCCTGCCTACCTCCCTACCTACCTCCCTCCCTCCCTACCCACCTCCCTACCTACCTCCCTACCTACCCACCTACCCTCCTGCCCACCCACCTATCTACCCTCCTCCCTACCTACCCACCTACCCTCCTACCTACCTCCCTCCCTCCCTCCCTACCTACCCTCCTGCCCACCCACCTATCTACCCTCCTCCCTACCTACCCTCCTACCTACCTCCCTCCCTCCCTACCTACCCTTCTGCCCACCCACCTATCTACCCTCCTCCCTACCTACCCTCCTACCTACCTCCCTCCCTCCCTACCTACCCTCCTGCCCACCCACCTATCTACCCTCCTACCTACCTCCCCCTACCTCCCTCCCTCCCCCTACCTCCCTCCTGCCCACCCACCTATCTACCCTCCTCCCTACCTACCCTCCTACCTCCTCCCTCCCTCCCTACCTACCCTCCTGCCCACCCACCTATCTACCCTCCTCCCTACCTACCCTCCTACCTACCTCCCTCCCTCCCTACCTACCCTCCTGCCCACCCACCCATCTACCCTCCCCCCCCCCCCCCCCCCCCCTATCTACCCTCCTACCTACCTCCCTCCCTCCCTACCTACCCTCCTGCCCACCCACCTATCTACCCTCCTCCCTACCTACCCTCCTACCTACCTCCCTCCCTCCCTACCTACCCTCCTGCCCACCCACCTATCTACCCTCCTACCTACCTCCCTACCTACCTCCCTCCCTCCCTCCCTCCCTACCTACCCTCCTACCTACCTACAGTGTATTTAGTCTACAGTTTCTCCAGCTCAAACACATGCTCCATCACAGCGGGAAAAAACAGTCTTAGATACATTAAACACTCACAACTCATTTTTGCTTAGAAATCAATATCATCATACATACATTTTTTATTTACTGGATTTCCCTGCAATATTAACACCCACTATATTGCATTGTCATTACTGTAATTTGATTGGTCAGATATGTATGTAATAAAATAGTGAGGTCATGAATCTTCACCACCACCCAACTCACACATCTGGTTTATTCAGCGGTTCTTAATATTTTCTGTGATGTATGAACACGAAGGTCCATCACCACGTACAGGACAAAACTTCTGGTGGGGAAAAACTGAATATTCAGACTAGAAATGCTGACTACACAGCACCCATCAGGTGTTATTGAAATAATCAAAGGTTTGTTTCTCCTGGTTAGGCCTCCTCAGTTCCAATACATCAACAGATATTAACAACTTATTGATTTAACGGCCTGAAAAGTCAGATATGGAGCAGTGATATTATTAAACGCTCTCAGAGTATAAGTTGTGTATAAGTACTTCAGCCTTCTTTCAGCTGCATTCCTGCCACTGGGTGTGAAAAAATAAAAAAAAAAAAAATACACAAACATAAAATCAAAAGGGTTAAGCAGCTGTCCTTCCTGTCGTCTGTTTAAACGGTGTAGTTTTTGCATTAGGACGCTAACGTCTTCATATTTCTGTAATATTATCATATGACCTGCACACCGAGCTCTGATTGGTCAGTAGGCGGTGCCTGGAACACAGACTGCTCTGGAGCAGGTCAGGTTTTAGTTACCATGGCAACCTACCCCTAAATCCTGCTTCGTAGTCCAGAGCGCTGACCTCCACCGCATCCTGACATCAGCTGTCCACATATTCTGGCCATACAGGGCACTGATTTCACTACACTTCCTGAAGTTTGGCCTGTTTTGTTAAAAAATCAAAATATATTTTCTTTACAGTGCAATAAGGTATCAAAAGAACCAGTCCAACCTTTGATAATACCAGCTGTGGAGTCAGGAGAGCTGTACAAAAAGACAAAAATAAAAGACTGATCCTAAAATGAGATTTATTATCGCAGGCCTGAAAGCGGCCCCTGAAAGACATATATGGATATGGATATGATGCAGTGTTATTGATTCCATGTTTGAAACTGATTCATTCTACACTGGTCCCACGTAAAGGAAAGGTCCTTCAACAAAACTGATCACTTCAGTCACCATGAATATGTTGAGTATTTATTATCCTGTAGAGAATTCATGGTATAAGTCCTGTTTTTTTGTTAATAAATGTATGCATGAAAATAGTCCAGATTATAAAATATTAAATTATTATTTGCATAAATGACCAGATACCAAAGGTTGTGGCACAGGTCTGGAGACCAAGATGCTGTGGTCTCCATCAGTCTGTGACCAGCAGTGTATCCGGATTTCCTTTTTTCATCCAGCAACGCCTGACTGTGGAGGAGGGAGTGTTGCAGACCCACAGCAGCAGGAAAGGATTTGATGTTCACGCCATGGTGTAGCCATAGCTCCCACAATGCAGCGCGACCAGCAGCCGGTCTCTCAGGACCTCCTGGCTCGGGTACTCTGGGAGTTTCAGCATGTTGATACTGTGGAGAAGAGAGAAAAGAGGGGCAGAGGGTCACGGTCAACCCGCTGTGGCCACGAGGACTCGTCGAGCCGGTGGAGGAGTTCTGGTGAAAGACCTGCAGCGACATGAACTACCCGTTGAACACTCCAGCATGCAGACCTGCCACTGTTTGAGGACCACAGCTCACCGCCAGCACTGAAGACACACACTGCCCTCTAGTGCTCACCAATCCCTGCCAGGTGTCCCTCAGTGAAGGCTTGTAGGCTCTAAACTGCCTTTTTTTCCCTCTTCTCCTTTCCTCTTGTTCTCCCTTTTCTCATCTAAGGAAACGGGGCGCCGTCCAATGGCGGCGACCCCCAGTCCTCCCGCTCCTGTCCCCCCGTTATGTGTCGCTGTTTTTTATGTTCTTGGACGGGATGTAACTGAAAGATGATTTTCCCTTCGGGGATTAATAAAGTTCATCTTATCTTATCTTATCTTAACTACGTCACTGACCTGATTCAGCTCAAAGGTTCATGCCAGCAAACAGTTCGATATACAGGAAACTCTGACCAGGAATAGCACTGATGATCTCCTTACTCAAATCACACATCAGATCTTGATAACTTATTCAAGTTCAAATCTTTACTGATCTACACTGAATAATTTGTTGAGAACAAAATGATGTAAAACACTCAGTAGAAACCGAAATCATCAGCTTACTGAGGACCAGATTCAAAATCACCAAAACAATCAAAGTAGAAAATTAACTGGTCGCCGTGTGCCTGTATGAACTCCTGACTCCTGTCTGTGTCCAGGGGGATCTCCTCCAGACCTGGATCAGGGCCTCAGTGAGCTCCTGGACTGTCTGTGGCGGTATGCCCTGATACATAACGTCCCGTTGGTGCTCAGTGGGATTTAGGTCAGGGGAAGGTGAGAGCCAGTCAGTTGCACCGATGCCTTCGTCATCCAGGAACTGCCTACACACTCTGGCCACATGAGGCCGGGCAGTGTCCTGGACCAGGATGAACCCGGGACCCACTGCTCCGGGAGGAACCCAGGACCCACTGCACCGAGAGGAACCCAGGACCCACTGCTCCGGGAGGAACCCAGGACCCACTGCACCGAGAGGAACCCAGGACCCACTGCACCGGGAGGAACCCAGGACCCACTTCACCGGGAGGAACCCAGGACCCACTGCACCAGCGTAAGGCCTGAGAATCACGGATTTCATCCTGGTACCTAACAGCAGTTAGGGTACCATTGGCTATGACATGAAGGTCTGTGTGACCCTCCGAGGATCTGCCTCTCCAGACCATCACTGACCCACCATCATTCTGGATGATGTTACAGGCAGCAAACTTTCACCATGGTGTCTCCAGTCTCTTTCACGCCTGCCACGTGTGAACCTGTTCTCATCTGCGAAGAGAACGGGGCGCCAGTGGCAGATCTGCCAATTCTGGTGTTCTCTGGTGAATGCCAGTCGAGCTGCAGGGTTCTGGGCTGCGAACACAGGTCTAATCCCACCCTCATAGAGTCTGTTTCTGACAGGTTGGTCAGATACATGCATACCAGTAGTCTGCTGGAGGTCATTTTGTAGGACTCTGCCAGACTCCTGCAGTTCCTCCTTGTACAAGGAACAAATACTGGTCCTGCTGCTGGGTTGATGTCCTTCTGTGGGCCTGTCCAGGCCTCCTGGTGTAACAGCCGGTCTCCTGGTATGAACTCCAGGATCTTAAGACTGTGCTGGGAGACATAACAAACCTTGCAAGCATGTAAGGATGATCCATCCTGGAGGATCTGAACCATCTGAATCAACCTGACTGGGCTGCAGGAGCCACCTCATGGTCCAAGTAGTGACAAGGACTCTATCAGAACCAGGACTAGAGAAGAACCAGTCAGGAAGGATCAGGAGAGCCTCCACATGTGAAACCATTCCCTGTTTGTTGGTGGTCCTGCTGTTGTCTCTGCTGTTGAAGTGGTTCACCATCCCTGGTTCTTCCTGATGGACAGATTGATCTCCCTGGAGTTTAACAGACTATATACACAGTATATACTGTATATATATATCTTGGACACATAACAACAATATGTCACTAATACTACAGTGACATTAGAATAGAATGGCAAAGACACAATTGAAAATATGCAGCACCTGCAGCCTAAATAAGGGTTCTAAGGGGAACCGATGGGTGACTGACAGCGACCGACCTCTACAGTCTGCTACAAGCGTATCACGTGATGGTGGATTGGAAAAGGCCAAGATAAAAAGGCTTGTTGGACTCTGTTAAGGACAAGGACTGTAGCAGGTGATACCGGTGGCAAACACCATAGAGACCCTGACAAGTCAAGGATAACAGAAGAATCATCTCAAACAGGACTCAAGACCAAGACTAGACTCACACTACAGGCTTGAATACAACGAAGTCAACAGAGACACTGACAGATAATAGTCATTACCAGGTACTAGAGGTAGGCAGTAGGTTGGAAGTATATGGCACTGCAGCAACGGTGAACTTCTGTAAACCACTGCCACCCATCAGGTAGGCAAATCCACCATGAGGAACCCTGGAACTGATAAAGAGGGATACTTAATTACTAATTTATTCACGGTCACACATTTTTCTTTATCAGGAACTATAGTGGAAATCCAACAGACAAACCTCCCAGTGACGAACTGAAGCAGAAGTACCCGTTCTTCCTGGGTCAGGCTGTTCACCACCTCCCAGAACCACTGCAAAACACATGCAGACCCATTAGCTGAGAGCCGACCAAATCAGGTCAGGTGGCTCTGTTTATCCAGAAAACAGCTGTTGCAAAGTGACATGAAGATAGTTCTGCGTAACCCATGGTACAGCGCAGCAGGTCCGGGTACTGGGTACTGTTGGGGAACCAACCATCCTCTTCAACATTACCCCATCACCACTCAGTACCCACACTGCCCTCATGATTGGCTGTTTTTAACGGTACTTATCTATGGAATCACTCTTCAAGAGGTACCTGCCAGGGTTAATCCAGGTTCTGTGTGTAGTTGTGTAAACTGCTAATGTCAGCTGTAGTGTTTAAGATCCAACATGTGGACACGTGGCTCTCAGACTCAGGAGGAAGGCCACAGGCGAGCTGATTCACGTTTATGCTGTTTAAAGCTAATGACGCGTTCCATCCCATACGGAATAACTATTTTTGCTTGTGTCAAAAATTGATCATCAATAAAAATGATATATTGTATATACTGCCACATTGCTAGGTAAATGTTGCTTTCATTGAATATTGTTTTTCTTTTTTAAAGATTATTTTTTGGGCTTTTATGCCTTTAGTGATAGTTCTGAATGCAGCGAAGTGCCACAGTTTGGATTCAAACCCCAGGCCACAGTGGCCAGGTCTCAGAGCTGATAGATGGTCTAGCAGGCAGGCTATGTGGAATCCATCCGTGCATTAAGTTAACAATCTTAAGTTTAAGTTTTGAACAACCTAAGTGTAAACATGATCGTCACCCAAATGACTGAAGTGGAACATCATGTGTAGGCTGGCAGAAAGAAGCCCACCTGGATAACCGGCTCCTGAGGGTCGTAGCCACTCGTGTACTCTGTGTTCCTGCACCAGTCCTGTACATCGATCTCTGGCATCCCTGACAGCAGGAGCTCCTGCACACACAGCATGAAGAAAGTTAGTAACAGCATAAATCCCTCAGTTTTAGGGTTAATCAATCAATACTGTCCACCTCTGATATGATGCAGGTTGCAGTTTAATAGGTAGCCCTTCACCTGCACAGAAAGTAGTGAAAAATTTGTATTCCATTATTTCCTGTGCACTCAATCCACGCAGGAAATAACATCAAACTAGAGTGTGCAGAGTCCGATGGTCGGAAACGTAGGGCTGATCATCGCTGCCTGCAGTTTTAATTTGAAGTGACTTTGTGTGTACGGTAATCTAAGGTCAGCAATGCTGTGGCTCTGAAAACTGAACCGGCCATCTGTTGGGACTGAAACTGTGACTGGCAGGGAGTCACTGTAAGTGATGACATTGACTAATAACATTAATGTGGATCAGTCACGCCTAAATAATCAGTTGTAAAGCTGGGTAACTGACCAAAATGTGCCTGGAGCACAAAGTACCAAAACTGTACTGAAAGTACTGAAAGCTGGTAATGGACGTCTGGTCTGCAACCTTATTTACTAATTCTCTGATTTGGATTGTTCCTGATTTGGTAATATTCTCCAAAATCATCGATGAGAACACCAACTGCAGCGATGAGAAGGAACAACAGCCATGTTGGATGTTTGCATTCATAATGATCATTTCAACGGAGTAGCTTTGGAGGGAGGCCAGACGGGGAGTCGGTCATAAAGACGATTCTGAATGCCAGAGCGCCGTCAAACTATCTGCAGTCCGAGAAGAGGTGGAAACCCTGACGGGCTATGTGGTTTCATTCCTGTGTCCCCAAAGTGCCCGAGGGCTCCTGGTATTGGACACCCTATGCTCGCCTCCCTTTGAATCCTTGGCACAGGCTCGGCTTTGGCGAGGTTCGGGCTAGTTCCATGCCTCGTCTGTTTGAGATGTCACTCTGTGGATGAACACAGCGTTCCTCCCTGGGCGCTGGCATGCCCACATCTCAGTCAGATATGTGGTCTGTGCAGGTTGACCCCATTAGGAGAGGGGGAGGGGAGGTAAGGCTGTTATGGCCTGTCTGAACCATGACAGCCTATGTAGAAGCCACCACATGATATGGTGACAGAACAAGGCTCCTACGAAGGGCTGTGCTATGGTGGTCGGATATGGTTTGATGGTTTGTGGGGTGCTGCGTCGGTCCACTGTGGAAACTTCACAGTGGACTGACGCCAGCAGATGACACGGCATCCCCCAAACCATCACCCACTGTGGAAACTTCACAGTGCACCGACACCGGCAGATGACACAGCATCCCCCAAACCATCACCCACTGTGGAAACTTCACAGTGGACTTCAAGCAGCTTGGATTGTGGGCCTCTCCACCCTCCCTCCAGACTCTGGGACCTGGATTTCCTGATGAAATGCTAAATTTTCTTTCAACTGAAAAGAGGACTTTGGACCACTGAGCACTGGTCTGGTTCTTCTTCTCCTTAGCCCAGGTAGGAGGCTTTTGATGTGGTCTCTGGTTCAGGACTGGCTTGGTAGCAGGACTGTGACGGCTGTAGTCCATTTCCTGAAGTCGTCCGAGTGCCGGCTCTCGAGTGACTCCAGCCTCGGTCCGGTCCTTGTGAAGCTCTCCTAAGTTCCTGAATCGGCTTTGCCTGACGGTGTCCTCCGGGCTGTGGTCATCCCTGTTGTTTGTCCTCCTTTTCCTCCCACACTTCTCCCTTCCAGTCCACTTTCCCTGAATATGCTTCGATACGACGCCCTGTGAACAGCCAGCCCGTCAGTGAAGACCGTCTGTGGGTTTCCCTCCATCATGTCCATGATCGTCTTCTGGACTACTGTCCAGTCAGCAGCCGTCCCCATGATTGTGGTCTGAACTAGACAAACAGGTACACAGCATTTACACTGTATGAATAGTACTTTAATCACACTGGAAATGAAATATTCTAATATTTTGAGATACCCTTTTCTTTCTTTTTTGAGCTGTAGTCTGTAATTATTGAGATAAAATGAAAAAAATGCTTGAAACATTTTAGTTTATGTGTAATGAGGGTAGACTATATGTGAAAAGTAAAAGAATAATATTGAAGAATGTTGAACTTTTGTACCTGCACATGATAAACAAATTGAAAGTGTTTATGATCTTTCTCAAGGGTAGAAAATATATGAGATTTACAGCTAGAAGTGGCAGTTTGCGGCTCAAGCCTTTTTTGATCAACAGCAGATTCAGAATCAAATCCACATTGTTTCATCATCACACTGCAGCCTTTCAGTAACTGCACACTCAAAATCTGCCCGTCACATTTCTTGGTATTTTAGTGATGTTTCAACTACTTACTTAAAAATATCCAGCATGTTTGGTGATGTTAGGACCAACCGTCATTGATTTAGGGCTAAATTTGTACCAGGCCCATGCACATATTTGGAAATGGTGGTGTCCCCTTTTGAACAGTTTCAAAATAGTTTTACATGCATGGTTCAACACTGTTACGACACATGTCTTGTAGGTTTTGTTATGATAGGACAATTTCAGATTTATAACCTGATTTGTTTTATACCACGCCCACTTTTTTACATTTGTAGCGCCCCCGAGTGGTAGATTAGAATGAAACAGTGTCAGGTACAGTGAGGACATAGCCTGCATGCTTTGTGATGACTGGCCCAATGCTCAAGTCTATTTATGTGCTGAGCCACGTCCTTTTAGAGTCAATTGGTCAATATCTACAATATACATATATATATATATATACATATACATATATACATACATATACATATATACATACATACATATATATACATATACACATATACATATACACATATATATACACATATACACATATATATACACACATATATATATATATATATATACACACACACACACACACACACACACACACACACACACACACACACACACACAGTACAGACCAAAAGTTTGGACACACCTTCTCATTCAAAGAGTTTTCTTTATTTTCATGACTATGAAAATTGTAGATTCACACTGAAGGCATCAAAACTATGAATTAACACGTGTGGAAATATGTACTTAACAAAAAAGTGTAAAACAGCTGAAAATACACTTTATATTGTAGTTTCTTCAAAGTAGCCTCCTTTTGCTCTGATTACTGCTCCACACACTCTGCATCCTCTTGATGAGCTTCAAGAGGTCGTCACCTGAAATGGTCTCCAACAGTCTTGAAGGAGTCCCAGAGATTCTGAGCACTTGTTGGCCCTTTTGCCTTCACTCTGCGGTCCAGCTCACCCCAACCATCTGGATCGGGTTCAGGTCCGGTGACTGTGGAGGCCAGGTCATCTGGTCCAGCACCCCATCACTCTCCTTCTGGGTCAAATAGCCCTCACACAGCCTGGAGGTGTGTTTGGGGTCATTGTCCTGTTGAAAAATAAATGATGGTCCAACTAAACGCAGACCGGATGGAATAGCATGCTGCTGCTAGATGCTGTGGTAGCCATGCTGGTTCAGTAGGCCTTCAGTTTGAATAAATCCCCAACAGTGTCACCAGCAAAGCCCCCCCACACCATCACACCTCCTCCTCCAGGCTTCACGGTGGGAACCAGGCATGTAGAGTCCATCCGTTCACCTTTTCTGGTTCCACAAAGACACGGTGGTTGGAACCAAAGATCTCAGATCTGGACTCATCAGACCAAAGCCCAGATCTCCACTGGTCTAATGTCCATTCCTGGTGGTCTTTAGCCCAAACAAGTCTCTCTGCTTGTTGCCTGTCCTTAGCAGTGGTTTCCTAGCAGCTCTTCTACCATGAAGGCCTGATTCACACAGTCTCCTCTTAACAGTTGTTCTAGAGATGTGTCTGCTGCTAGAACTCTGTGTGGCATTGACCTGGTCTCTAGTCTGAGCTGCTGTTAACCTGCCATTTCTGAGGCCGCTGACTCGGATGAACTGATCCTCCTCAGCAGAGGTGACTCTTGGTCTTCCTTTCCTGGGGCGGTCCTCATGTGAGCCACTTTCTTTGTAGCGCTTGATGGTTTTTGCGACTGCACTTGGGGACACTTTCAAAGTTTTCCCAATTTTTGGGACTGACTGACCTTCATTTCTTGAAGTAATGATGGCCACTCGTTTTTCTTTACTTAGCTGCTTTTTTCTGCCATAATCCAAATTCTAACAGTCTATTCAGCAGGACTATCAGCTGTGTATCCACCTGACTTCTGATGGTCCCAACCCCATTTATAAGGCCAGAACTGATTAAACCTGACAGGGCTCACCTGTGAAGTGGAGACCATTTCAGGTGACGACCTCTTGAAGCTCATCAAGAGGATGCAGAGTGTGTGGAGCAGTAAACAGAGCAAAAGGAGGCTACTTTGAAGAAACTACAATATAAAGCGTATTTTCAGTTGTTTTACACTTTTTGTGAAGTACATATTTCCACGTGTTAATTCATAGTTTTGATGCCTTCAGTGTGAATCTACAATTTTCATAGTCATGAAAATAAAGAAAACTCTTGAGAAGGTGTGTCCAAACTTTTGGTCTGTACTGTATACATATACATGTGTGTATATATATATATATATATACATGTGTGTATATATATATGTATATACATGTGTGTATATATATATATATATATATATATATATATACACAGATACATACAGTACATATATATATACACACATATATATACACATATATATATATACATATATATATACACATATATATATATACACATATATATACACACATACATACATATACATATATATACACATACATACATATAGCATCACAGCTGCAGACAGGAAGAGGCTGGATAAGTTTATCAAAAGGGCCAGCTCTGTCCTGGGATGCTCTCTAGACTCAGTGCAGGTGGTGGGAGAGAGGAGGACGATGGCTAAGCTGTCGTCCATGATGGAGAAGGACTCCCACCCCATGAGAGACACCATCAGAGCTCTGGAGAGCTCCTTCAGTGACAGGCTGCTACACCCTAAGTGTACGAAGGAGCGTTACAGAAGGTCCTTCCTGCCTGCAGCTGTTAGACTCCACAACCAGCACTGCTCCCAGTAGACCACATACACATCCACAACCAGCACTGCTCCCAGTAGACCACAATCACAGTCACATTCACAACCAGCACTGCTCCCAGTAAACCACATACACATTCACAACCAGCACTGCTCCCAGTAGACCACATACACATTCACAACCAGCACTGCTCCCAGTAGACCACATACACATCCACAACCAGCACTGCTCCCAGTAGACCACATACACATTCACAACAAACTCACCGGAAACACAAGTGCAATAAGGACTTTATGTACAATTATATCATTGATATGGACACATTTTTTCTGTCTTTACTTTTTTCTATTTTCTATTATGTATATACTAATTTATTTTATTTGTATTTTGCTGCTGTAATGTGTAAATTTCCCCACTGTGGGACTAATAAAGGAATATCTTATCTTATCTTATCTTATACACTTCTCCTCTAAATTATTCATACCCGTTAGTTTTTGTGATTTTTTATTTTTGTGATGAAATAGTCCATAGCCTTTGTTGTTTATGACTGCTTCTAGATGATTCTTGTACGTGTCCATAAGCTTCCTGCATGTCTCCTGTGGGATGTTGGCCCACTCTTCCTTGGCGAAGGCCTCAAGCTGGGTCAGGTTGGTGGGTTTCCTAGCCATCACTCTGGTCTTCAAGTCTCTCCACAAGTTCTCAGTTGGACCGAGGTCAGGGCTCTGACTTGGCCATTCTAGGACACTGACACCATTGTCCTTGAACCATTTCTTGACTTCCTGGGCGGTGTGTTTCAGATCATTGTCCTTGAACCATTTCTTCACTACCTGGGCGGTGTGTTTCAGATCATTGTCCTTGAACCATTTCTTCACTACCTGGGCGGTGTGTTTCAGATCGTTGTCCTGCTGGTACGTCCAGTTGTGTCCAAGCTGGAGTTTCTCAGCAGATTCTTTTAAGTTTCCATCAAGGATCCTGATGTAATCCTCCTTTTTCATGGTTCCTTGGATCTTTACGAGGTTCCCTGTGCCGCTGAAGAGAAGCATCCTCACAGCATTATGCTTCCACCACCAGACTTGACGATGGTCACAGTGTTCTTGGGCTTGATGCTTCTCCTTTCTTCTTCCAGACATATTGAACATCCATATGGCCAAATAACTCCAACTTTGTCTCATCAGACCACAGGATGGTTGACCAAAAGCTGGGATGTTGCTTCAGGAGAGCTTCCACATGCTTCTTTCTGAGCAGAGGTGTCTTCCGAGGCCTACGTCCATGGAGACCTCCTCTGTACAAGACTCGCTCGATGGTGGACCGTGACAGCTTTGTCCCTGTCTGGTTGAGTGTTTCCATTAGGGCCTTGGTTGTGGTCTGGGGGTTGTTGTTGACCTCCCGGGAGATTTTCCTGGTAAGTTTGGGGGACACCTTACGTTTCCTGCCACACCTGCTGAGGTTTTTAACAGTATTGAACCTCTTGTGCTTGTTGACGACCCTCTGGACGGTCGACACAGGGACATCATACTGCTTTGAAATGGCCTTGTAACCCTTTCCTTCATTGTGGGCTCACAAGACGTTGCTGTAAGTCTCCACTGAGTTCTTTCTTCTTTACCATGAGGACCAGAAATTGGGAATGACAAGAACATTTTTCCTCAATTTATACTTTTCTGAAAAGATGCTATTCATTAATTTTTTTAATCATTGTTTAAAACTTGGTCAACAACAAAGCTAATTTTCCATTGTAACATCTAGAAATAACTACAGGCCAAAGATTCATACATTTTGTTGGGATATTGTCAGGGGTATGAATAATTCTGACCATGAGCAAAATATCTCTTTTGGCCATATCTATTAAAATACAAATAAAGTTTAACCAACTCGTATGTGGATTTGTGCAAAACAACAAGTAGAAAACAGATACACAAGAAGTACCATCATAGTAACTTTTACAAAGGAGGAATCTAAAAAAGAATGTTATTTTCCATAAGGTATGAATAATTTTGAGGACAAGTGTACATATATATATATATATATATATATATATATATATATATATATATATATATATATATATATATATATATATATATATATATAAACTATACAACAACTAAGTGAAAAAGCCCTTTAAATTTAAGTGCACTTAGCAGCATTAGATAACAGTCAGCACCATCTGCTGAGTTGTTCTTAGTTTTAGTCCCAGGTCCAGTCCTGAGTCTGGCTCAGTCCACCCCTCACTGAAAGTTCAGGGACTCCCAGTTTAAGAGCTGCAGGTTGTGGTGGAGGAAACAGTTTCTCTCCCCTAACGGGATAAGCGGTTGACGATCGATGGATGGATGGATGGATGGATGGAGATTCATTAATGATTGTGTTCTCCAGACCAACAGTCTGTGGTTTCTCTGCTGCAGTCAGTGATTCACATCTCAGCCTTTCCGTGAACACTGTGCAGCATGTCTGTGCGGTAGCACAGCTACACCTTGGCTCTGTGGGGCGGCAGTAGCAGATTTCCATGTACAGGGAATCTCGTTAGTATCCAGGTAGAGATTAAAAAGATAAAATCAGCTGCTAGTTTTAAAAAGTAAGGCTCCAAATTATCTTATACTAACACCTCTTCACTGCTACTGTTCCTCCCTTCACAAAAAACTCTAAACACAACCACTGATCACTGCTGACTAGAAGGAACAGTCATTTACTGACATGTTTAGAAGAAGAAGAAGATCAACCTTTATTAGTCCCACTAGGGGAAATTCAATTTACACTCTGTTGTTAACACACACATGCACATACAGGACCCATAGACCTGCATCAATGGAGAGATGTCAGAGTGGGGGGGCTGCTCCTGACAAGCACCCCGAGCAGTTGGGGGTTTGGTGCCTTGCTCAGGGGCACCTCGGCAGTGCCCAAGAGGTAAACTGGCACCTCTCCAGCTACCAGTTCACATTCAGTTCTTGGTCCATGTCGGGACTTGAACAAGCCAACTCCCTAGAGTCTGAGCTACTGCCGCCCCTTACTTACCACCCACTATTAGCCGCAGACGTGACATCAAGCATAAAAACTGAATGAGCCGCTGTGGTGGTTAGGCATCAGGTTGCTGCTATCTGCAGTCGCTGACACGTTAGCACCCAAAGCTAAAAGTGTAGTGCAGGATGTAGCTTAAAACCTGAATAAAACTAAATGAAGATGTCAGAACGCCAGCACATGCACAAACACCGTGACACAGTATGTTCTGAAAGTGCCTGCCTTTTCCAAACCGTTTCTCAGATTGATCTGTGTAACAACCCATTTGGCAGGTTGGGTTATGTAGCAACCCCACACAGATCTAGGATCCAGGACCTAGAACAAGCTTTGTGCTGATGGTCCTGCACTCTAGATGACCAAATAAGAGGCAACGACCTAGAAAGATGAATGGAAAAAATATATTATCGTATAAAACACCCAAGCACTTGAATGTCTGGGCAGAGGAATTACACCCACTGAATGCCCTGCCAGAGGTCATGACCTTAGCTGGGAAGTCTCTTCATAGACTGGGCTTGGGGCAGGGCAGGAGTTGAGCACTGATGAATGCCTGGAATTACACAGCAGAAAACACAATGCAGCCGTGGATCAGTGCAAACCACTGCTGCTGGAATGTGCCGACAGCCCAGTGTAGCCCAGAAGCCCTGGTAGAAGCCACGGCATCAGCTGTAGCCTGAGACCAGTACTGGCAGAACGACATCTGAGACTGCTATGGACTCAAAAGAAGACTGATGTGTTTTTAATAATCTTTGAACAACAATGGAGCTCTATGGCCAGGAGGAAGAAGATATATCTATATATGCTATGATACACACAGTACTTACTACCTTTGTCAAGGACGTTTTGTTTTGGTTCACTGGTCTGTTTGTCAGCAGGATTATGGAAAAACTACAGGACTGATTTCCATCAAGCTTGGTGGAAAGAGGTAGCATTGTCCAAGGCGGAACCCATTACATTTTGGAGCAGATCACATATTATTTTTCCCTTATGGACGCGGCCATGGCTGACGACTGCACTTTCCAAGTGCTCTTCTAGTTAGAATACATTCATTGTTTGTTTGACACAACAATATTGAATATTGCCATCCTCGTCCTTTAAAATTTAGGTAGAAGTATGCTGCTGAAAGCAGCTGATCAGAGTGAAACAGCTGTTGTGCTGTGAAAACACAAATCAGGCTGTTCAGTTGTCAGCTGCCATGCAATGACAGCATGGCTGAAGCATGTCCAACAAATTCAAGACGGGATAATTATCCTGCTACACTACTGATCACTGCTCAAGTGAAAACGTGAAATCTGCTAACACAGGAAAAACCCTCTAATGACGTTGGAGAGGAGGGACGGGCTACAAAGTGACACTAGCACCCCCACCCCCGTTCAGACACGGCCAATCAATCCCCGCATCAGAGCCGAGCCGGCGGGAGGAGGGGAACGAGGAGAGCGCCAGCAGAAGAAGACGGCGGATGAGAGGAGGAAAAGGAAAAGTAGGAAAAGACAGGGAGGTCCAAGGAGGATGACTAACCAGTTCATATTCATCGAAGAGCTGGATGAGCGAGGGGGGATGAAGGTGTGGAATCCTCGCAGGAAGGCATTTATCTGAGGCTGGATGGCTCGCGTCATCCTCAGCTCCGTCACCAGCTGGACGTACTCGGCCTGACACACATCACAGAGGTCCAGAGTTAGTCTTCTACCTCCTGGACTGGTCCCTGACAGACACTGACCTCTACAGGAATGAACACTGCCCTCTACGGGAACGAACACTGCCCTCTACGGGAACGAACACTGCCCTCTACGGGAACACTGCCCTCTACAGGAACAAACACTGCCCTCTACGGAACACTGCCCTCTACAGGAACAAACACTGCCCTCTACGGGAACACTGCCCTCTACAGGAACACTGCCCTCTACAGGAACAAACACTGCCTTCTACGGGAACACTGCCCTCTACGGGAACAAACACTGCCCTCTACGGGAACACTGCCCTCTACGGGAACAAACACTGCCTTCTACGGGAACACTGCCCTCTACAGGAACAAACACTGCCCTCTACGGGAACACTGCCCTCTACAGGAACAAACACTGCCCTCTACGGGAACACTGCCCTCTACAGGAACAAACACTGCCTTCTACGGGAACACTGCCCTCTACGGGAACAAACACTGCCCTCTACGGGAACACTGCCCTCTACGGGAACAAACACTGCCTTCTACGGGAACACTGCCCTCTACGGGAACAAACACTGCCCTCTACGGGAACACTGCCCTCTACAGGAACAAACACTGCCTTCTACGGGAACAAACACTGCCCTCTACGGGAACACTGCCCTCTACAGGAACAAACACTGCCTTCTACGGGAACACTGCCCTCTACGGGAACACTGCCCTCTACAGGAACAAACACTGCCCTCTACGGGAACACTGCCCTCAACAGGAACAAACACTGCCTTCTACGGGAACACTGCCCTCTACGGGAACACTGCCCTCTACAGGAATACACACTGCCCTCTACGGGAACACTGCCCTCAACAGGAACAAACACTGCCTTCTACGGGAACACTGCCCTCTACGGGAACGAACACTGCCCTCTACGGGAACACTGCCCTCTACGGGAACGAACACTGCCCTCTACGGGAACGAACACTGCCCTCTACGGGAACACTGCCCTCTGTGGGAAAGAACACTGCCCTCTGTGGGAAAGAACACTGCCCCCTACAGGAACAAACACTGCCCTCTAAGGGAACGGGAACACTGCCCTCTACGGCAACACCGCCCTCTACAGGAATGAACACTGCCCTCTACAGGAACACTGCCCTCTAAGGGAACACTGCCTTCTATGGGAATACTGCCATCTATGGCAATGGGAACACTGCCCTCTACGGGAACACTGCTCCCTTCGGGAACTCTGCCCTCTTTGGGAACACTGCCCTCTTTGGGAACACTGCCCTCTACGGGAACACTGCCCTCTACAGGAACAAACACTGCCCTCTAAGGGAACACTGCCTTCTACGGGAACACCGCCCTCTACAGCAAAACACCGCCCTCGACGGCAACACCGCCCTCTACAGAAATGAACACTGCCCTCTACAGGAACACTGCTGTACTGCACTCTCTAATTGGGATGCTTCTTGGCAATTAGCTAGATAAGAGAGATCAATTGCACATAGGAGACCAACTATGGATGAATACACTAGAGGGGGACTTCAGCCAGTCATTAGTGCCACCTTCAGCTGCACTGCTGCAGCATGACACCACAAAAACATTATATACTATATTGTTTAATAAGAGTCTCCACACTTAGTTTTATCTTTAATCAACTAACTCCACATAGACTTCCTCTAGTCTTCTGAGATGTATGGATTAATTTGATTTGACTTCATTTAGTCATAAACAACATCATGTAAGACACCTGTCTAAATACTCCCATCACACACCTTAAAAAGCTCTAAGATATTCTGCACATTTAAAGGACCAGTGTGTAACATTTAGGGGATCTATGGCCACAAATGGAATATAATATCAATACGTGTGTTTTCTTTTTCTATAATGGCCTGATAATAAGAGTGGTTGTGTTTTTGGTATATCTACATAGGGAGCAAGCTGATAAGGTTGAGTTAACTCCGTCACTCCACTCAGCCGCCGGGAGGCCCGACATAGGGAACCTCTGCTGGCCAGGAGGAGCTGCAGCCTTCATTTCTACACTAACTGAAACCTGACTGATAGATTCCTGATGTTCTCAGAGCTGAAATAACTCTCTTCTGTCTCTCTTCACCTTTTTGTTCATGTCACACACATTGCTGCTACTCACTCTCTCTCTCTGTCTCGCTTCACCACTCACTTCCCATGTACACACACTCTACACACTCTACACACTGGGTCTGCTCCTCTTTAAATGACCTACGCCGCTCTTCAAACAGCTCTTGATAGGGCCGATCGAGTTTTCACGTTGGCTGGAGATTTTCTACATTTTACCGGTAGATCCCAACAGATGTTACACATTGGTCCTTTAAATCAAGATAACCTGATCCATAATAACTGACTGAACCAAATGTAAACCAAATATTCTGGTGCCTGGCTATAATTAATTTAATATTTTGGAGAAGACTGACTCTCATGTCTCAGGTAAATATGACGTTGGAGCCAGAAGCCAGTTAGTTTAGTGCAGCATAAAGACATTTTGTGGTTTTATGAGAGGTTGCCAACCTTTTCTATTCTTTGTTTGGACCACTGAATAAGCAATGTAAAAAATCAAATATTAGAAAAAACTTAATTAATAATTAATTAATTAATTATTAATTTTGTGAGCAGATTGTTATGTTTTATTAATTCCCACCCCAATAAAGAACTTGTGATCCCATCTAGGGTACCCCAGGCCAGGATCAGATCAGCTCTAGTGGGTTGGTCTCTATTTTACCTGTAATTATTACATTTATTGGTTTTCAGGAAATGTTACTGACACTGGGGACATGGCATCTCTGACTGAGTTTGTGGCGACCTACTTTGTTATCCTGGGTGACCAGGATGCTGGTCCCTCCGGGTTTGAGTGCCACTTCCTCCATAGCCCCAAACACATCTGTCTCTACAGAGAAGGTGAGCTCCAGACCCAGATCGCTAATGTCGTTGTCCAGGATCCACTGCAGGTTCTTTGCATACTCTGGATCGATGGATGACACGTCCTGGTAGTTCACTGGGATCCCTGCAGAGCACACAGACTTTACAGACTTAGTAAATAACACAAAACGTGAACTTTGACATTCACTCGGGCTCAAGCTCGTCCACTTCTCTCACATTTTCTAAATGTTAGGATGGAATATCTGGCAAATGTGTGGATCTATTCAATTCTCCAATCTGCATTACCTGTACCATATTAAGGGATAAATTATATTACAAATAAAGACACCCAACAAAAAAGGATGTGAATACAGTTATGCCTAGTGACATACTTGTCTGGAATATGATCAACACCACATGTCGGGGTACCATCAAGTCTACAATAAGGTCTTTTCCAACTCTGAACACTCTGAACCCGAGTCTGTTTTGTGTCCAAGGCTTAAAGCACAGTCACTACATGTCTTAGAAAGGCATTTTGTCAACAGTGATGGACTGTAATTTCAGGTTAGACTTTGTTTGTTATGTCACTGGTTCTAGTCTGCATGAACGCTAAAACATTCATTATTGTTATTTGTTGTGTGTTATTCTTATTATTAATAACACCTATGGTCTGTCTCTCTAATCTACATTTTGTGTCTGTACTGTTGTGCACTGATATATTTTAAATAACATAATGTATAAACTAAATATCCAATACATGAAACAGGTAATCAACAAAACTAAATTTTGTCAAATAAACCTTTGGATGAAAGAATAAAGTTTTGGTTTCTTAGCAGCATTTATCAGAGCTGCAGAGGGGTTCCTGAGGGTTTTAGTTCAGGGTCTGATTCCCGCTCCTCTCAGTATTTAGTGTCCCCTTCAGGCTGAGACATGATGAGCAGCCAGCTGAGTGCTGCTGAAGGGACCCCCGGTTCTGCTGACGTCCTGCTCGGTGGACGAGGTGAGGATGTGACCGAGGCTGGGAGGGAAATCAGCGCATATTTTAATGCAGTGATTTATTTAATATAAAGAACATTTTAATTTCCTTCCAGCCAGCGGCGGTTTCGTGCGATTGCTTTGCAGTCTGGACGCAGAGGATGAACATCTCCTGCTGTTATTGCAGCCAGGACTGGGGAGGGGTCCACGGTGGCCACCCGCTCGGTGAGAACAGGAAGAACCATAGAACCAGAAGAACCATACCTGCCTTCACACCAGAGTACTGGTGTCATGATACCAGCAGTTTGGTATCGATATGGTACCCACATGTATTTCAATACTTTTCCATAAAATTATTGACTATTATTGACTTTACTTTAATAGAAAATCTTACAACTATAACATAGAAATCAGTAAATAAATGTATATTTAAAACTTTGTTACTTCATATAAATGATGATGCATGTGTGCATTTACAGCTCTGGGAAAAAAATGAAGGGACCATCCATCCATCCTCAACCATTTACCCCGTTAGGGGTCTCGGGGGGTAGGAGCCAATCCCAGCTGGTACTGGGCGAAGGCGGGTTCACCTGGACAGGTGACCAGTCCATCGCAGGACTAAGGCATCACTTCAGATTTATTGTAAACCAGCATGTCAGCCCTACAGGTGGAGGTAGAGCCGCCGACGGAGGCAAAGAGACGGCAGTCAGCACCAACAGTATCTGAACGAGTCCAGAACCAGACCAGAACCAAACCACACTGAGAGCAGCCGACCAGCTGGCCTTCATTAAAGAGGACGAACTCAGTCCCTCTCTCTCTCTGTCTCCCTCTTCTCTCTGTCTTCCTCTCTCTCTGTCTCCCTCTCTCTCCTTCTATCTCCCTCTCTCTCCTTCTTCTCCCTCTCTCTCTCCCTCTATCTCTGTGTCTCCCTCTCTCTCTATCTCTCTCTCTCTCCCTCTCTATCTCTCTGTCTCTCTCTCTGTCTGTCTCTCTTTCTCTGTCTCCCTCTCTCTATCTCTCCCTCTCTGTCTCTCTCTCTCTCCCTGTCTCCCTCTCTCTCCCTCTCTATCTCTCTGTCTCTCTCCCTCCCTCTCTCTCAGCTCTATATACAGTATATGAATCTGGTCTCCCCAGTACAAAAACCCAGTACAGTACTAGTTTAAATGCACCAGTACCCTGGTACCAGTGCTGTCCCGTGTACTGATCAAGTCCGTACCAACAGTCTGCAGTAGAGGAGAGTCAGTCTAGGTTTTGTCTCTAGTCACTATTTGAACAGAGTCTGTAGAGTGGCGACAGGGCTGAGGTCTGCTGGTGGACCGGCAGTTTGATATGCTCAGACATCGGCCGATGTCGATTAGTAAAAGGAAAAAAGTCAAACAATCAGCTCAATTCATCAATCAACCTCAGATCGATACCTACAGTACGTCAGCTCCACCTCTGATCGATACCTGCAGTACGTCAGCTCCATCTCTGATCCATACCTGCAGTACGTCAGCTCCATCTCTGATCCATACCTGCAGTACGTCAGCTCCACCTCTGATCCATACCTGCAGTACGTCAGCTCCATCTCTGATCCATACCTGCAGTACGTCAGCTCCATCTCTGATCCATACCTGCAGTGCCTCAGCTCCACCTCTGATCCATACCTGCAGTACGTCAGCTCCACCTCTGATCGATACCTGCAGTATGTCAGCTCAACCTCTGATCCATACCTGCAGTACGTCAGCTCCATCTCTGATCGATACCTGCAGTACGTCAGCTCCACCTCTGATCCATACCTGCAGTACGTCAGCTCCACCTCTGATCCATACCTGCAGTACGTCAGCTCCATCTCTGATCCATACCTGCAGTACGTCAGCTCCACCTCTGATCCATACCTGCAGTACGTCAGCTCCACCTCTGATCCATACCTGCAGTATGTCAGCTCAACCTCTGATCCATACCTGCAGTACGTCAGCTCAACCTCTGATCCATACCTGCAGTACGTCAGCTCCACCTCTGATCCATACCTGCAGTACGTCAGCTCCATCTCTGATTTATACCTGCAGTACGTCAGCTCCACCTCTGATCGATACCTGCAGTACATCAGCTCCACCTCTGATCCATACCTGCAGTACGTCAGCTCCACCTCTGATTTATACCTGCAGTACGTCAGCTCCACCTCTGATTTATACCTGCAGTACGTCAGCTCCACCTCTGATTTATACCTGCAGTACGTCAGCTCCACCTCTGATTTATACCTGCAGTACGTCAGCTCCACCTCTGATTTATACCTGCAGTACGTCAGCTCCATCTCTGATTTATACCTGCAGTACGTCAGCTCCACCTCTGATTTATACCTGCAGTACGTCAGCTCCATCTCTGATTTATACCTGCAGTACGTCAGCTCCACCTCTGATCCATACCTGCAGTACGTCAGCTCCACCTCTGATCCATACCTGCAGTACGTCAGCTCCACCTCTGATCCATACCTGCAGTACGTCAGCTCCACCTCTGATCCATACCTGCAGTACGTCAGCTCCACCTCTGATCCATACCTGCAGTACGTCAGCTCCATCTCTGATTTATACCTGCAGTACGTCAGCTCCACCTCTGATTTATACCTGCAGTACGTCAGCTCAACCTCTGATCCATACCTGCAGTACGTCAGCTCCATCTCTGATCCATACCTGCAGTGCCTCAGCTCCACCTCTGATCCATACCTGCAGTACGTCAGCTCCACCTCTGATCGATACCTGTGATTGCTTTGCAGTCTGGACGCAGAGGATGAACATCTCCTGCTGTTATTGCAGCCAGGACTGGGGAGGGGTCCACGGTGGCCACCCGCTCGGTGAGAACAGGAAGAACCATAGAACCAGAAGAACCATACCTGCCTTCACACCAGAGTACTGGTGTCATGATACCAGCAGTTTGGTATCGATATGGTACCCACATGTATTTCAATACTTTTCCATAAAATTATTGACTATTATTGACTTTACTTTAATAGAAAATCTTACAACTATAACATAGAAATCAGTAAATAAATGTATATTTAAAACTTTGTTACTTCATATAAATGATGATGCATGTGTGCATTTACAGCTCTGGGAAAAAATGAAGGGACCATCCATCCATCCTCAACCATTTACCCCGTTAGGGGTCTCGGGGGGTAGGAGCCAATCCCAGCTGGTACTGGGCGAAGGCGGGTTCACCTGGACAGGTGACCAGTCCATCGCAGGACTAAGGCATCACTTCAGATTTATTTATTGTCAGCTCCACCTCTGATCCATACCTGCAGTATGTCAGCTCCACCTCTGATCCATACCTGCAGTACGTCAGCTCAACCTCTGATCCATACCTGCAGTACGTCAGCTCCATCTCTGATTTATACCTGCAGTACGTCAGCTCCACCTCTGATTTATACCTGCAGTACGTCAGCTCCACCTCTGATTTATACCTGCAGTACGTCAGCTCCACCTCTGATCCATACCTGCAGTATGTCAGCTCCACCTCTGATCCATACCTGCAGTACGTCAGCTCCACCTCTGATCCATACCTGCAGTATGTCAGCTCCACCTCTGATCCATACCTGCAGTACGTCAGCTCCACCTCTGATTTATACCTGCAGTACGTCAGCTCCATCTCTGATTTATACCTGCAGTACGTCAGCTCCACCTCTGATCAATACCTGCAGTACGTCAGCTCCACCTCTGATCGATCGATCTTCAGAACTGCCTTGTAATCGTGAACAGTGTGAACATCATGGGTGTTTCTCTAATCTCTACTGAATTACTAGATTGGGATGTCCGTGATAACAAGGCTGTGACCAACCTTGCTGCTGCCTCTGTGTCTACCCAGATGAAGACAGGAAACGTCTCCAGTGGCTTGATGAGGATACAGAGGATTTAAAGGAAGCTGTTAAACTCCTCCTACATAAAACCGACCAGAAGTCTGCTCGGAGCTGAACCCTCCACAGCTCGGCTAATACCTCAAGCTAACGTCAGCGGTAGAGGAGGGGAGTTCATCCGCCCCTTCATTTCCTCCACCTGTCAATCACACATTATCCTGTTTCTGAAACAGGTATTTCAGACTGTTGGCCCACATATTTTCACCTGCTCTTCGTCTGCAGGCTCTGGCTCACCCAGTTTGACCCCTTCCTGGCTGAATGACCTCTACTGCAGCCTCAGTTAACCTCACACATTACTAACTAATATTTTTAAGCAAGTACACTCATGATTCTGCGTCCAGCACTGCACAGAAACAACTCTCATTAAGGGTAATAACGATTTACTGTTTGTTCATATTATTGATTTCATATTTGTTTGATTTAAGCTCTGCATTTGGTGTGACCTGCCTTGGAAACTGTGTTGGTACTAAGGACACAGCGCTTGCCTGGTTTCACTCGTCCCCATTACAGGTCTCTCAGTTTTGATCTGAAGTTATAAGGAAACTGTCCTCTGGTTCACAGGAGAGGACAGGACAGAGGAAGTCACACTGATTCCAGTTTGACTGACTGGACCTCCTTTTGATGTGAACTGCATCAAGTTAATTTAAAGGGTTAAAGGTAAATGAGCCCACGTACAGTTTGCTATATGAACTAGTACACTTGTGTGACCGTTGCGTACGCAGGCAGTGTGTTGCCGGTGTTGGTTTACCCAGAATGTGCTTGTAGAAGGAGCGGGTGAAGTAGATGTTGACCAGCTGGCGGTGGTACAGAGCCAGACCCAGGATGTGGCCTGCAAACTGGAAGTAGTTCAGATGGTCTGGGTTCACGGAGGAGTTACTGTTGGGCTGAAACGTGGTACCTGTAGCACACACACACACACACACACACACACACACACACACACACACACACACACACACACACACACACACACACACTCTACATGATAATGTTATACTTGTCGTACTGAGTGTAATTACAGTTCAGAAAATATGGGGTCAGACTAGTCTCAGTATTCACAAATGCACACAGAAGGATTCACAAATATTTTTATGTGACTTATCCAGTCCTCTCTAAACCTGCTGGACCAGCGAGACCAGCTCCTTAATTTCTGCTGAACACTGAAACACCACCAGATGAACCTGAGACCAGAGATCAGGATTTCAGCTTCTGTTCAGGTATTTCCATCTAGATCTGCTCCACCACTCAGCAGGTAGCCCCGTTTGATTGAACCCATTCTTCTAGTGAGCTGAATTATTGGACCATGTGACTGACAGGTTGTCCTGTTACATTGATTATTCATCAATAAATAGAGCTGAATATCTCCTCTCAGTTTCTGAGTTTGTACATAAATGTAAATACGCGTATTTGTGGATTTCTCTTACATTTGTTTAAAACAAGACATACTAGTGTGTGCATCATAAATGTATCATTATTATTATTATTATTATTATTATTATTATTTGTGAAACTTATTTCTGTGTGGATTAGTTTTTATATGAAAAGGTTGGGGAACCCCTCTCAGCCCTGGGCTGTTTTTAAAAACTGGCTGTGCTTGTGATTTTGCTGATTTGACTGCATGTAACAGCATGTAAACTGGTGACTTGAACTTGTTAAGCCTCGACCTCCACAGACTGGTGTGTCCGGTCATGAGAAAAGGTATTTAAGGTGCCTAAAGGGGAGATGAACTTCTCTTTGACTCTCTGCTGAAGTGAGAAAGAAAAGGATCATCACAGCAGCTCTCAAACCATCTGAAAACGACGACAGTTCATTATCCTGGTTCAGGGGAGGCTGCAGGAAGCTTTCAGAGGTCTCACCTGTCTGTCTGGACTGTAATGTGGTCAGGAGATGGAGGGTCTGGCAGACCAAGACTAATACAGCAGCAGCATAGGTGGAGGATTGTGAGAATGGTGACACGCAACCCACAGATCACCTCCACCTGCAGCAACATCTGGCTGTAGATCACTCCACAGTTCAACGCTCTGCACCAAGAACATCTGTATGGCCGGGTGATGAGGAGGAAGCCCTTTCTGCGCCCACGCCACAGCTACAGTCGCTCGCTCTAATTTAGACCAGTCAGACTCATTTAGGAAGAAGTGCTTTGGACTGATGAGACAAATTGAGTTATTTGGTCAGAACACGAAGCGCTTTGCATGGCGACAAGAAGAAATCTGCACTCTAAGAAAAACTCCTGCTGCCTCCGGTCAAACCTGGTGTCGGTCTATAATGCTGTGGGGCTGAGTGTCTGATTCAGGGACCGGGGCCCTCGTTAAAGTCCAGGGTCCAATGAATTCAACCCAGTATCGACAGATTCTTCAGGGTGACCTGAAGGCATCAGTCACAGAGTTGAAGTTGAGCTGGGTTTGGACGAATATCCAACATCCAACAAGACAACGACCCTGAACACAGCTCAGCTCCTACGAAGGCCTTCATGCAGAGGGAAAAGTAGGATGTTCTGAAATGGCCGTCTCAGTCCCGACTGAACGGATTATACGGGATGTTTTGAGGCTATCCATGCTCGGCAGCCATCAAATTTAAGATAAGATATTCCTTTATTAGTCCCACAGTGGGGAAATTCACAAAATTGAACTGGACTGGAGCGCTCTGTATGGAAGAATGGTCAGAAATAGCTCCGTCGTATATCCAGACACCATCACAGCCTACAGGAGGCGTCTGCAGGCTGCTTTAACACAAGGAGGCTCAGCTAAGGACTGAGGTCATTTTACTGCTGTGTGCCCAAATACATGCACTAGTCTAATCTTCTGATGCCTATCGCATATTTCCTGTTCATCCAATAAAGAAAACATCAGTGCTGAAACATGTTTCCCTAAAGTATGTCATACATGAAAAGAAGCTGCTTCTTTGAAGGACCAGCTGAAGATGAACAAAAATCACAAAAATGAAGAGGAGTTGTTGAGAGACTCATTGATATATAAAGTACAAAATAAATGTGTGAATCCTTCTGTGTGAATATTGAGACTGATCTGACTCCACAGGAAAGCACCACGTACCATCAGCCGACTGAGTGAAGAGAGCGTAGTCCGGGTTGATGATCTCGTTGGACAGAATGTCAAACCACTCCCGAACCACACCCTGGCCCTGTAACAGAGACCAGATCAAACCCACTGTGGATTACCTGACACGGAGTACTGCTGGTCCATCAGCTGACTGCTCAAACACAGTCAGACTGTCATGAGGTTAGAAACCCACCATCCCCTCCTCGCCATGGAAGCGAACAGCGATGCCCTGTTTGAGTTTCTCGTTGGTGGACTTGGAAACCATCTCACAGCTACTCCTGAATATGGACTCTGTTGGCACATTTCCATCTTCGCTTATTCTGTGTGCGTCAGCCAACATTGCATGCTAGTGTAATTTACACCTTCACCTTCACCACTACACACTTCCTGTTTGTGAGGAGCTTTCGTACCTCTGTGGATGAGCAAGATGTCGCTCTCGTTGACCGGACGGTGAACCATGTCTGAGTCCGGCTGGCCGGCCAGCAGATGCTCATAGAACCACTCACAGCGATCCTTGAAGGGCTGAGACAGAAAATAAGACTTCATCCCACACTGCACAGCACTTTCCTCAACTAATTACCACTTTGCTACGCTTTCAACTCTCAGACTGTGGATTTTTCAGTCTCAGCCGGTGGCTCGGAAAGCCTTCAGCGCTGAAATACTTGTCTGTAATACAGAGAGGAGGCTGGGCTCTATCTGCATAATAATAATGCCTTTGTTCTGCCGGAGCTGGAGGTAGAATGAAGGATGAGCATGGCAGAGAGAAAGGCTTTCCCCTGGAGCTGTGGGGCACACTGAGGAATCAGGAGATGAAATCAAATTCACCAGGTTGAAGGCTGTAATTAAAACAAGGGCCTTCTCCCAGGCGAGCCATAATCCATGGGTAACGAGGCTGGAACGCTGCAGCTCAAATATGAATACTGAGGAGCGAGGGAACGGCACACAACTCAGAGCAGCACTTAAAATTTATGAAGCCACATAAATGGAACTTAAGACAAGTGTTATCGCCATGGTTTTAACGCCGTCAAATGATCCTGAAGTGACGACAGGACTTTCAAAGTCACTTTCCATCAAGTCCCTGAAGACAGGAGCAGCCTTCAGAGTCGGGTTATCACAGAAAAGAACGAGGAACGAGGTAAACGCTTCTGAATCGAGCAGCACAGGTTGGCCGCTAAAAAACATGATGATGGAGGCATGAGATGCCAAGGAATCAGACAGATCCCAGCCTCTCTGCCCATCCCAGCCTTTTCCCTGTTTGCCGAAGTTGTGGATGGCCTGATGACTATCGGATTTACCGAATTTGGCTGCTGCTAATATCAGACCTCGCCTAGGTGAGAGGAACCTTCAATAACTGTTTTCATAAACTGAGGGTAACCATGCTGAAAGAAGAGTTTAACATAAGCCTGAATGGTAAATTGGATAAGTTGGTGTATCAGGTGTATCTGCATACAGACCTGTGAAAGTATTTGTCTCCTTCCTGATTTCTTATATTTTTACTTATTTGTCACACTTAAATATTTCAATCATCAAACTAATTTTAACATTAGACAAAGATAAGCTGAGTAAATAGAGAATGCAATTTTTAAATGATTTCATTGATTTAGGGTATAAAACCACCCAGACCTCCCTGGATCTATGTGGCCCAGTAACTGCTCTCTAAACCTAATAACTGGTTGGTTTTATTTATTAAGGTCTAAAACCACCCAGACCTCCCTGGTCCAGAGTGGACCAGTAACTGCTCTCTAAACCTAATAACTGGTTGATTTTATTTATTAAGGTCTAAAACCACCCAGACCTCCCTGGTCCAGAGTGGACCAGTAACTGCTCTCTAAACCTAATAACTGGTTGATTTTATTTATTAAGGTCTAAAACCACCCAGACCTCCCTGGTCCAGAGTGGACCAGTAACTGCTCTCTAAACCTAATAACTGGTTGGTTTTATTTATTAAGGTCTAAAACCACCCAGACCTCCCTGGTCCAGTGTGGACCGGTAACTGCTCTCTAAACCTAATAACTGGTTGATTTTATTTATTAAGGTCTAAAACCACCCAGACCTCCCTGGTCCAGAGTGGACCAGTAACTGCTCTCTAAACCTAATAACTGGTTGATTTTATTTATTAAGGTCTAAAACCACCCAGACCTCCCTGGTCCAGAGTGGACCAGTAACTGCTCTCTAAACCTAATAACTGGTTGATTTTATTTATTAAGGTCTAAAACCACCCAGACCTCCCTGGATCTATGTGGCCCAGTAACTGCTCTCTAAACCTAATAACTGGTTGATTTTATTTATTAAGGTATAAAACCACCTAGACCTCCCTGGTCCAGAGTGGACCAGTAACTGCTCTCTAAACCTAATAACTGGTTGATTTTATTTATTAAGGTCTAAAACCACCCAGACCTCCCTGGTCCAGTGTGGACCAGTAACTGCTCTCTAAACCTAATAACTGGTTGCTCCTCTGTTGGCGGGAACAGCTGAGATCAATCGTTGTGATCACTGGAGACGAGTCTGTTCGTGGCTGTGGAGGACTCGGCCCACTCTGCTTTACACAGCTGTTTGAATTCAGCCACACTGGAGGGTTTGGAGGCTGACTGCTGCTGTGATGGTGTTTCTATGAAATGCTGTTAGTTTTCCTCCAGATTAACGGGACGCTCACCGTCCATAAAGTCCAACCTTTGTCTCGTCGGTCCAGAAGTCTTCAGACCATCCAGATGTTTTAGACCGATGGGAGACGAGTCTTTGTGAAGTTGTGGGTCAGCGGTGGTTTTCTCCTCGGATCTCTCCCATGATGCCGTTGTTGTCCGGTCTCTGTCTTCTGGTTGAATCCTGGACTCTGACCTTAACTGAGGCAGTGAGGCCTGCAGTTCTGTAGATGTGGTTCTGGTTCTGTCGGGACCTCCTGGATGAGTCCTCGATGAGCTCTGGGAGTCATTCTGGTCGGCCGGCCTCTCCTGGGAAGGTTCTCCGCTGTTCCAGGGTTCCTCCATCTGTGGATAACGGCTCTCACCGTGGTTCTCTGGAGTCCCAGAGCCTTAGAAATGGATCTGGATCCCTTTCCAGACTGATGGATGGTACTGACTCTGGTTCTCATCTCTTCTTGAATTTTTTTAGATCGCAGCATGATGTGCTGCTGTCTGAGATCTTTCAACCTCCTTCACTGTCTGGCAGCTTCTATTGAAGGGATTTATTGATCCAGCAGGTCTGGCAGTGATCAGGTCTGGAGTGCAGGTCTGGCAGTGATAGGTCTGGATGATCAGGTCTGGCAGTGATCAGGTCTGGGTGGAGCTGCTGAAACTGAACTCAGCTTTCTAAACATGTGGTTAATCACAGTTAATTCAAGATTTAACAAGGAGGGAATTACTGTTTCATATAGGACCAGGTAGGTCTGGAGAGCTTTATACCCTTAAATAAAACCATCATTTAAAAACAGCATTTTCTATTTACTCATCTTTGTCCATCCATCTTCAACCCCATTAGGGATTGTGGGGGTCTGGAGCTGCTCAGCTGGTATTGGGCGAAGGCGGGTTCACCTGGACAGGTCTCCAGTCCATCACAGGACACATAGAGACAGACATCGTTCACACTCACATTCACACCTACAGGACATTTACAGTCATCAGTTAACCTGCATGTTTTTGGACTGTGGGAGGATGCCGGAGTACCCGGAGAAAACCCACGCTGACCTGGGGTGTCCTGCCCCGGGCCTTCAGTTCTCTATCCAGTGTTTCAGCCCCCCTGGTGGTGGCTGTTTGAACAGCTAGTAACTTGTCTGAGCAGGAGGCAGCCATTTTTCTTACCTACTGCCGTCCTCTCCTCTAAGCTTCATCTGTAGGTTTCTGTGTCATGTGTCTCATATTCTAATGGTACTTGGTGATATCTGTGAGCAGGATGCTTTTGTGAACTTTATAAGATATACAGTACGCTGTGTTGGGATGTAATGTGCCTGGTGGAGCTGATATCGGCTAAAATAGACTGAGGGCTGCTGCTGATGCACTTTCACTACACTGTCAGTAAAGTGCAAGAGCATAATTATAGTCTATATTATATTCATAGAGAAATTCAGGTAGTTTGGTTTGATTGTTAATAAGTATTAATAGTACTAGTGAATTGCTTTGTATTTTATGTGTCACTCTTGATTCATAAATGTACAACAGCATCTTCTTGAAGGGGCGACTAAGACGATCCCTGCCTCTTATCCATTTATCGGAGGGAGTTTGGCTCGTTGTTAAATCATGTTGCCACATAATGAGAACACGCCAACTCCACAATACAGATCGTTAAAAATCTGACAAGTATTCTTTCAATTCATTTTGTAAAGTTTAGCCTATCAAATGCCAGAAAATGGTGAAAAATGTCAGTTTCCCAGAACCAAAGGTGACATCTTCACATCCAAAACCCAAATTTATTCAGTTTACAAAGATATAATACAGAAGGAAAACAAAAGAAGCAGAACAAGTAAAACATGCTTCATAAATGACTTAAACCATTAATTATCAATAGCTGCCTGTTCATTTTCTGTCAATTGATGATACTGGTGTGTGGTGTTGCTATGATTAGTGCTCAGCTCAGCGTTTTTTAAATGAATTATCATTGCACTGTGGACTACTAGAAAATAATTGGAACCATAGAAATACAATTTCAGAAAAGTATAAGGACCATTTTCCCAAATTTTCTGACATGTTATTAATTCAGAAGTTATCAAAAATAATAGTTAATTAGAAAAACAAAAACATTTAGCTCTAGCTGAAGCCCTGCTGTGGAGTGTGCACCAGTGGGCTCAAGTGTATAGTGACACATGTGGCTGATTTCCTGTATGTAGTGGTCCTACAGCTGACTGATTCTGTATTGGGTGAACTATTCCTTTAATATTATGAAAAGATTTTGCTACTGCTTTTATATGTACACTAGATGTATCGTGTATTGCTATGTTTCACTGTGAAATAGAAATAGGCCACTCAAACGATAAGAAAAGAATAAAATCAGCATACCTGTGACATGCTGGCCTTACCTGGCCCTTAATAATGTGCATGAAGCGCGACATCAACTCTGGACACTCCAGGAGGAAGTGGAAGTGGTTAAAGATGATCTTTGGATTCCTGGAAAAGAGGAGGCAGAGGGATGAACAGAGTGAGATATAAGGCAGGCTGAAGTGAGGGAATGAAACGATACCAGTGGAAATAAACGGAGAGGAAGGAAGTTTCTGGATCAACGGCCGGTCTCGTGGCCAGCGTCGACTCACCTGGTTACAAAACACTTGAGCACCTCGTCATGCTTGCAGACAAACTCGATAAAGCGAGGGGACGTCATCCTGAGCGAGGAAAGAGAGGGAGGGGCAGAGTGAGGGAGATGAGAGAAAGGAGAAGAGGTCAGGGTAAAGGACGATTTCACCATAAACAAAAAGCCAGCTGATTTCAGCAGGCATGTCAAGAACAGGCCTCTACTGGCTGTTAAGCATCATAAGTGATGTAATTATGTTGGATTTTGGACCTGGAGAGCAGATTAAACAGAGAAATATGAGCAGAAACCAGGAGGTAGATGAGGCAGGGCTGCTCACAGCTCCAGCTCCACAAGTCGACATACGAGTGAAGCATTCAGCTATTGGGCCTGAACCTCGGCGGCACGCCGCCTGGATTCTCACCATGTCATGAGACCACATGAGATGGATCAACATGTCACACGAGAATCCATCTAGTCAGGCTTGCAAGTGTCCGGTCCAGTTAGCATCCTGCAAAGAGCTACTGGCAGCTAGAGTCCTGAGACGCCACGGAGAGGTCACTGATTGGTAAAAAACAACCGAATAACCTGAGAAGTATCACGTACCCTACCAACAAGTAACCTACCAACAAGTACCCTGCCAACAATTACCCTGCCAACAAGTACCCTACCAACAAGTACCCTACCAACAAGTACCCAACCAGCACATATCCTACCAACAAGTACCCTGCCAACAAGTACCCTACCAACAAGTACCCAACCAGCACATATCCTACCAACACGTATCCAACCAACATGTATCCTACAACACGTATCCTACCAATACTTATCCTACCAACACGTATCCTACCAATACTTATCCTACCAACACGTATCCTACCAACATGTATCCTATCAACATGCATCCTACAATACTTATCCTACCAACACGTATCCTACCAACACGTATCCTACCAACACATATCCTACCAACATGCATCTACAACACGTATCCTACCAACACGTATCAAACCAACACGTATCCTACCAACACGTCGTATCCTACCAACATGCATATTACCAACATGTATCCTACCAACACGTATCCAACCAACATGCATATTACCAACATGCATCCTACAAATACGTATCCTACCAACACGCATCCTACCAACACGTATCCAACCAACACGTATCCTAACCCTAACCCTAACCCTAACCCACTAACATGTCTGTCACCAAAACGCATCCAATCAACATGTATGTTAACAACAAGTACCCAACCAACATTATGTTACAACACGTATCCTACCAACACACATCCTTCTAACACGTATGTTACCAACACGCATCCTACCGACAAGTATCCTACCGACAAGTATCCTACCAACACGTATCCTACCAACATGTATCCAACCAACACGTATCCTACCAACACATATCCTATCAACATGCATCCTACAAATACGTATCTAACCAACACGCATCCTACCAACACGCATCCTACCAACATGCATCCTACCAACACGTATCCAACCAACACGTATCCTACCACACGTATCCTACCACACGTATCCTACCAACACGTATCCTACCAACACGTATCCTACCAACACGTATCTTACCAACATGCATCCAACCAACACTTATCCTACCAACACGTATCCTACCAACACGTATCCTACCAACATGCATCCTACCAACATGCATCCTACCAACATGCATCCTACCAACACGTATCCAACCAACACGTATCCTACAACACGCATCCTACCAACATGCATCCTACCAACACGTATCCAACCAACACGTATCCTACCAACACGTATCCTACCAACACGTATCCTACCAACACGTATCTTACCAACATGCATCCAACCAACACTTATCCTACCAACACGTATCCTACCACACGTATCCTACCAACATGCATCCAACCAACACATACCCTACCAACATGCATTCTACCAACATGTCTCCTACAAAACATATCCTACCAGCACACATTCTACCACCCTACCAACACGTATCCTACCAACACGCATCCTACCAACACGTATCCTACCAACACGCATCCAACCAACACTTATCCTACCAACACGCATCCAACCAACACTTATCCTACCAACGCGTATCCTACCAACGCGTATCCTACCAACACGTATCCTACCAACACGTATTCCTACCAAAATGTATCCTACCAACGCGTATCCTACCGACACGCATTTACCGACACGTATCCTACCGACACGTATCCTACCAACACGTATCCTACCAACACGTATCCTACCAACACGTATCCTACCAACATGCATCCAACCAACACTTATCCTACCAACACGTATCCTACCAACCCGTACCCTACCAACATGCATCCAACCAACACTTATCCTACCAACGCGTATCCTACCAACGCGTATCCTACCAACGCGTATCCTACCAACACGTATCCTACCAACATGCATTCTACCAAGATGACATGAGCTCCTTGATTAGAGGTGCCAGCTGACAGATGACAGCTGAGAACAGACCCTTGAGGCATCTGGCAGGAGCAGCACATATAGAAGGCCTGGATCACAGCACTGAGCCGATTGGCTGTCATGGAGATGACGTCCTCCCCATCGGTGTACAGCTCTGCTTCCATGACGGTCTGAGGGTCCAACAAGGAGGACAGCTTTGGCGTGGAACCCGATTGGTCAACCTCCCGCTGTCTGAGAAGAAGAGAGGCTATCTCACTGCTGGAGGAGGAGGAGGACGGGTTCTTCCTGTTCCTGTCCAGCTCTGTGGAGATAAGGACCAGCCACTCATCCAGGGAGTGCCACAGCAGCTCCAATGGCTGCAAAGACACAGACAGATGAGCAGCACACATCATCACAGGGAAAACCAAGGGACTGATCCACGAGGACATCACAAGAGAGGAGAGACTTTGGCCTTCAGGGTGTCTGCAGGTTTTACAAAGCTTCTTTTAAGACTTTTGTACATTTTTCACATTGTCTGGGAGTGACTTCAGACTAATGAACTTTATCCAACTGAGTACAAGCCATGGGATTTCTGACTCGACTAAAGGTCATTGTAAGGAACATTATCAAGATTTTCAAGGACCTGAGGATACCCTGTCAGTTGCATCTGCATAGAAGTTTGCTTTTAATGGGTTGGTTCATCCAGTTTACAAAAATATATATTTCATGACTGACCTCTTCTGCTATCTAGCAACAGAGAGTTGTGTTTTATTTGACCAGGTTTTGTGATATTTGTCTCAGATTTGTTTTTGCCTCCATATCAGTACAATAGGAGTGACTTGAATTTTGTTTGTAGAGCTCATTCCAGAAAAATGAAAATTGTAAAAAAAACAAAACAAAATATCAACAGTGACACCTCACAACAGAAACAGTGTCCTTGTTTCTCTGTGTAATACACATTTGTGGACTGGAGTTTATTGGAAGTACTTTTTGTGGAAGAAATAGTCCCTGAAATCTGAAAGACAGATGTCTTAAAACCACATAAAACAAGAACTATCTGCGTAGCTGTATACTATATGTATACATACTGTATATTTTTGTTACTTGGGTGAACAAACCCTTTAAAAAGAGACTCCTGTATCATTTGAAGGTTATGCAAGAGTTAAATCCTGTCAAGACCCACAACAATCATTTTTAAGGTTATTTATAGACTCGTTAAATGTTCACATCAGCAGTAAAAAATGTAACTTTATTCTGGTTTCAGCCTCAAGAGGATGAAGACTATTTATGGTTGGGCAATATTACTATGAAATGAGTCATACTTTGAGATACTGCTCCACTATACATAACCAAGTTACTTCTTTAAGTCAGTCTTTAAGGGTTTTTGTTGTGTCAGCTGATTGCAGGCGATGCTGCAAATCACTGAGCAGATCTGCCTTATGACAACATTAGATTTTCTGGATTGGAAGGACCCTGAGAGACATCTATCCTGAAATAATTACCTATTGTTATACTGTAGATAACAATATCATGGTGTACTGTATGTCTGTATTGCAATATAAAGTTCATATACATGAAAAAAGATTTTATCCATATTGCCCAACCCTAATTCTGTCCAAACCCACCAAAATACCACAGGCCAATTACTTTCACATGGAACACTAAATATCAGAGGAAATCATATCCAGTGGGAGAAGAAATTTAACACCCAGCTAACTTGACAATAGTAAACCAGATTATGAGATTGCAGGGTTCCAGAGATCACATTCCCCAAATTTCAACATGTCACCGTATTTGACGTGCAGAGGTTTATGATTCACTGCGAATGATAAAAAATGTCCATGGCTCACATCAAAGACAGCAGAGCCTGCCCAGGAACACTCATCTTTTTGTATCGTCTCCACCTCCATCTGTCTTGCACACATCTGCAACCAATGGAGTCAATTCTTATTGGTGCTGTTTTAGTTGAAAGGACATACAGTCAAGTCAGTATGATCATCTGCTGGTGTTACCAGCTATCTATACCACCAGCTATCTCCCAATAAAAGAAGCTATTTACTACACAAAGTTCCAGTTTTTTTTTTGTTATCACCGCCATGACGTTTTCACACCCTAGCAGAAGTTAAAGCTGCAGTAACCAATATTTTCAAGTTAACAGTATAGTAAGTTAACAGACCTAATACATACATGCAGTATGTGACTATGTGCTATATGAAGGGAGTCACTGGCAGACACAAACCCTTTTAGCTCATTGTTTTGGTTCACTGTCATCACCCCCAAAAGCTGAAAGTCAATATTAAACCACATAGTGACTGTTTCTCTTCCAAAAGCTGGAGTGGAGCCTGGCAGATACTGGACACTGAGGCCAATATTAATATCTGAGAGTTACAAAAATCAACCGCAATCAACTTTTTTTGTTTTTTTAAACATAAACATAAATGTTTGACAATGGCCTCTTATATGTGGTAGATTAGTGTCTAAGATATATTCAACATACAGTGCAAAAATAACCACGTTAGTGCTCTCTGGTGGACAAACTATGCAATGGAGACACGGTTTCTATATGAACTAATTTCTTTTCTTTTCATTTCTTTCTGATATTTCTGCAGTAACATTTCCTCTTACTTACTGGCCAACATATAGCATACTGCATGCTGATATTGATATATTCATAATAAGCCAATATTGCTCAATACATTGGGCTAGCTAATGTAGACATCAATATGTTGCCTCCAGTATATCTATTTTGTTTGTTTTTTTATTGATTTTATGAAAGTTAACAGCCACTGGACTTTTTGGATTGTTTTTTCATATACAGCAGCTTGTACTACTATTACTTCTCAGCTCTTGTTACCTGGGGTTGATGACTACTGCACTTACCCTGGATATGAATAAGATAAGATAAAGATAAGATAAGATGAACCTTTATTAATCCCCGTAGGGAAATTCAGTTTTACACTCTGTTGTTCACACAGTACATATACATGTCAATGGAGAGATGTCAGAGTGAGGGGGCTGCTCCTGACAAGCGCCCAGAGCAGTTGGGGGTTCGGTGCCTTGCTCAGGGGCACCTCGGCAGTGCCCAAGAGGTAAACTGGCACCTCTCCAGCAACCAGTTGGTCTTAGTCCATGGGGGACTTGAACCGGTGACCTCCGCCTCCTAAACCAAGTCCTTACGGACTGAGCTACTGCCGCCCGCCGAATACGTGGTGGATTAGGCTGCTAACACTGTGCACTTTAGTACTGAGCTAGCGTATATACAGTATATAAAGTGTCATGTTGGTTTGTGATGTTTTATGCCTGCTGGAGATCTGAACACTAGAATACTGTATGAGCACAGATTTTAGTTGTATTTTTTGTCTTTTGGATGTCCATACTTTTCTCATCAAATGCCCCACAATGAAGATAGATGATTTAAAAAGTAGAATTGGTGATCATCAGCTCTGCTTTAGTGTTAAACTGAAAAGTGATTTTTTTGTAGGTCTGGTTGGATCTCACACTTTTGCACAGCACAGGCAGATCACGACGTACTGAATATACAGCTCCTACTAACCTTAAAGACCTGGCTGCGAGGCGTCTTGTTGCCGTTGTAGCCCATGTCGTTGCCGTTGTTGGGTGACGAGGGCCCCAGGCGAAACACATGGCAGAAAATACGAATGATTCTCAGCAGACTCTTCATCTGAGCTTCATAACTGCTGGACAGGCTAGGAATGGACAAGACACACAAGGCTGTCAAACACATTTCAATTTGTGCATCTTAATCTTAATTCACTAAACTGATTCTTGAGGCAAATCATGAAACAGCTGAAGCAGGACATACAACTGTTCAATAATCTATAATGTGTACTAGTTTAACATTGTATTTATGTCACAAGCATGACAGAATAGGATTATGGAAACCACACATTTTGTTTTTACATTTCTGTCTGTGTGGATTTTAGAAATGAGGTAGCTGTTTCCTCTTGACGACAGTCTTCATGCAGATCTGGACTTGAGACATCAGACATCAGGAATGAATCTCATATTCTTATCTATCTGAACATCTCACTCAGAAAATGAATGTTTCCCAAAACATGTAAATGATTGTGTGGGTTTTCTCCAGGTTCTCCGGCTTCCTCCCACAGTCCAAAGATATGCATGTTAACTGAGGACTCTAAATGTCCCGGAGGTGTGAATGTGAGTGTGAACGGCTATCTGTGCGTCGTCTGTCTCTCTGTCGTCTGCCTCTCTGTCGTCTGTCTCTCCGTCGTCTGCCTCTCCGTCGTCTGCCTCTCCGTCGTCTGCCTCTCCGTCGTCTGCCTCTCCGTCGTCTGCCTCTCCGTCGTCTGTCTCTCCGTCGTCTGCCTCTCCGTCGTCTGCCTCTCCGTCGTCTGCCTCTCCGTCGTCTGCCTCTCCGTCGTCTGTCTCTCGTCTGCCTCTCTGTCGTCTGTCTCTGCGTCGTCTGCCTCTCTGTCGTCTGCCTCTCTGTCGTCTGTCTCTCCGTCGTCTGCCTCTCTGTCGTCTGTCTCTGCGTCGTCTGCCTCTCTGTCGTCTGCCTCTCCGTCGTCTGCCTCTCCGTCGTCTGCCTCTCCGTCGTCTGCCTCTGCGTCGTCTGCCTCTGCGTCGTCTGCCTCTCCGTCTGTCTCTGCGTCGTCTGTCTCTGCGTCGTCTGCCTCTCCGTCGTCTGCCTCTCCGTCTGTCTCTGCGCCGTCTGTCTCTCCGTCGTCTGTCTCTCCGTCGTCTGTCTCTCCGTCGTCTGTCTCTCCGTCGTCTGCCTCTCCGTCGTCTGCCTCTCCGTCGTCTGCCTCTCCGTCTGCCTCTCCGTCGTCTGTCTCTGCGTCGTCTGTCTCTGCGTCGTCTGTCTCTGCGACGTCTGTCTCTCCGTCGTCTGTCTCTCCGTCGTCTGTCTCTCCGTCGTCAGTCTCTCCGTCGTCTGTCTCTCCGTCGTCTGTCTCTCCGTCGTCTGTCTCTCCGTCGACTGTCCCTCCGTCGACTGTCCCTCCGTCGACTGTCTCTCCGTCGTCTGTCTCTCCGTCGACTGTCTCTCTCCGTCGTCTGTCTCTCCGTCGTCTGTCTCTCCGTCGTCTGTCTCTCCGTCGACTGTCTCTCCGTCGTCTGTCTCTCCGTCGACTGTCTCTCCGTCGACTGTCTCTCCGTCGACTGTCTCTCCTTCGTCTGTCTCTATGACGTCTTTCTCTCTGTGTCGCCTGTCTCTGTGTCGCCTGTCTCTGTCGTCTTGTCTCTCTGTCGTCTTGTCTCTCTGTCGTCTTGTCTCTCTGTCGTCTGTCTCTCCGTCGTCTGTCTCTCCGTCGACTGTCTCTCCGTCGACTGTCTCTCCGTCGACTGTCTCTCCGTCAACTGTCTCTCCGACGTCTTTCTCTCTGTCGTCTGTCTCTCTGTCGCCTGTCTCTCTCTCGCCTGTCTCTCTGTCGCCTGTCTCTCTGTCGCCTGTCTCTCTGTCGCCTGTCTCTCTGTCGCCTGTCTCTCTGTCGCCTGTCTCTGTTTTGTCTGTCTCTGTCGTCTGTCTCTCTGTTGACTGTCTCTCTGTCGACTGTCTCTCTGTCGTCTGTCTCTATGTCGTCTGTCTCTGTCGTCTGTCTCTGTCGTCTGTCTCTCTGTCGACTGTCTCTCTGTCGACTGTCTCTCTGTCGACTGTCTCTATGTCGTCTTTCTTTATGTCATCTGTCTCTATGTGTCCTGTGATGTCCAGGTGAACCCACCTTCACCCTGTGCCAGCTGGGATCAGCTCCAGCCCCCCCGACCCCTAATGGGATAAGCGGTTGACGATGGATGGATGGATAAAAATATCAATGTGTGTGCAACATAAAATCAATAAGGAAAAGAAATCAAATATCGAATATGAATAATTATACCTGAGAAGCTTGTGTCCATTGGTGGTAGCCACTTCAGCAAGACTGGTCAAGATCCTGTGATACTGCCCATCATTCTGCTGGGAGACATGCTCCAGAACCTGCCTGAGCTACAGACACACATCAGCACAGCTGTATGCACACCTGTATACACAGCTGCATGAGCTACAGACACACATCAGCACAGCTGTATGCACACCTGTATACACAGCTGCATGAGCTACAGACACACATCAGCACAGCTGTATGCACACCTGTATACACAGCTGCATGAGCTACAGACACACATCAGCACAGCTGTATGCACACCTGTATACACAGCTGTATACACAGCTGTATACACAGCTGCCTGAGCTACAGACACACATCAACACAGCTGTATGCACAGCTGTATACACAGCTGCCTGAGCTCCAGACACACATCAGCACAGCTGTATACACAGCTGTATACACAGCTGCCTGAGCTCCAGACACACATCAGCACAGCTGTATACACAGCTGTATACACAGCTGCCTGAGCTACAGACACACAAATCAGAACAGCTGTATACACAGCTGCCTGAGCTACAGACACAAACATCAACACAGCTGTATACACAGCTGCCTGAGCTCCAGACACACACATCAACACAGCTGTATACACAGCTGCCTGAGCTCCAGACACACACATCAACACAGCTGGATACACAGCTGTATACACAGCTGCCTGAGCTACAGACACACACATCAACACAGCTGTATACACAGCTGCCTGAGCTCCAGACACACACATCAACACAGCTGGATACACAGCTGTATACACAGGGCATCGGGGATGACGTAGATGTGAAAGACAAACCCGTCTCACCATGCTCTCTTTCATGTCTTCATTTTGGGTCATCTGGATGAGGGTCTGGAAGAGTCTACTGTGGTGCTGGATGAGGATCTCACAGGTCTCCCCATACCCACCCTGAACACACACATGGTGGAACAGAAACCACAAGAGCTGATTCAACAGCCCACTAAAAGGGAAAGGTGAACCATGCCAGACAGGTTAAGGGTCAGACCTCCTCACCTGCACACACAGGTCCAGAGGAGTGACTCCATTCTTGTCGGCCAGGTATTTGGCACCTCGACAGAGCAGGATCTGTGCAGTGTCTCTTTGGCCATGGCTGCAGAGCAACACAGTGATACACTGTCAGATACTGGCCCTCTGATGGTTGTTTTACAATGAGGAGTATGACAGTTTTGGAAGAGTAAATGCATCCGTCCATCTCTACCCCTGGTGTGACTGGGAATCCCCTGGAAGCAAGATGTAAGCAGTGGTCCAGTCCACCGACTGGCCTGATCATCCCATCTGTCTGCACCAGGCTGACATTTACTGAACCAAAACAGCTTTGTGTCGGCTCCATTGGAGGAAGTCAACAGTATTTATACATCTATGTCTGCATTAAAGGATGTAATCCACCGCCCACCGCAGCGAGGGAGGGGAATCTTCCTGTTCAGTGGAGATACAGTTAAAAGAATCTGTGTGTGATTTAAACAGTAGTCTATGTAGATTAGGCTGCTCAACAGGGGCTCAGTCAGACAGCAGATACAGCTCCTAGAAAGGAGGCGCATCTGCTGGACGTCAACAGTGCTTCTAAAAATGCTTTCAGTGGAGACTGGCCGTAAGAGTAAGAGACGCCAGCTGAGACCCTGACTCATCAACATCACAGTGACATCACAATGACATCACTGATGACATCACCTGCAGGCGAAGTAAAGCGGCGTGGCTCCAGAGACATTCGGCCGGTTGATGTCAGCTCCACTGTCCAGAAGGCACAACACCGTCTACAAGAGAAAAACAGATCAGCAACACGCACGCACAATACGAGATTTACATTAGGTAAAGGCCAAATTATCAATAGGATGAGAGCTACAGAAACAAGGGAATCTCTCTAATGGATACCATCTGACTTGCTTCCATATTTCTGGAGGGCCAAGCTTGGACAGCAGCTCCATCCACACGGTGTAAGCTCAACCGAAAGGCTGCATCGTTACAACACTGTAACATGCAGTATGTGGATGTTTTTAATGGCTGTAATACCAACTCTCATGAGGGTGCAGTGAATGCACCAGGATGTGTTAGCCAAACATCGTGGTGAAGCTATTACTGAATACACGTCTGCAATATATTTGATAGTATCAGGTTTAAAGTCTGGGAGGAATGCCTGCCTTAACAACATCGCCTCGGCCAACTTCACAATCTCACGTACTGCAAAGAGCAGACAGCCAGTCACAATCACTATGGCTGGTGTCAGAGCCCACAGTGGGCTCTGTGGCCCGTCCACAGCTGTTTGCACCACGAGTAAAACCCAACAGTACTGCCCTCAAACACCAGGCCATGAAGGCCTCTGTTACAGGCTGTGGCGGTTGGATGGACCTCCATGTGATCTGCTTCTACACATTGTTACCTTATTACATTGTGCTCAGAAACCGCTGCCTTTGTGGGTAACTGTTAGCTTCACTTGTAATTGCACAAGCTGTTGAATAGAGGCCCTGGTGTTCAGTGTTTTGGGACGGGGCAGGGGTTAGTGATTAGTAAATTACTGAGAATCCTTATTTAGAAGTTTCTGTTGTTAGAGACACTAGTAAAGGGGTGGCTGCAACTATCTGTTGTTCCTCTGTGAGTACTGCAGGATGAACAGAGTTTTATTTATACTGTAGTTTATATTTTGGGGGAGTCTGGTCAGTTAGACAGCTGTGAATCTACGTTATCAGTTTGTAGCAGTAACACTTGTCTACCTTTACTGACACAGCTATGTGTGTGTGTGTGTGTGTGTGTTTCACGTGTACTTCCTGTCATTGTGTCTGCCTGCACCTCATGATGTTTTTTTGATTGTCCATTTTCAGCAAACAGCAACGTTACGCCTGATAACACCTGCTTATGTGGGCTCCCCTACCGTAGACCTCACTGGGACACAGGAGCCCAACAAGCAGCCCCAGAGGCCATGCTGCCCCGACTGGCTTCAGTATGTCAAGCTGTTGTTGGGGGCGGCAGTAGCTCAGTCTGTAGGGAGTTGGCTTGGGAACCGGAGGGTCACCGGTTCAAGTCCCGACATGGACCAAGAACTGAGTGTGAACTGGTAGCTGGAGAGGTGCCAGTTTACCTGTTGGGCACTGCCGTGGTGCCCCTGAGCAAGGCACCAAACCCCCAACTGCTCGGGGCGCTTGTCAGGAGCAGCCCACCCACTCTGACATCTCTCCATTGATGCATGTATATGGGTCCTGTATGTGCATGTGTGTGTTAAACAACAGAGTGTAAAAATTGAATTTCCCCTAGTGGGACTAATAAAGGTTGATCTTCTTCTTCTTCAAAGATCAAAATCTGTTGCCAAGACTTAGGTCCAAGGCTCTAACTAAGGCTAAAAATACAGATGAGATTTTTCAATTAACGACATGTTTTGGACTTGGCTCACGGTTTTGTGTCCGTTCTGACAGGCTACATGTAGAGCTGTCTGGCCCATGGCATCCTCCACATCCACGTTGGACACATGCTGGACCAGATCGTGGAGGAGCTCCGTCCTTCCGTTCACTGCCAACCAGTGGATCTGCAGCAGAGGTTGACATGGACAATCAGAGGGATTCACTAACCACCAGTCACAGACAACACTGATTCAGTACACATTCAGTCCACAGCCAGAGGATCACAGTCTACTCACAGCAGTCAGTCCCTCGTTGTTACAGATGTTGACATCTGCATTGTATTCCAGTAGTTTGCCCATACACTTCTTCTGTCTGTGGGACAGTGGAGGAAAGTGATAAATATCAGTGTCCTCACACAGTCACTCCTTCACAGTTTCACACTTCTATGATTACATTCGAATAACAGCGACAGGACTAATTAACAAGCAGTTACAAGAAAGATCGAAGTCATCGATGGGTCCAGTCACATTTCTCATGATGTTCACCGTTTGATGAGGTGACATCAGAGCCAAGCAGCAGAAATACAGGAGCGGTTCTGAATGATAGCCTGGCCCAGTTTGCTGACATCTAGCCGGATCACAGAGCATCACCATACTGGCTGGATGCTACGTATTATGGAGACACTTTTCATGAATGGGTCCCCATTCTGTTTGTCTTGTACACATGCACAAGGACACACATGCATGCACATCTGCACATGTGTAAATCCACATGCTTGCCAACAGTTTCACATGTGCCACCAAAAGGCAGGGAAGACTGCATGCTAATAAACACAGATGTAAAGTATGCAGTATTTAAGAGTACTTTAAAGAACTGACTTTGCAAATGACATGAGGAAGGAAATGTATTCAATATGTTTGCTGGACCTCACAGATTCACACAGTGTGTGTAGAAGAATCGGCAGATAACCAGTTCATGTTGGTACGTGGAAATATGATAGTCGGTCCAGTGAGTTCACAAGACCTTCAAATAAGACGGCACACAAACATCAAGCAGTGAACACAGATGCAACGTGGATGAGGTCCATACCCGTTCCGAGCGGCGAGGTGCAGAGGGGTACAGCCTGAAATGTCCTGGTAGTTTGGGTTGGCTCCTCTCTTCAGCAGCAGAACCAGACACTCCACCGACCCACAGCTGTACGGAGAGAACACAGCAACTACATGACGTAGCTGTCAGGAACTACGCCTGGTACTACGCCACCCGGGCCACGCAGCTGAACCATGGGAAATGGAGCTCCATCATTTCGTGCTGTCAAGTTGAAGAGCAGATCTAGGCTCGCCCTGTGGTCGGTGCTACCAGTGTTTTTTTCCTTCATTTTATTATATCGGCGCCGTGGTATCGGTACGTAGTCGGATGGCGGACGCTACGAAGGGAAGGTGACAGGTCTGCTCCACATGGAGGCTCAGCTCGGAGTAGCAGGCGTTATTTCAACGAGTTCACAGACAAGAAGCACTGAAAAACTGTCCAGATACATCGTCACACTCGCTTACAAAGAGAGTGACAGTAACTGTCAGTTTTCTGTTAGCATTGATTTGATAAATAAAAATAGGTTGGAAGAGCATGAAGCCTTTTCGCTGATGCACAGAGCAGGCTCGGACATTTTCATCAGGAAAAACCGAAACAAAACGTCCAGTTAGGAAGAGGTGTTAGGTAGGATATATACATAACATCCATACATTAGACAACGGCGAGCGCTGTTCAGCATGAGCTATAGGACAGACAAAGTTATGGTTTGCATATTGATATGGTATTTATGCTAGAGGTCAATCGATTTATCGGTCAGCCGATTATTTGACTTTTTTTTATGTATTTTTACTTTTTTTTTTTCATAATTGGCATCAGCCCAGTGTTAGTGTAGTGTAGCTGTAGACCAGGTGTGACTCCGCCCCCTGGTGTCAATCAAACTGCCCCTCTACCAGCAGACCTGTGGCCTCAGCTGTGTTGCCAGCTCTGCACTTTGTTGCTGTATTTAGGGAGTTTTCAGACCTCTCTAGTGACTCTTTGAAAAAAAAAAAAAAAAAAAAAACATTAGCAACAAAATGTAGTGACTTTTTCTGGTGTTATTGGAGAGTTTTGGAGACGGACAGCAGGGATGGGTCTAACTCCTGGCTCAGCGGGTGGCGCCCTGGAGCCCTCCCCGACCCCGAACACACTCACAGCCCTTCTTCTTTAAACAACAGAGCACCCATTGATGTGGCTGAAGTGGTTTTCTGTTGATGTCAGAGATACAGGCCTTGAGGGGAATTCTTGGAGAATTACCTATTTTATCTGGCCTGAAAGTGCACAAAACAGGGAGGGCGGTATTCCCTCACCTGAGGCAGTTTGGAGTTTGAACTCGTTCCTGGGGTCCGCTGAGCCGGACAGATAAAGAGCTCAATGAGGTTGGACCTTCGGCTGGGTGTCCAGCTCCATGGCTATGACTGTTTCCTCACATGCTTACCGTCTCCACATAGCAACGGTTGCTCTGCGTTACCGTCTCCACATAGCAACGGTTGCTCTGAGGCTGCCTCCCCATGTCAACATGAGGCAGAAACAGCTGAGCTGCCGACGGTGTGTTGAGGGTTAAAATGGTGATGTCTGTGCTGCATGGAGGCCCTGCTCACTGCCTGTTTCTGACGCTTTCTCTGAAGCACTCTCAGAAGCTCCGATCGTGGTCGGCTCCGACAACCCTCTAAAATATCGGATTGTTATATGGGAAGCAGATCGACAACACCGTTTCCATTTCTGTCAGCTGAATTTGATCTGATGCTTTTTACCTGCTGTGTTGAAATTAATTTCATGCCAAAATTGTTTGAATTTAGGATTAACTTCTCCATTATGTCTGGTTTAATTTTATTTTAATATTCAGATTTTACTCAATCCTTTTTCTTTTTTTTTCCTTATTAGAAAGAAAGAAAGAAAGAAAGAAAGATATTCCTTTATTAGTCCCACAGTGGGGAAATTCAGTTTTACATTATTTGAATGCTGTTAAAGTAATCATCTTAAAGGTACTAAGAATATTAAAAAGAGACTAAATAAAAGATAGTTTCAGTCTGTTGATTGTAGGATTGTCAACTACTGAAAGAACAACAGAAAAAAGGTTATTATATGACAGGATCACCATGGGAGCTACAGGTTGCAGCTGCAGCGACATGCACGACGATGGCAATGACGCCCTACAGTTTGCTTGGTTTTTGCCATAAAGGTTTGGGTTTTCTCAGTGTATGACACTCAAGGCCTCTAGCCAATGCCATTTTGTAATCATGGTCACAAGATGGCTCTTTTGGAAAAAATACCAGACAGCACTGTTGTATGAAGTCATTGATCCTGACTGGGAATATCAGTTTATGTCGGGACAGCTGGCTGAGCATCCGTCATTCATTACCGTCCCAAATTAGCACTGCCTTGCTATAAAGTGGACAACCTATTGGAAAAAAAGAAAGACAACCTCCACAGCAGGGAGGTGGCGCTCTCTCTGGGGGACAGCAATGTCCCCTGCAACAACACCACCAGGGGATAAACACCACCTACAGGCAGGAAGCGGAGCAGTCCATGACCACCCCCTCCACCCTACGCTGGCCGCTGACTTTGTTCATACTCCCACAGAAATGGATGGCACACCATGCCATATGCTCATGGGTGTGTCCTGTTGTGACAATGATTAGGATTAAAAGGTGAACATCAGGCGGGGCGTCACCATTCATCCTTTCCACTGCACAGTAAGCACTCACAGAGCAGTTCAACTGGTAGATCCAGTTCCCCCTATGATCCCTAATTTTACAGGCCCAACAAACAACGGTACACTCTGAGACCTGACGCAGAGGGAGGGCTGGCCCCCAGAACTGAGAAACGTAACAGATTTTTATTATAAAAACCCAAACCGTACCATTAGATCTACCATAACGTAATATGAGCTGTACTCCACGTGTTTTCAGTACACTAGAAGGCAGAACTGAAGGGTGTGCCAGCAGAGTGAACGGTATCTTACTTGGCAGCGATGTGCAGCAGACTTCTTTTCACTCGTCCAAAGGCGTAGTTCACATCAAACTTGGAGTTGAGCAGCAGCTCCGACACTGATCTTTTAGAGACAGGAAGGAACAAGTCAACAACTTCAACCGGAGACAACAACAACTACAATTCACTACACCCACTATAAGAAAGTAAAACATGACGAGGCTTGTCACTACTAATGAAAGCTGAAACGCTTGCCTCAATACATGCATTCTTCCTCATGTGCTGAGGATGAGGTGCAGGATCAACCACCTGCAACTGAACACCTCTAAGACCAAGGAGATGGCGGTGGATTTCCACAGGCCAAAGCCCACTCTGACCCCTCAGTGGACACCAGTAGCAATGTGGAGGTGGTCACCACATTCAGATACCTGGGAATACAGCTGGGCAGCAAACCGGAATGGCCGGTCGACACAGATGAGGAGGAGGCTGCCATCTTTCACCGTCTGCGGTACGCTGCTCTGGATGTTTTATCAGCCTGTCATCGCCAGCGTCCTTTCTCATGCCACTGTGTGCTGGGGAGGCAGCGTTCAGAAGAGGGAGGCTGCTAAGGAAAGCTGCTCTGTGGCTGGAGTGGAGCTGGAGAGCATCACATCGACAGCAGAGACAAGGACTCTGAACGGGATGTTGGCGATCCTGGACAATGACCACCAGCCTCCATACAACACACTGAACGGACAGAAGAGCGTCGCCAGCAGCTGATTCAGGCTCTGAGATGCTGTACAGACGTTCAGACGGTCCTCTCAGACAGATGTTCAGCATCACACAGCAGGGAGCCTCCTCTGCCTCCACCACCACACCACCTGGCCTCTCAGACCCCCACCCACCCCCACCCACCGGACTGACTGCCTTACTGTGGCTCTGTTTCCTCACTCATATCATTATTAGTGTGAATGCTGTTCAGCAGCATCACAGCATGCTCTTTGACTCTTTATTCAACTTCTTCAGCTTGTTCTTCTGTTCATTTTGTGGACTTTAACTACTCCTGCATACTCTCAGCTACAGAGACCGGTCAACTGTCAACTGTTCAGCTCGTTACGCACGTTAGTGCTCCCACTTTTCTTGTTTCAACTATTTATACTTTTTAAAAATATTGAGCTTTTTTCAGATTTTTCTACAGTGTAATCCAGTGGAGAAAACCTTCAAATCCTCTCAAACCTGCTCCACTTTGAAGTACTACTGCTTCCACATACTTTCAGCTACAGACACCATTTAACCTTTAAACTGGTGACAGGACTTTGAACTATTCAGCTCTGACTCAGCTGTTTGATATCTTTGACCGTTTTTCCACAATCACAGTTAGATGCCGTTTTCAGCCTTTTTCTGGGTTTATAATGGTGTTTATTGACTGGAATGATCAGAGCTGAGAGGAGACGACCTTCAAAACCTGAAAATTATCAAAACCTTCTGAAAATTATCCAACAAATGCTGCTACGCTCAGTTTCCACTGAGTCTTAAAGGGCTATTCTGCCGAAATACAACTGTCTGACTCTCCCTCTCTCTCCCTCTGTCTTGCTCTCTCCCTCCCTCTCTCTCTCTTTTATGTCTCTCTCTCTCTCTCTCCCTTTCTCTCTCCCTCTCTCTCTTTTATCTCTCTCTCTCTCCCTCTCTCCCTCTCTCTCTCTTTTTCTCTCTCTCCCTCTCTTTTATCTCTCTCTCTCTCTCTCTCTCTCTCTCTCACGGTCTGGTTTGATGCTCACCTGTGCTGGTCAGCCATGACCATCGGCATCAGTGTGTACACGGCAGTCTCATTGTCTGTGGAGGGAAACACAGAAAACACTCAAAACTCACTCAACGATCCACTGCTGCTCAGACTCACAATCCTGAAACTAATCACACCTTCATCAGAGTGCTGCTGGTTGATTTCAGCTCAGCTCCTCCATGAGACGGGTTGGTTAACTTGGTTAGCTTGGTTAATTTGGTTAACTTGGGACTCTGGGCCTCAATATCAGTAACTGGATTCATGGCTTCCTCATAAACAGGTAGTTCAGACTGGTGGATCCACTCTAGTGTTGAATACTGGAGTCCCCCAGGGATGTGTACTCAGCCCGTTCCCGTTCACACTGTTTACCATGACTGGAGTCCCCCAGGGATGTGTACTCAGCCCCTTCCCGTTCACACTGTTCACCATGACTGGAGTCCCCCAGGGATGTGTACTCAGCCCCCTCCCATTCACACTGTTCACCATGACTGGTCTGGCCCCAGGGATGTGTACTCAGCCCCTTCCCGTTCACACTGTTCACCATGACTGGAGTCCCCCAGGGATGTGTACTCAGCCCACTCCTGTTCACCATGACTGGAGTCCCCCAGGGATGTGTACTCAGCCCCCTCCCGTTCACACTGTTCACCATGACTGGAGTCCCCCAGGGATGTGTACTCAGCCCCTTCCCGTTCACACTGTTCACCATGACTGGAGTCCCCCAGGGATGTGTACTCAGCCCCTTCCCGTTCACACTGTTCACCATGACTGGAGTCCCCCAGGGATGTGTACTCAGCCCCCTCCCGTTCACACTGTTCACCATGACTGGAGTCCCCCCAGGGATGTGTACTCAGCCCGTTCCCATTCACACTGTTCACCATGACTGGAGTCCCCCAGGGATGTGTACTCAGCCCCCTCCCGTTCACACTGTTCACCATGACTGGAGTCCCCCAGGGATGTGTACTCAGCCCGTTCCCGTTCACACTGTTTACCATGACTGGAGTCCCCCAGGGATGTGTACTCAGCCCCCTCCCGTTCACACTGTTCACCATGACTGGAGTCCCCCAGGGATGTGTACTCAGCCCGTTCCCGTTCACACTGTTTACCATGACTGGAGTCCCCCAGGGATGTGTACTCAGCCCCCTCCCGTTCACACTGTTCACCATGACTGGAGTCCCCCAGGGATGTGTACTCAGCCCGTTCCCGTTCACACTGTTCACCATGACTGGAGTCCCCCAGGGATGTGTACTCAGCCCCCTCCCGTTCACACTGTTCACCATGACTGGAGTCCCCCAGGGATGTGTACTCAGCCCCCTCCCGTTCACACTGTTCACCATGACTGGAGTCCCCCAGGGATGTGTACTCAGCCCCCTCTCGTTCACACTGTTTACCATGACTGCAACCCCTGACATCAAAACAACTCTGTTGTAACGGATGACACTACTATCACTGATAGATTACAAGCATTGATGAGACTTCAGGGATAGAAGCTAATATTTTTAGCACTTGCCCCATGAGACACATAGCCCCAAAACACTGTAAATGTACGTAAAAACAATAGACAAGACAATTAATACAACAACTCAGCTTTGACTGTTCGTTTCCACATAAAAACATTCAAAGCATGTAAATGATTGGAAAATAAATGGTTGTCTTTTTGTTTAAATATCTGCTTTGGTTTGATTGGAATTAATAGTTTTAATGATGTACTACCTCATTCAAACAATATTTATCAAAACATCTTACCAAAAACTAAATTCTACATGATTACATTTGAACATCATGACAATATTAAAATGTACCTTCAGATCTAGATGAGAATAACATCATAGTGTAACTCTACGGAGCAAAGCAGGACTGTGCTGCTCGCTCTGCTAACAGCTAACGGCTAACAGCTAACAGCTAACGTTAAGGGATCTTCACAAATCAGTCGTTCTCCATCCATTGTGGCACTTTCAGTGAACAAATAGAAAGAGGGCACTCATTCAGTTCCTACAGGGACACCATAACTTCACTGATACACTCAGTCTGATTCTCCAGAGACCTGGTAAGACTTGGTAAGACTTGGTGGCCACAGCGGGCCTCCTCACATGGACCATTGGGGATGGGAAGGGTTCGGGTAAAACTCAGAACCCTTCGGTTCGCTCGTCACGGTTCGGGGCATGTATGTGTCGTTCAGTTCATTTGAGGTAGGTTATGTAGTGCTACTGCATTGAGCAGATTAACAATTAATTATTAATTTATATCAAAATTCATATTCACAATTAATAATCCAGAATTATTAATTATAAAACAAATGATCATAAAATGTGAAGGAAAGTGGTAACACAACTTCAGATATTACCCACAGTTAACTAAAACATCAGGATTTACCCGGGCGCCACCCACTTTTCTAAAAACAGGGAAAAATAATTTAATGTGATATTAATCAATTGAGTCTCATAATGTCAGGGTTGATAGAGAGTTCTTGAGCTGGTGAACAGTGATCTGACAAGATGAACATTCATGATAGAACAAGTTAAAGATGACCAGATCAATTCAGTGACTGATATCTCTCTGATTGAATTTAATACTTGTCTATCAACTAAATTTAGTTTTGGTAGAGTGGAGTTTAAGAGGCAGCAGGGAAGACTGAGAATCAGTTTCAGGTTATAAATTTAGACCTGGTCTAATTCAGGTTTAAAGTTTGTGGATAGAATCCCTAATTCTTCCTGTGTCTGATATTAGGTGTACAGTTTGTAATTGATCTTGGTTATTCTTTAACTATGAATTGGCTCTCCACATCTGTGCTTTATTTTGTGTCCTTTTTTTGTGGTACGTGTGTCTACTGCTGCTGTCGAACACTACAGCCGTTTGGATTCACTAGACATCGGTTTCCAGCAGAAAACCACTTTCACCTCACCTTCAACATTCTGGACGAGTTAGCCCGACCGGCAGGAACTTACTGCCGTCTATACCAACGGACGCTAATCTAAACACGTCACTCTCGGTACTACTAGACACCATCAACAAGCACCAGTGGGCCCAGCCTGATGGCATCCACCTTATTGGAGGAGATTTAAACAAGGCAAACCTAAAATCAGTAACTACATGTCAGATGCCCCACTAGGGGGGAGAACACTCTGGATCATGTGTATTTCAACATCAAGCATACAGAGCAATACCCCTCCCCCACATGGGCCTGTAGACCACCTCTCCCTGCTTCTCAACCCAGCATACACCCCCTCAGATGCCAAACCAAGCCCACAAAGAGGACCATCACCACCTGGCCTGAAGATGCTGTCCCCCAACTTCAGGACTGCTTTCAACACACCCAGTGGCACAGGTTTTACCATGAGGACCTGGCAACATTCACAGAGACCGTACTGTCCTACATCCAGTACTGTGTTGGGAACGTCACTGTGGAAAAATGTATCCGAGTGTCCCAAACCAGAAACCTTGGATGACAAGCCAGCTCTGCATGCTCCTCCGTGCCCGTGACTCAGCCTTCAGGTCAGGTGACAGAACCCTGTACAGCACCGTTCATGCCAACCTGAGGAGAGGCATCAGGGCTGCCAAACAGACTACCAGTAACATGTAACCTGGAACACTAGAGAAAACAGGACCCTGGACCTGCTTTATGCCAACACTAAGGAAGCCTACAGCTCCACTGCCCTGCCTCCCCTCGGAGGATCAGACCACAACCTCATCAGGCTGGTTCCCAAATACAAGCCTGTTGTTAGGGGAAAGCCCGCCACCATCGGGACGGTACAGCGGGGGTTTGCGGAGGTTGGGGGGGGGGGGGGGGAGTGTTACAGGAGACAGACTGGGGGATGTTTGAGAGGGTCCACGGTGAGGACATCGAGGGACTCTCTCACACCATAACAGACTACATCCGGTTCTGTGAGGAGCGCATCGTACCCACCAAAAAGGAATTTCCTTCCCCAAAAAAAACCCCTGGAACAAAGGGGAAAAAAAAAACACCATCAAGGACTGTACAGCAGTGGTCTGCAGAGGACCCGTAGCACCCTGAGGAGGAGCTGAGGCAGAGTGTTACAGGACTACAGACTGTTGTGAATTATTTGATATAAGTGCTTAAATATAGGCAATTCATATTTAATTTAGTGGAAGATTAATTTGGGATGTATTATTTATAGTTTATTTACAGTATTTTCAATTGTATTTGTTTGCATTGAACTGTTTAGAGGAAATGGGATATGACATGGACATGGAGAATATGCTGAATGATGCTTGTTAAAGCTATATAATGAGATGCTTTTATTTTGAAGAAGAACGGAAGTTACCAAGGAAGTAATATGCCCTTGTTTTTTGTCGCTACTTTGTCATGTAATGTCGCTAGACGCAAGTGCCACTTTTCGCCTGTTTGAGTTAAGGTTAGAGAAAAATAAATGTTCCGTTTGAAGTACACGCGGACTGTTCATTTAACAAGAAGCTTCAACTAGACACAACAACAGGCACCTGGAGAAGCCGCAGAGCACAGTGAGAATCATGTTCTTCCACTTCTCCAGTGCATTCAATACAGTCCAACCACACCGGCTAGCTGAGAAGCTCTCAGCTATGCAGGTAGACCAGGACCTGGTGGACTGGATTAGGGACTACCTCACCAGCAGACCACAGTATGTCAGACTGCAGGGCAGCCTGTCTGACGTGCTGGTGAGCAACACTGGTGCTCCCCAGGGAACTGTGCTGTCACCGTTCCTGTTCACCATCTACACCTCCGACTTCTGTTTCAACTCCCAACATGCCTCCTGCAGAAGTTCTCCGAGGACTCCTCCATCGTCGGCTGCATCACAGATGACAACAAGGAGGAGTACAGGACCATGGTGGAGAACTTCATAAGGTGGTGCGACATCAACCACCTAAAGCTCAATGTTGGTAAGACCAAAGAGCTGGTGGTGGATTTCTGGAGGAGGAGGAAGAGCTCCCCTACTCCCATCACCATCCGTGGGGAGGAGGTGGAGGTGGTGGACAACTACAAGTTCCTGGGAGTTCACTTAAACAATAAACTGGACTGGTCCAACAACTCCGAGGCCTCTACAGGAAGGGAGTAGTAGTAGTAGTAGTAGTAGTAGTAAACTGGACTGGTCCAACAACTCCGAGGCCTCTACAGGAAGGGACAGAGCAAACTATTCTTCCTGAGAAGGCTGAGGACCTTCAATGTGTTCAACAGGCTACTCCAGATGTTCTACTAGTCTTTAGTAGTAGCAGCAGTAGTAGTAGTAGTAGTAGTAGTAGTAGTAATGTGAACAGGCTCTCGATGTTTTACCAGTCTGTAGTAGCAGCAGTAGTAGTAATAGTAGTAGTAGTAGTAGTAGTACATCTGCAACAGGCTACTCCAGATGTTTTACCAGTCTGTAGTAGCAGCAGCAGTAGTAGTAGTAGCAGCAGTAGTAGTAGTACATGTGCAACAGGCTACTCCAGATGTTTTACCAGTCTGTAGTAGCAGCTTCCTGGTCTTTGCCGTGGGGGGGGGGGGGGGGCATCAGCACCAGAGATGCCACCAAACTGAACCAACTGGTGAGGAGGGCTGGGTCTGTGGTTGGATGTGAGCTGGACAGTCTGGAGGTGGTGGCAGAGGGGAGGACCAGGAGGAGAACCCCTCCCACCCCCTCTATGACCAACTGGTCCAGATGAGGACTCCATTCAGCCAGAGACCGATCCCCCCTCGGCCCACTACAAACCGTCTGGGTCGGTCCTTTCTGTTGGTGGCCATCAGGCTCCAGAACCAAGGTCTGAACCAGAACCAAGGTCTGACCCCCATGTGAATCTGATCATCTGCTCCGTATTTATTCCAAATGTATATAATTAGATATAATTATATAATTACATATACATATGCTGTGCATATACAATACTCACCACCTGCTGCACTTTACTGTTTACTGTTACTGATTATTTTTATTGTCAGTTTCCTTCATTGCACCTTCTCTTTACTTTTTACTGTATTCATCTGTACTGTTGTCGATGCTGTTATGACACCCCAATTACCCTCCGGGGATTAATAAAGGTTCATCTTATCTTGTCTTATGTTATCTTATCTTACCAGAGGAGGATAGAGGACCATCTCACCAGTAATAACCCCTGGCAGGTGTGGCAAAGCATCCAGAGCATCACAAACTACAGAGGCTGGGATGTGACATCCGGAGACTCAGTCACAGCGCTGGCAGAGGAACTGAACAACCCCGAAGAGCCTGAAGCCCCAAAAGCCCTAAAACCCACCGGACTAGCTGTGAGTCTTCTTACTATCAGCAGAGAAAGGGGTTTACGGTGTTTAGTTGGAGGAGAACAGGATCCCCCTCCATCTGAAAACTATCCTGGTTCTTTAGTTAAACTTCCTCTGTTAGATTAAACTAACTGACTTGTTTCAGCCTGATCAATTCTCCGTATCTGAAATCTGGGCTTCATCTCTTTCAGATACAAACCAAACACAAGATTCAACCACTGAATAAAACTGATCAACTGAATTAAAATCAATCAAACAATCACATCACAGATGAAACCTGTAAACAGATTGATTATCAGGAAATTAGTTCTATAGGTTCTGATCACGTGTAATAATATGAATCAATATATGTATGGATCACAATCAACATAAAATGGTGTAATACACTAGAATATATATCACATATAATAACTAGGTATTAGTGTACACCCAACTTTATGTTTAAGATCCCCTTTAAATTGGTGAATAAAATACAGATGTAAAGTATTGATGACAGATATAATGACATCATTAGCATAAGAGAGAAGGTTTTGATCTGTGTTTCACCACTTCTCTGCCAGAGAAAGACCAGGTCTCTGACCTCAGAAACCTTCATCTGGTCAGGACCAGACTGGGTCGGTATCTGGTGAGATTCACCAGGCTGGTTGGAAATGAAGAGTCTCACCACTTAGAGCCCTGAGAGGTCAAACAATCAGTTTCTGGAAGGATGTAAAACTGTGGATTCATCAATATTTTCATGATCACATTTCATATTCTGACTTTAAACCAACCAGGCTGACATCAGTAGAGCTAATATGATCACTTCAATATTAGTTTATCACAAGTCATATCATCATCTCAGTATTGATCAGTGTTATTGCACACAAGCAAGAGTAAACTAGAATTTTAGAATGAGTCAGCTGAAAAACCAAGTCCAGTGTTTCCAATTCGTTTCCAAAGAAAGCAGCCAGCAGCACCAGCTGCTGACCCAAACCCAGAAGTCTCTAAATGGGTCTGTGGCTTCAGGCCTCCCTCCAAACAGAAACATACCAGTCCTGCTACACATACTGCTTTTTATCATTTAATGATCGCTGTCTGGATGTGAGGAGAACTTCAACTAAAATAACAAAAACCCACCTCTAATGATCTGGATATCGATTTTAGCACTAATTATTCTGTTACATGGATCTATCTGTAACGTTACCTCCAGGCTGTAGAAGATAAGACAAGATATTCCTTCATTAGTCCCACAGTGGAGAAAATTACAATTTTTTTTTATTATTATTATTTTTATTTTTTTTTTAAGATAAAAGATAGAATTGAACCACATAGAGCCGAGACACCTCTGCGTGACTGTAACGTTACCTCCAGGATGTAGAATCAAACCAAAGAGTTCACTGTTACCACACTTTACCCCGCTGGACCCCACTGGTTGCCCACTGTTACCCCCGCCCACTGATACCCCGCTGTTAACCCCACTGGTTAGCCCACTGTTACCCCGCTGGTTAGCCCACTGATACCCCGCTGTTACCCCGAGGGTTGCCCCGCTTCCCGCTGCTTTAGCTCAGGCCTTTAGCATCCGGCGTGGTTACCTTCCGGGAGTTCCACGGTCCTGGCCCGGCGGAGGGACCGGGTCAGCCGGCTGAGCTGTACGTTGAGCTGCTCCATGGCCCGTTCCATCATAGGCGGACGGTCCAACAGAGCCTCGCCCGTCGGTCTAAGTGTTGCTGGTGGGGGGGTGCCGTTCCTGGGCGTCGTCCATCGGCGCTGGGCGGAAGGGAACCGGCTCTCACACGCACTGATTTCTAGTAACGTTACACTTCGCTCCGCCACACCGCTCTCACCGACTCCGCTCGTGCCCAGCTTCTGATACTTCCTGTTGTGATGACGTCGTGACGCTATGCAGTGTGGGTGATGTAGTTCTGCTTTGAAGGACGTGGTTCTCTGGCGGCTGTGTGTCCACCAGGTCTACGCTGCCCGGGGCTGGTCCAGCGTCCCTCTGTGTGGTATGACAGAAGGTCTAGGTCCTCTCCAGAGATGTCCGCGACCTTTAAAATCTGCTTAAATCATCTTGACCCTTTCTCGTCTCTTGACAGCATCGGCATATGATAACCACCGTATTCACCTCCTCTTCCTCCATCCTCCTCGGACGCCCTGATGTCTTTTCCTAACCGCTTTTCTTCGACCTTGATGGAAAATGTCCTGAGGTGCAGTCAGGCTGTGAAGGAGATTCAGACGGACATCAGAAAAGACCACCGTGGCGTGAAGAGAGTCGGCTGCACCTCACTAGGCTCCCTGATTAGGGTGTTAGGGAGGTGGTTCTTCAGGGTTCTGTGTTCTTTAACAGCTGCTTCAGTGACAGGCTGAGAACGAGAGCTACTGCAGTTCCAGCATCCATTATCAGTCTGCTTATCCTGATCAGGGTCACGGGGGGCTGGATCCGATCCCAGCTGACACTGGGTGAAGGTGGGGTTCACCGTGGACGGGTCTCCAGACTATCACAGGGCTGATGCATGGAGACAGACAACCATTCACGCCCACGTCCACATCTACAGGACACTTCGAGACAACAGTGAACCTGACCTGCATGTCTTTGGACCACGGGAGGACGTCGGAGCACCCGGAGAAAACCCCCGCTAACATGGGGAGAACATCAGTGCTAACTGCTACAGCCCCGAATCATAAATGATTATCTGACCTGACGCAGACAACCTGTGAAAAACACAACTTTCACCAGTCCTGACAAGTGTGCCAAGTTGCGCAGTTTTTTGAGCAGTTAAGTTCCCCAAAAGGGCAATTCGTTTGCATAAATACGACGATAATTCTGTCAGTTTCATTAAGGCCTTCGCCGCCCTTGGCTGGCGGTGTTCGGGCCCTAATAATTGCTTCAGTTTCAATAGGTCCTTGTGGGACCGGCGTTGTCGGGCTTCAGCGTGATTTCAGCAGGGCCTCGCCTACCCCTGGTTGGTGCAAGGGCCCCAATAAAGTTAAATCTGGCTCCGGGCTGAAGTGTCAGGGGTGCTCTGACTTCCTACCTCCTGTCTCCCAGAAGTCTGACAGGCAGGACAATAATTAAATGAGTAGGTGCTGTTATAAACAAAAATAGAAATAGACCGTGAAAGTAAAAAAAATATATATATTACACGTAAAAGTTAATTATATACAGTAGAAGGACTTCATTATCCACACTGCAAATCAGGACTTGCATCTGGAGCTTAGACCAAACATAAAGTGAGGGCCTCGTCGTGAGGCGAGCGCCGTCCAAGACAACGAAATGCAAATAGATCAGCGGACGTCTTTATGTCCTTTAACACAGCGGCCGTTGTATTTATAGATCTTACCCTGCTCCGGTTTATAGTCTGCAGTGTAAGCATTCAGAAAATCCCACACAATCAGTTTTTAGACATTTCCATGGGTCAGACAAAAAATCTGTGCTTGATGTGAAATGAACAAAAACACACATATGTGTAAGGCTTATTTCTTCTTTTTGTATTTTAGCTATAATCAGCACACATCAGCCTCCAACGGGTGGCTGTGAAGTGGCCCGAACACTCCCCGAGGATGAAGGTCAAATGACCCATTAAATGGATGGAGGCTGGCTCATTGGCCTGGATGGCCCATTACGGCCACAGGGGGCGCTCTATCCCTCTACCACCAGACATCACAGCCTCCGGGCTGCTCGGGCCACGGCTCACATACTGTGATTTAATGGGTTACAACAGTGAAATCCACTAATAACTGACTCCAAAGCAACATATAGCATAACACAGCATAACACCAGTCAAGCAGACATTTCTCTCAAATGGGTTCTTCTCCTCCATGAACTGCGCTCTGTTTGAAATACTTTCAGAGGAGTACATTGTTAGATAAAATGTTTTTTAACAAAGAAAACCTTCAACAAAGTTTCTGTTGTTGAAACTGTGACACATCTATGAGCTTGTGGCTAAAACAGGAACATGCTTGTCTCTATATACCATCAAAAACCTGATGGATCTGAATCAATGCTGACCTGTCAGGGTTTACAGAAACTGCTTCAAGAATCTGGAGGGGGTCTGTCCTGGACTACACACCGGTACATCTTTTTGCTCATAGTTTCATCTTTACAACTTTGTAGGGTGAAAAATTGTCAGAAAGTACGAACTGTGACCAAGATATGGAAATTATAGATAGATATTAGATATGGAAACTTGTCATTGCTCTATCGTGAATATCTATGTAACAGAGAACGACCACAAACATAGCAGACAGAAATCCATTTATCTACCAAAACGGCAAGGCCGATAACGTCAGCCATGCTGGTTTATCGATCAGACTCAGAAGCACACATATAGCACATGAAATGTATATATAGATAATATGCATTTGATCTTGTGTATTTTCCCCTGCTGGCTACACGTCCTGAGTGGAAATGCTGGGCATACGGTGAGACTGAGGAGATTCTTCAAAGACGTCGTCCTCCATGCCTTCCTCTATGGGCTTCATCTTTGTGGAGCTCTTGGTGCCAGGGGATTTTTCTAAAACCAAAACAGAAAAATTATACAAATTAATATAATAGAAAATAGAAAATACATATATGTGTATATATATATATATATATATATATATATATATATATATATATATATATATATATATATATATAAGTTGTAGTTTACTCTTATAATGTTAAAGGAGGGTCACAAGATGAGGTCCGTTTGATAAAAATGAAGTGGTTTATTGCCCTTTAAATACAGTTAATGGAGTAATGAACAAACAAGCAGTGATGGGCTGCTGACACCGAGGCTCTGGCGCATGCGTCGTAGCTCATAAAGCAGATGGATATACTTAGGGTTACATACAGATATTCAAAATCAGGATCATGGTTTTTAATAATTATTGTCATTATTACTAGTGATATTATTGTGTCCACTACAAACATGTAATCATCTAGTGTAGTCAAGCAGGAATGTGCATGGACAATCTGATCCACAACACTCCCTGAACCACTGGGATGTGTTGAGCATTAAACAGGGATGCTGCAGAACGGAAAGAAGTTTGACTCTCCGACACGTCTTGGTTGCACTTCATTTTAATGACCACTTTATGTCATCCTCGAGCACTGTGTCATTGGAGCCTCCAGCAATGAACTAGGTTTCGTAAAAAGTGCTTCAACAAAGCCTCGTTCGGCCATCACTACAAACAAGCCAAAAATGCAGCAACAAATATTTCCAAAGTCCTAACCCTAATCAGCATTAGGTCTATTCAGCACCACCACCTTTAACTGAAATCAATTACCTTATCAATTCAACCTCATTGGTCATTTTCTATATGAAAATCCATACAAACTATATTTACTCTTATTTGCTACACATAACGTCGGCCATCAAAACATTCACATAAGACCCAACTGTATAAATTAATTTCCAGCCCACAGTTGGTTTGGTTCAGAGAGAGCTGGACTGAGCATGCTCCTCCCATCAGACCACTCAGGCACTATGAGAGGCAGCCTGAAGCTGTGCTGGGGTCCTTTCTCCCTGCCAGCACTGTGGTGAGAACATGCAACCAAATTAAATACAACTCATGATTTTCAATCTATAAATAATACTGAGTTAACTTCAAACAATATATGTGTGTTGGTGTGTGTTTGAACAAAACTTTCTGGGAAAAAAAAATAGCACAGGAAACTTACTGAGTGTTAAATGTAGCTCAGTGTGTGCAGCCACCAAATAAATAAATATATATATCAGAGAAAAATCAGAGTTGTAGAAATAACTGGAAACTCAAGACAGCCATGACATCATGTTCTTTATGTGTGCATGTAAACTTTTGACCACGACTCTATGTATATAAACGCACACTGTATTTTCCGGACTATAAGGTGCACTTAAAATCGACAGTGCACTTTATAATACAGTGCAGCTTATATATGAATTCTGGTAGTGCTTACTGACCATGTATGTATCAGGAGCCAAAATGGCAGCTGTGAAGAGACATGCTGACTGTTAGGAACCCGAGGTCTTAGGTTGTGTTTAATGTTGCATGCTGCATGCCTTTATGTTATTCACTTCCTGGTTTATTTTGGCATGGTTAACCTTTCTTCTCATTTCAGATCACATCACTTCCTTCCCTGCATGCCTCCCACCACTTCGTTTGAGCACTTCCCACTGACCTAGTTCTGCACCACTCACCTGAGTCTCATCGTGATTCCCCCGCCCTGATTGTGTCCACCTGTGTATAGTCAATCACTCCCTCACTAGTATATAAGGTGTCTTCCCCATCCCCTCGTTGCCAGATCGTCTTGTGCTTTACGTCGAGAGATCCCACGTTTCTTTTCCTAGTGCCAATGACTTCCAGTGTTTTGATTCTCTGCCTGATTAGTGACCTAGCCTTTTGCCTGCCCCTTTGGATTTGTTTGCCCGTTTGCTTGACTTCTGTGTACCGACCTAAGACTGTATTAAAAGACACCGTTTTTGCCAGAGACCTATTTTCCATTGTGTTTGCTTTGGAGTCCCCTGTTTCCTGTGATCAGATCCTTAACAGAACGATCTGGCCAGAAATGGACTCCGCGAACACGGATCAGGTCCGCATTGTGATTTTTGCCCAAGAACAGCGGATCCACCAACACGAGGAGCAGCTCACTGCCGTATGCAACGGAGTAAAAGAACTGACCGATCGACAGGAATCTTTCCGCGTTAATACCGGTGAGCAAGTTGATCAACTGAGTACACAGATGCAAACGCTATTAAATCTGTTGAAATCTCACCAGAATCCCTGCGTTACGGCGGGCGTTCCACCGCCTCCACCACCGGGTTTCCTGATGGCTCCGGCTCTCACTCCACCTCCGGCTCCAGTTCCAATCCATCTCCACTCTCCTCACCTTGCCAAACCGGAGAGGTTCTCCGGTGATTCGGGAAGTTGCCGCTCATTCCTTGTACACTGCGGTCTCCGCTTCGAGCTACAAGCCGCACAGTTTTCCTCAGATCGCGCCAAAGTTGCCTTTATTATCACTCATCTCTCCGGAAGAGCGGAAGCGTGGGCTACGGCTGAATGGGCTAGAAATTCACCGGTATGTGCATCGCTCTCTCTTTTTACTGAGACGTTGTCTAAGATTTTTGATCACTCTACCCCAGGCAGAGAAGCAGCGCGAGCGCTGGTAGGACTGCGGCAGGGGAAACGCCGTGTTGCGGATTACGCCATTGACTTCCGCACTCTGGCTGTGGACAGCGGCCGGAACGACGCGTCACTCCACGACACGTTCCTGCACGGACTATCGGATCCAGTTAAGGATCAACTGGCTCCATTGAACCTCCCTGCCGACCCTGATTCTGTTATTGCACTTGCCATTAGAATTGATAATAGGCTTTGGGAGAGAGAGAAAGAGAGAGAAGAAGAGAAAAGAGCAGCTGCAATTCCACCACCGGTCCAGACGCGCCTCCACCAACCCCAGCATCCACAGCGGCTTCTTGTTTCACCGCCGCCCACTGAAAGCTTGTCGACTCCCCCTGGTGCATCGGGAAGAACTCGACTCACCCCAGAAGAGCATCAGCGCCGCCTCAGGGAGGGTCGGTGTATTTACTGTGCACGGAAGGGACACTTCCTCATGACATGTCCGTTTAAAGGGCCAGGCTCACCAGTGATTGAGAGGACCCTGGTGAGCCCAACCTCTTCTCTCAACAACACCTCTCGCTCTCTAACAAAAGTGCAGCTTTTGTTTTCCAACAGGTCGCTTTCTCATCCAGCTCTGGTGGACTCAGGGTCCGACGAAAGTTTCTTGGACCGAAGACTGGTGGAGGAGCTGGGAATTCAGATGGAGCCGTTGGAGAAACCATTGGAAGCGAGCGCTTTGGATGGTAGACCCTTACGTCGTGTAACTCACCGTACCGGTCACACTCATCACTTCCAGTAATCACGTTGAGACTATGTGCTTCCACATCTTTGTATCTGCTCTGCACCCAATTATTCTTCTCTCTCTAAGCACAAACCACAAATAGACTGGGCTACTGGGGAGGTTTTGAGCTGGGTGGGGGGGGGGTTGTCAACTAACCTATTGTCCTTCTGTTCCCCCTAGTGCCAACTCCGGAAACTACCTCAGCAACTAACCAACTCAAGAACTCATCCGAGCTAACAGGTGTTCTGAGCCACTACCGCGATCTATGTGAGGTATTTAACAAATCTCGAGCTACCTCACTCCCTCCGCACAGGGCCTACGACTGCGGCATCGACCTGCTTCCCGGCACTGCTCCCCCTAGGGGGCGTCTGTATTCTCTCTCAAGCCCCGAAAGGGAAGCTATGAGAGAATACATCGACGCCTCCTGAGAAGCAGGTATTATTCGACCTTCCTCCTCTCCTGTGGGAGCAGGGTTCTTTTTTGTCGAAAAGAAGGACCATTCCCTCCGGCCTTGCATTGACTATCGTGGACTCAACGATATAACCATTAAAAACAGGTACCCCCTCCCTTTGATTTCTTCAGCCTTCGAGCAACTTAAAGGTTCCAAGTTTTTCACAAAGCTTGACCTCAGAAATGCATATCACCTGGTTAGAATCAGGGAGGGGGACGAGTGGAAAACCGCCTTCAACACCCCAACTGGACATTATGAGTATCTGGTAATGGCTTTTGGTCTAACCAACGCTCCTGCTGTGTTCCAGTCCTTAGTCAATGATGTGTTACGGGAAATGCTAAACAAATTTGTATTTGTTTATTTGGATGATATTCTTATCTTTTCCCCAGACGAACAAACACATGTTCAGCACATGAGACAAGTTCTCCGGAGGTTGTTGGAGAACCAACTTTTTGTAAAAGCAGAAAAATGCTCTGGAGATTATTAATGAGTGGTGTCACTTGGGTTTAACCAACATGGGCTGCAGAAGGGAGGTAAATATTTTAGATAAAAGCTGCCAAGAGCTGGTAGTCTGTGATAATGTAAGTATTTTGCAATAAACTGTGATCTTGTCACATTAAAAAAGCTTCTTGAGACAGCTTTTACAAAAGAGACACTAAGTGTGTTCTGATTTCTCCACTGTGGGACTAATAAAGGAATATCTTATCTTATCTTATCTTATTTCCTTCCACACACTCAGGTCTGACCCACTGACAGCATGCAGACTGGTACAAGTTAGTGGCCTACTTCGGCATGTCGGGGTTGTTCTATAGAGAGTTGGGGGACGTCCAAGAGACAGAATGAAAAATAATAGTCACACTCGAAGCAGCAGGAGCAGAGAAATCCTGATCCAATCGCATCTTTTACTGGACTGTCCCAGCCTTGTCAATGTCCTCCACTACCCACAGTCCCTCTACTGGCATCATCAGGGTCATTTGAGATCAATACTAGATCAACCACTCATGTCTGATATCTCATTTTATGCTACATCAGCAGTGTGACAGTGTCATGTCTGCTCCTCAACCACACTCAGCCTTTTTCTGCTGGCTGAAGCAAACAGTCACAGTGGGGTCACAGTTTTCGCTTTGTTCGGTTCATTTCTGGTCCAGCAGGAGGACAATTTCATCTTCAGTTTAAAGATTCATTTCATTAACTTGTCAGAATCAGTCAACAGCTGTTTGTCTCTCAACAGCAGACTAACATCTGGATCAAAACTCTGATGGCTGGACTTCTGATCTAAAAGAAAAGTGACTGAGTTATTAACAAGAATCAATAAATAAAAACTAATCATCACTAAAAGGTCAGCATCAGGTCAGCAGCACAAGAGCTTTTTAAACTACAGTAACATAAACAAGGCAGCACCATATGAGGACAATCTGCCATGATCAATAACACTGATCAATACTGAGATGATAAATTAATATTGAAGTGATCATATTAGCTCTACTGATGTCAGTCTGGTTGGTTTAAAGTCAGAACCAGATTATTAATTGAATATTTAAATCCAACTAGGACACATGTTGTTTCTAGAGCAGCAACAGTAATGTTGACAACAGCAGAGTCTCCATAGAAACTATTAATATCTGACTGGAGACAATCTGACAGATCAATAAAATAAATCAGATTCCTGAGTGAAGTTTATAAAGACCGAAGAACACAAACATCAGTCAGTATCAGTCCTTCAAAACTAATACATAAACTAACCTAAACAGTCAGACTACAGAGTCTACTGCCAGCTTTAGTTTACTACTGAGATACATGACAAACTAACCTAACAGTCAGACTACAGAGTCTACTGCCAGCTTTAGTTTACTACTAAGATACATGACAAACTAACCTAACAGTCAGACTACAGAGTCTACTGCCAGCTTTAGTTTACTACTGAGATACATGACAAACTAACCTAAACAGACTACAGAGCCTACTGCCAGCTTTAGTTTACTACTGAGATACATGACAAACTAACCTAACAGTCAGACTACAGAGCCTACTGCCAGCTTTAGTTTACTACTGAGATACATGACAAACTAACCTAAACAGTCAGACTACAGAGCCTACTGCCAGCTTTAGTTTACTACTAAGATACATGACAAACTAACCTAAACAGTCAGACTACAGAACCTACTGCCAGCTTTAGTTTACTACTGAGACACATGACAAACTAACCTAACAGTCAGACTACAGAGTCTACTGCCAGCTTTAGTTTACTACTGAGATACATGACAAACTAACCTAACAGTCAGACTACAGAGTCTACTGCCAGCTTTAGTTTACTACTGAGATACATGACAAACTAACCTAACAGTCAGACTACAGAGTCTACTGCCAGCTTTAGTTTACTACTGAGATACATGACAAACTAAGCTAAACAGTCAGACTACAGAGCCTACTGCCAGCTTTAGTTTACTACTAAGATACATGACAAACTAACCTAACAGTCAGACTACAGAGCCTACTGCCAGCTTTAGTTTACTACTGAGATACATGACAAACTAACCTAAACAGACTACAGAGCCTACTGCCAGCTTTAGTTTATTTTTGTGTATTACCCGTTCTGACGTCTGAGCTTGTTCATTAAATGTGAGGTCAGGTCAAAGGCCCTGAGGTCTGGTCTCTTCCCAAAGACTCAGAACAGTGGTCAAGACCAACCAGTAAGACACTATGACCAGATGATGAGAATCAGAGCAAAACTCATTCTGCCATTAAAATGTACATTGATTAATATCCTATCTTTAACAACTCTCCTGAGATCCAGATCCTGGCACACAGACACAAAAACGGTGACCCCAAAACCATGATTTGAACCAAACCCTGAATGTTGTGAACCATCCCACCCCTGGTATCTTCATGTTATATGCCTTAACCAACCATAACCCACAAACCATATCTAATACATAAACTAACCTAAACAGTCAGACTACAGAGTCTACTGCCAGCTTTAGTTTACTACTGAGATACATGACAAACTAACCTAAACAGACTACAGAGCCTACTGCCAGCTTTAGTTTACTACTAAGATACATGACAAGCTAACCTAAACAGTCAGACTACAGAGTCTACTGCCAGCTTTAGTTTACTACTAAGATACATGACAAACTAACCTAACAGTCAGACTACAGAGCCTACTGCCAGCTTTAGTTTACTACTAAGATACATGACAAACTAACCTAAACAGTCAGACTACAGAGTCTACTGCCAGCTTTAGTTTACTACTGAGATACATGACAAACTAACCTAACAGTCAAACTACAGAGTCTACTGCCAGCTTTAGTTTACTACTAAGATACATGACAAACTAACCTAAACAGACTACAGAGCCTACTGCCAGCTTTAGTTTACTACTGAGACACATGACAAACTAACCTAAACAGACTACAGAGCCTACTGCCAGCTTTAGTTTACTACTGAGATACATGACACACTAACCTAACAGTCAGACTACAGAGCCTACTGCCAGCTTTAGTTTACTACTAAGATACATGACAAACTAACCTAAACAGTCAGACTACAGAGTCTACTGCCAGCTTTAGTTTACTACTAAGACACATGACAAACTAACCTAAACAGACTACAGAGCCTACTGCCAGCTTTAGTTTACTACTGAGATACATGACAAACTAACCTAACAGTCAGACTACAGAGCCTACTGCCAGCTTTAGTTTACTACTGAGATACATGACAAACTAACCTAAACAGTCAGACTACAGAGCCTACTGCCAGCTTTAGTTTACTACTGAGATACATGACAAACTAACCTAAACAGACTACAGAGCCTACTGCCAGCTTTAGTTTACTACTGAGATACATGACAAACTAACCTAACAGTCAGACTACAGAGCCTACTGCCAGCTTTAGTTTACTACTAAGATACATGACAAACTAACCTAAACAGTCAGACTACAGAGCCTACTGCCAGCTTTAGTTTACTACTGAGATACATGACAAACTAACCTAAACAGACTACAGAGCCTACTGCCAGCTTTAGTTTACTACTGAGATACATGACAAACTAACCTAAACAGACTACAGAGCCTACTGCCAGCTTTAGTTTACTACTGAGATACATGACAAACTAACCTAACAGTCAGACTACAGAGTCTACTGCCAGCTTTAGTTTACTACTGAGATACATGACAAACTAAGCTAAACAGTCAGACTACAGAGCCTACTGCCAGCTTTAGTTTACTACTGAGATACATGACAAACTAACCTAAACAGACTACAGAGCCTACTGCCAGCTTTAGTTTATTTTTGTGTATTACCCGTTCTGACGTCTGAGCTTGTTCATTAAATGTGAGGTCAGGTCAAAGGCCCTGAGGTCTGGTCTCTTTCCAAAGACTCAGAACAGTGGTCAAGACCAACCAGTAAGACACTATGACCAGATGATGAGAATCAGAGCAAAACTCATTCTGCCATTAAAATGTACATTGATTAATATCCTATCTTTAACAACTCTCCTGAGATCCAGATCCTGGCACACAGACACAAAAACGGTGACCCCAAAACCATGATTTGAACCAAACCCTGAATGTTGTGAACCATCCCACCCCTGGTATCTTCATGTTATATGCCTTAACCAACCATAACCCACAAATCAATCAACTGAATTCTGGTCTGCTTTGAGGTACTCATGGTCACGTGACCATAATCGATCATGTGACTTACGTAGTGACGATCCAGCAGATCCTCCTCGTAGGATCTGGTTAAGGACATCATCGGTGTCGCTAGTGCTCGCCATGCTGTTCCTCATCTGCATCATAGACAGCTGAGAGCACAGGCTGGGCTGACGGTCCATCTTCTTCACCGCCTGGAACACAAACACACCCACTGTCATCTTCATCATCACCACCATCATCTTCATTATCATCTCATCATCATCATCATCATCATCATCATTACCATCATCATCACCATCATCACTATCATTATCATCATCACCATCATCATCATCATCACCATTATCATCATCAATATCATTATCATCATCACCATCATTATCATCATCACCATCATCATCACTATCATTATCATCACGCCCACCACCATCATCATCATCATCATCACCATCATCATCATAAACATCATCATCACGATCATTATCATCACTACCACCACCACCATCATCATCACCATCAGCATCATCATTGCTATCATTATCATCACCACCACCACCATCACCATCATCATCACCATCATCATCATCATCATCACCTTATCATCATCACCATCATCATCATCATCACCACCACCACCACCATCATCATCATCATCACCATCACCATCAGCATCATCATCACTATCATTATCATCACCACCACCACCACCACCACCATCATCATCACCATCAGCATCATCATCGCTATCATTATCATCATTATCATCATCATATTCATCACTATCATTATCATCATCACCATAATCATCACCATCATCATCACCATCATCATCACTATTATCATCACCACCACCACCACCATAATCATCATCATCACCATCATCATCATAACCATCATCACTATCATTATCATCACCACCACCACCATCATCACCATCATCATCAATATCATCATCATCATCATCATCATTATCATCATCACTATCATCATCATCACCACCATCATCACCGCCGTCATCTTCATTATCATCACTATCATCATCATCATCATTATCATCATCACCACCGTCATCATCATCAT